>OW387779.2:285000-885000 GCA_936446665.2 Synanthedon andrenaeformis | reverse complement strand
ATTCAAAAATTTATATGGTTTTGTTTCACAAGATGTAAAATTGAACGTACGAATTAAGTTAATGACCCGGCAAAAGTTGTTTTGCCATACAAAAAAATATCGTTTAGGGGTATGGAAAATAGATGTTGGCCGATTCTTAAAGCTACAAGATAAGCAAACAAAATTTCATCAAAATCGGTCCAGCCGTTTCGGAGGAGTTTGGCAACATGTTTGTTGCGACACGAGAATTTTATATATTAGAAGATTATAAAGAGGAAATATTTGTTTGTTTGTTTGTTTGCATTGAATAGGCTCCGAGACCGATTTGAAAAATTATTTTACTGTTGGAAAGCTATATTATCAGCGAGTAACATAGGCTATATTTTATAAAGTTACGCGTGCAAAGCCGCGTGCAACAGCTAGCTATTTTATACATATATTGATTTATGCAAAGCCTATATTTCCTTATCACTTCTTAATCCAACTAAGATAAGAAGTACCTGTGGCGTTGCTTGATTATAGGCAATGGTAGCCACCTACCATCAAGTTGACCATCAGCCTGTCTGACGATAAAAAAAAATCCGTATTTTTGTCAGCAAACTGGTTTATTACGCTATGCCATAGTTCACATTTTTCTTTTGATAAATGTTTTAAATTAAATTATAGATAATTGTTCTGTTACTACTGTACTTATTGAAATACCGTCTACATTGACCTATAAAAGATTTTTTTTATTTTATGGATGCTTAAATCTAGTTCAATAACGAGTATTTATTAATTTCTTAAGTTTAAAATGTAGAAAGTTACTATATCTTCTTAAATTTATCAATACCTATCATTAATATCTTATATATAACATGATATTACTTAGGTACTTTATGTTTTAATAAAATAATACATTGTGAAAAACTGTTAGTAAGTAGGTATATTGATTTATTGAAATTTATTTCTAACCAGTGAGTTGGTTTATTTTATAGATAGCAAGACCAGCTCCATTCTGGAGAATCGAGCTTGAATTTATGTGGCGATATAAATAAGTACCTATATATATTTGATTTACGGTAGGAATACATCTCCATAATAGTATAAACCAAGAGAGTATATATGTTCCTTGGTATAAACCATACCATATAATACCTACTATGGAAATAAAAAAAAATTACCCATATTACATAAAAAAAAATGTCAAATAAGTATTCTCTTGTTTACTTACCAAGTATTCCTAATCTGAAGTTAATTGATATAACCATTATATTGCCGTATGCCGCTAAAACTCTTCCATCATAAGGATTTCCTGAACTCCACTCGAAGGAATCGCCGTGGATAAACACCAGTATTGGAAACTTTTTGGACTTTTGTTCTGTAAAAGAAAAAAAAAAAACATTCATTCGTCATAATAATATGGTATGAAATATTTCGTAAGAAAAATAAGATTTTTTTAAATTTAAAAGTCGACTAGCATACTATGGTTTTCTTGATGATACCAAGGACCAAGCAGGGTCCAAGCCAAAAAAAAAATGAATAACGTTTTCGTATTTTCAGATAAGTGTAGGGTGATGTCAGATTGTCAAAAATAGTTTGGTTTACGTAATCTATTTTTAATTTTATATTTTTTAATGCATTTCCTCACGAAAAACAGTGACGAAGTGAATTATTTGTTGTTAAGGGGTTATTAGTTAGAAAATTATATTTGTTTTCACATTATGTGATTTGTGTGAAAAGTTGTCTAAGTGTTTGTTTACATTTATTTACTTTTGGGCCCTCTATACCTACTACGAGTTTATCATTTAGTTAAAGGCCGCGTTGTTGCCCAAAACTTTCAAGATATTTATAAGAAAGTGACAAAAGATATTTATAAGTTTTACTTGCCGAATCATACTACCGTCAGTAAGTTATCCGTACTTTAGTTGAAGTTGGCGAGAGACCCTTTAAGATTGTGACAACTGAGTAGCGACATCTGTGTTTAATAATTATAAACTTGGAGCATCATTGTTCTTAGATGTTAAGTTTTGCTATTATGTCTCTAGATGTCGCTATAAAGGAATAATATTATTAGTTGGAAACATCGAAATACTAGAACTTTCGATCTTGGAAAGGTTTTTTTTTTAGTATAAATTCTACATTTAAATACATATTTGAATAAATAGACCTTTATAAAGGAGGTAATTTATTTCTCAGAAAATATCTTTTTTGATTTAGCGACATCTTGCGGCTAACTTTTGTATTTTCTACTATTCTCTTGACATTACAGTCATAGTAAATAATGTTTCCTTTGAAAGTTGACAGATGGTCTTAATAGCTAAACCAAAATATTTTAAATGCAAAATGAAAAATGTTGCGTTATGAATTTGACAGATTGCTAATATAAAATATGTTAAGTAATGAACAAGTAAATTATTATTAAATGACTGTACATCAGCTAAACGAGGCCTTGTAGTGTAATAAACAATTATGAATTGGTAATAACTTATTAAAATTGTTACCTATGTAAGTAGATAATCATCTTAGTATTATCATCTTTGATCCACACAAAATACATGCTTAGATATCATTTATTTAGTAGTGCCACAGTAGTGCTTAATGTAAATAAATCTGGCTTATTTTTTTTTTAGTACTTCCGGGTCAATGACCCCGGACTAAGAAAAAAGAGGAACATACTAAGGAACATATCTTCTGGAATGATTGCATTACTATTGCAAGCTGTGTACAGTGCCTACACTAAACTGCGATATGGCTCACTATAACAATTTGTGTAAAGGAATAAATTCATGTATAAATTTGTACAGAAATAACAAATCAGTAGGTACTTTTTCCTCATTTATTTGTAAACTAATAAACTAATAATAGCTTCGGTTAGCTTGTGTTTTAAAATAAAAAAGGAATCAGGTTTTATTTGCCACTTTTTTTTTCTAATAAATATAAATATGAATCAAGATGAAATTTAATCAAATTCTATTTTTAGGAATGTAAGGTAATTTCATTTTACATAACAGGTATAAAATTTATAATAAAGTATAATTCCTATTAGTGCCCAGCCTAGAGAATAACTATAAATATTTATAGCAACGAAAGATGGCAAAAGATAAATATTGTTTCTATTTTCTCAGTTTTTTGCTCGGTTGGAACTTCTGATCTATATTATATTTAGAAGGATTTCCACTGTAGGACCTGACATTAAGATAAAATTAATATAATATTATATAAATATTTCATTACTAGCTGGTGCTCACGACTTTGTCCTCGTTGAAAAATATTAAGTAGCCTATCTTGTGTCCCGTACGTCCAAATGTTTATCTACCAAGTTTCAAGAAAATCAGTTAATCAGTTATGGAGGAACATACATATATATACATACAGAAAAAAATTCTAAAAATCGTCAAATTAGTTTCAGTATCATGTATAGAGCCTATAAACACGATATCTCTGAAAACAAAGTAACTTACTCCATGACCGACCCTTACAGATTTATTATTAGTATTGATGATTGATAACAGTTCTTTTCGTGATAAATTATACGTACACAACTTAATCAGAACCTTATTTTTTTTTAAATAAACAGTTAACATTGTCATAAAACATCATGAACATCAACATCATGAATTATCATGAAACATGTGAGCATATTAGCATTTTATGAGGCACTCGCTAAGCGTGCAAAAGAAGGCCATAAATGTGAAACGGATGCAGAGAAAAAAGAATGCCAATTCGAAATGGAAAGCGGGAACCGCAGATCGTCACTCATTTCCGTTTGCTTTATTCATGGCTGGGTGACTTTTTCTTTTCCTTTGTGGCTTGGTTTCAAAAACTTTGAGTCATTAATTAAATAACACTCACTTGCTATGAGGTATTATATTTTAAAACTTACATTTTAACTACAATTTACTAAATTGACATTGTACTTACATATTTTTTGTTACTACCTTTTCGCTTTAAGAGCGTTCATCAATTAAAATCACGCTGGAGTCAAAATTTATGATTTCAGTAGTTTCAGATGTTTTATTTTGCAGATAAGATGTTAACGTCATATTATTTGTAGTTGTATAATCTAGTAAATAGCTGAAAAATATTTTAAAGTGAATTTTCATTAGGACATTTTTAAACAGCCCTTTTTTTAAACTAGCGGTCGACGGCCTACGCAGATAAATATACAAGTTATTAAAAAAATTATAACACAATCTTTTAGAACATTAATGACTACACATACTAGGTCCAAGAAAAAACAGAAATATCTCAAATTTGATCCTAAAATAACACGTTTAATATCACGAAAAATTACTAAAAGTGACACTTTTGATTATACTTTTCTTGAATGAAAATTTACAGAAATCGTATGTTTTTTTCTACTATTATCTAATAAATGATATGAATTTTTGGAAAATCAATATTTTTATAATAAAATTTATTTATTTATTTATTTATTTTATTTGGAAAATCAACAGTTAACAAAAATAAGATAATAACTAAGTCTAAAAACATAAAACCAATTAAAGATTTTCACCTATAGAAATAAACTAGATATATAAACAGTACAGCGTTCACAGACAACAGTAACAAAAAAAGTCGAAAAAAAAAATTGAAAATAAAATCACAAATTTGCAAGGGTAACGTTAGGATAAGGAAATACATAAAACCAGACTAGCCTTCAAAAAATTTTTGCGCCAACAAACGCCTCGCCGACACCACGCTAGTGTTAAATAAATCAAGATTAAGTTCGTTTTCATTACTTAAGATATTGAATATGTTGCTCGCACGCCAAATAAAAGTATTCTGTCTATAATTGGTTGATGCTAACGGCAGGTAAATTAAATTATTAGATCTAAGAGTTATAACTGGAACTCTGAGATAGATTTGAGATAAAAGATCTGGACAATCAATAAGACCAGATGCAATTTTAAGTAGAAACATTAAATCGGCTATTGAACCACGGTTTTCAAGGGGTAGTAAGTGGTGTTTCTTACAAAGGCTAAGATAGAATTCCGAATCATACCTATCACCTGTTCTGTAGCATAAATAGCGAATGAATTTTTTTTGAATCCTTTCAATACGGTTGATATACGTAGCATATCTAGGGTTCCAGACTTGTGATGCGTATTCCAAATTGCTTCGAACATACGTACAATACAAAATTTTGAATGTTTTGACATTAGTAAATTCCTTGGAACTGCGCATCACAAATCCAAGAGCTTTTGATGCTTTAGATATAATAAAGTTAACATGATCATCGAATAATAATTTCGAGTCATGCAGCACACCCAAGTCCCGCACAGTACTGTCCCTTTTGAGAATGTTACCCTTTAAAGAATAATCATTAGTTATAATGTTTCGTTTGCGAGTAAAAGTAACAACACTGCATTTAGATGGATTAAGATCTAACTGATTGATGCTACAATAGGCTTCAAGTCTACGGAGATCAGTCTGTAAGGCGTCTGCTGCAACTCTAGATGGGATAGCTGCAAATATTTTCATGTCATCAGCAAAACAAAGTAATTGGGAGTTTTGAAAACAGGGATCTATATCACTCACATAAACTATGAACAGGAGGGGACCAAGCAAGGAACCCTGCGGTACCCCGCTCGGCACAGGAACCCAACCTGAAATGTAGTTATTAATAACAACAGCCTGAGAACGGTTCTCAATGTAAGAAGAGAACCATCTAAGCAAATCACCACTAATACCAACGTTTGAGAGTTTAATAAGTAGTAAACTATGCGGAATCCTATCGAAAGCCTTACTGTAATCGGTATAGATAACGTCAATTTGTAGACCACGATCCATGGCATCTGTCAAGAAGTCATTAAATAATACAAGGTTGGATATAGTTGACCTTCCTTTAAGAAAACCATGTTGAAATGGGCTGAAAGAGTGTTTGAGTGCAGAATATACCTGATTGAAAACCACTTTTTCAAATACCTTGGATATAATACACAATTTGGATATTGGCCTGTAGTTAACTACTTCAGTTTTTGGACCCTTTTTGTGAACAGGTGTAATATAAGCCTGCTTCCATACACTAGGAACAATTCCTTCTTGCAAAGATCTTTTAAAAAGTATGGTAATAGGTATAGCTACAGTTTCATAGCAATTTATAAGGAATGTAGCAGGCATATGGTCGGGGCCTGCAGATTTTGATGGATCTAGTTTTTGAAGCAATTTAGATACTGCCTGAACATCGACGAAAATAGAAGAAATATTAGAAGCGGTCATAATACTGGATCGAAAATTATGGTTTGAGTTAGAAGTGGTCTGAGCAAGAAATGTAGAAGCAAAATAGGATGAAAAAGCATTACTTATAGCTTCACCAGTATTAACAGTAATGTTGTTATATTGTAAGGAACTTGGTACCGCATTAGATTTTATCTTTGATTTGTTATAAGACCAAAAGTATTTAGGGTTCTTTTCTATAGATTTCTCAACTATGGCAATATAGTTAACATAACATGCACGTTCCAAATATTTAACTCGGTCACGTAACACCTTGTACGATTGCTCGTCAGATGGGTTACCATATGTTTTAAACTTCCGAAGGTATTTAAATTTTTCTTTAATTACTTTTTGAAGAGCATGAGTATACCATTTGGGATAGGATTTCTTTACAATTAATTTAGATGGTATGTATTTGTCTCTTAAAGCTGACAAAGAATTATAAAACAGTTCCACGGCAGTGTCAAGTGACCCCGTTGAGAGCTTCGCTGACCAATCCATACTTGATATTTCTCTATTAATTGAGTCATAGTCACCTTGTTCATACAAGTACCTAGTGCATGGCGCGTAATCAAGCGAATCACACTCCACAAACGGAAAATCCAGACAAAGTGCACCGTGATGGGGGTCAATGGGTATAGCAAGGGGGTCATCACTGCAGTCTCTTACAAAAACAGTTTCATTTGAAAAGACGAGATCGAGCGTCTTGTCAAAGGCATTTCTTATGCCATTGAACTGTCTCAGATTGAGCGCATTCAAATCGTCAATTAATAAGTGTTCGACTTCCGATCTAATATTAGATGGATAGAGGAAACTGTCATTAGCATTTTGTAGCCAAACTATATCACTGAGATTAAAATCACCTACTAAAATATATTTATCCAACGGGTTATGCATCATAATGTTTTCTACGTTAAGAAGAAAATTAGATAGTTGTTGTGAGAAACTAAAACCAAGATTTTCATTACATAAATACAGGACACATAAATGTAGTCTAATAACTATTTTTGTAATGCTAGTTTTAATAGAAATTGTTACCCAAAGATCCTCAGCACTAGAATTATAAGATGGCTGAGGTGTCACAGATAGTTCTCTGCGGATCGCGATAAAAACACCACCCCCACGACATTGACCGGTTGCTTTATAATTACGGTCTCGCCGCCAGACAACATAACGACAGTCAACCAATTCCGAGTCCAATATCCCTTCCAGCAGCCAGGTCTCAGTGATAATAATTACATCATATTGACATGTACAAACATTCCGATAAAAAATTGCCGTTTTCGATCGCAAGCCACGTGCATTTTGGTAATAAATGTTTAAAGGCTTATCTTTGATATTGACCATTAGTATTATACAAATAAAATTCATTCAATTAGTAATATAGTAATACATAAAAAATAGTAATAATAATGTAATAGTAATAATAAATAAAACTTGTATTGAAAAGCAAAAAGGTTAGGCAAATTCATCTGGCGACAAGCGTTTTTGTAGTTACTTAATAAAAGATAAAAATATGTTAAACTGGTGTGAGCAACATAGCAATACGTAGGAGAACTTAGATATGCGAGCAGGATGGATAGGCGTAACGTAGTTTGTATTAAATTATCTGAAAACAAGTTTTCAGTGGGCATAGAATGCAATAACGAACAATAGCAGAGCATCGGTGAAGCAGGAAGCGCAGGGGTTGCAAACAATTTGTTAGATTTTAATAGATTAAAAGTAAAGTGAAAAAGATCAAACGATAATACTAACATAACTATTAACCAATAAATAATGCAGTACAGGAGATAATTTACAAAATTTTGTTTAAATTTTTTTCGCTTGTAATGACTATTACGTTTGACGTATCATTTTTACGAACATGAATTTTACAATATTTCACCCACTTATACTTATAGTTTTTCTCATCAGCGATGGCCTTTACTTTAGTAAGCAACTTTTTGTTCTCTGGAGTCAGATAATTTGTCGCATGTAATTTTACTAATATCTCGCTTCTGCGTCGACCGTCAACCGCTAATTTTAAAAAAGGGTTGGTTAAAATCTGTTCTAATGAGAAAATAATCCCAATATTTTAAAATATTTTTCGACTATTATCTAGATAATACTATAAAACTACAAATAATATGACGTTAATATTTTATCTGCAAACTAAACACTTCATGGCATTATGATCCGCCGGGAATCATAAATTTCTGATTCTAACTCTGTAACGGCCTTAATGCTTTTTTTAAACTTACTAATGTAGACTAGTGCCAAAGTAGGGAATTTTTAATTGTTAATGTGGGGGACTTATGTCAAGCAATGGACATCTTGCGGCTGAGATGAACGTAGACTAGAACTGTGTAATAAAAGTGTTTATTTAAATGAAATTAAAGCTCAAAAAAACCTATCCAATACCATAAAGTATTGCCAGGAATTATTATTACTATGGAAGGGAGGGGAAACGCAAAGATCCCTACCACAACTTGCTAAATCAAGAGTTTACAAATGAGAAAAGTTCATTTCCAAAGTTGACTGCCGGGAATCGAACCAGGGAACCATATTATGATGAACGAGCGTTAGAGCGAGCACCTTTAACACTCGTCCCGTGCTTGGCAAAATGTATGAAAAAATGCTCGTGGCACGCCTGAAATATCACATCTTACCGGGCATAAGCGCACGTCAGTATGGCTTTGTGCCCCAGAAGAGCACGGAAGACTCCCTCTATGACCTTGTATCGCATGTGCGCAGGTTGATTGGTAACAAAAAACTTGTGACACTTGTGTCCTTGGACATAGAGGGAGCCTTCGATGGCGTTTGGTGGCCAATTATCAGGGTCAGACTGGCGGAAGCGGGATGCCCTGTGAACATCAGGCGAGTCTTCGACAGTTACCTCACCGACAGGACGGTAAACGTCAGATACTGCGGTGAGGAATTCAGCACGATGACAAGCAGGGGATGCATCCAGGGGTCTATAGCCGGCCCTCTGCTCTGGAACCTCACTCTCGACACATTGCTGCGGAGTTTGGAGGGTAGAGGTGTCTACTGCCAGGCTTTCGCGGACGATGTTGTCCTCGTCTTTGACGGGAACTCAGCCCAGGACATAGAGAGACATGCCAATGCCACCCTAGCGCATGTTCTGGCGTGGGGTGTCAAAAATAAGCTGAGGTTTGCACCAAGCAAGACAAGTGCGATGGTGCTAACCAAAAAGCTTAAATTTGACACTCCGCGCCTGAGCATGGGCGGGGTCGACATTGGCATGCAAAAGGAAATTAAATTGTTGGGCCTAATTATCGACGACAAGCTGACCTTCAACAGTCATGTTGACAGGGTCTGTCGGAAGGCCATCGGCGTTTACAAGCAGTTGGGGAAAGCTGCCAAAACTAGCTGGGGACTTCACCCCGAAGTGGTTCGCTCAATCTATATCGCCGCGGTGGAGCCTATAATTACCTACGCTGCGAGCGCGTGGGCGCCCGCAGTCGGCAAACTGGGGGTAGTCAAGCGCTTGAACGCTGTGCAGAGGGGTTTCGCTCTAAAATTGTGTAAGGCCTACCGCACGGTGTCTCTCCACTCGGCTCTGCTATTGGCTGGGCTGCTCCCCCTTGATCTACGGGTCCGCGAAGCTGCTTCGCTATACGAGGCCAAGAGGGGAGTACCTCAGCCGGAGCTGTGTGACAGGGACGTCGAGCGGATGGCCCCAGCAATCGAGGGTCCCCATCCCGCCGAACACACCAGTCTTGAGTTCGGAAGGCTGGTAGACGAGGATCAACTTAAAGAAAATAGCGATCACCAATTACGCATATATACGGACGGCAGCAAGATTGACGGCCGAGTTGGGGCCGCACTATCCATATGGAATAGCGAGGCTGAAACGTCGGCCGTCAAACTTGGTCTGCCGTCCTACTGTACCGTCTACCAGGCCGAGCTCTTGGCGGTGTGTGAGGCGACGAGGGTGATCCTGCGACGTAGCGAAACTACCTCTGCAATCTACAGCGACTCAATGGCCGCCCTCCAGACCATCGCGGCGAATAGTTGCTTACACCCTCTGGCGGTGGAGGCCCGGAAGAATTTGAGGACTGCTTGTTCTAAGAACAAGTGTGTCAAATTATTTTGGATTAAGGCCCACGCCGGCCTAGAGGGTAATGAGCGGGCGGACCGCCTAGCTAGGGAGGCAGCGCTGAAAACCAAGAGCAAGCCGAAGTACGACCTGTGCCCGGTCTCATTCGTCAGGCGAGTCATACGCATGCGCTCGCTTGAGGAATGGGACCGCAGGTACGTGCAAGGCGAGACAGCAGCAGTGACAAAACTGTTTTTCCCCAGTGCTGCCGGGGCCTTCCGAATTATTAGGAAGATTAGGACCAACAATATTTTAACGCAAGTGTTCACGGGACACGGTGGATTCTCCGAGTACTTGAGTCGCTTCAAGTGCAAGGAGAGTCCATCGTGTATCTGTGGACAAAGCGTAGCGGAGACGGTCCCTCACCTGCTGACCGAATGTCCAGCAAACGAGAAGGATAGAGTAGATTTAGAATTGGAAATAAACATGGAAATTACTCAGGAAAACTTTAAAGAAATAATAATAAGCGACAAAAGGGATAAATTCCTTAATTACTGCAAAAAAATAGCAGAAAGGGCCATAAAGAGGAACAAAGACTAAAATTGTAAATATTTAACTTGTGATGAATTTAATTACATAATGTTCTTTTAAATAATCCAATAATTTATTTAATGTTATTAATGTGTGTGATGTTTTAATGCTGATATCTAATGTTTCTTTTAAAACTGTTATAATGTCTTTAATGAGTCCCATTAAAAATTTGTGTACAATTATTTAACTAAACCCCAAAACTGCTTAATTAAGGAAAAAAAAAAAAAAAAAAAAAAAAAAAAAAAAAAAAAAAAAAAAAAAAAAAAAAAAATTGTATTAGTAATAAAGAACAGAATAGGATAATTAATAGGCGGGAATCCCACCCGCAATGGAAAACGAATGAGGATGGATGAAAGAAAGATCAAGTATGTAGAATGAAAGTGCGAGAGGAAAGCGAGCGAGAACTGGTATGAATGAGTAGTAAAAATAGGCTTCAGCATAGTGCTGGAGGGATTTTAGAAAAAAAAAAAAAAAAAAAAAAAAAAACACTCGTCAAAGTCAATTCAAGTGTCAAAATTTTTGTTGATTCTATTTTACGATTCAATACCAATCTTTGTCTAATGAATCCTTTGGTTTTTACTATGCTGCGATCACATAATGACTCAGTTTTGCAAAGCAAATTACCATCTAAAATTTTCCAAGCGATTTTCATACAAACAAAGGCTTATTGTGTACCAACAAAGAAATCCGAAGTTAACGAAGGTAGAAATGCAAGGATTTTTCAACAGCATTGTTATTTGCATCAAAAATGTTTTTAAACATGAGAACTCCTTTGTTTTGGACGGATGGGGGAAAATCTCTTCTCTATCTATTGCTGCCACACTAATCGGAAAATGTGTAGGTTGCTTTATACCTAAGTAGATTGACATCATTTGAGCAGTTTGAATTCATAAGTGCATTATTAATAATTTAAATATTTTTATTATTTTAAAACTCATTTTTTATTAAAAAATAACTGCATTTTTCAACTGTTGCCTTAACCCAAATAGATCTTTCTTTTACCTATGTGACTGATGATACTTTAACTCGCCTAGTTTATAAATTATCATTATTGATATTGATTGATATTCAATTTTATTTAAAAATATGTACCTAATTCTTTAAATATTTTTTTTGTCAATTGCATACTAAGTGAGATCATAGCATCGTATGTTTTAGTAATATACTAAAAGTATCCTACTACTTTTTAAATGAACAAAAAATCTACTTGTAATTTTTTTTCTTGTTTAATGAATAAACACTCGTAACAAGACATTCTTTCAAATCTATTATTAGTTACAAATTCATTCGTACTTTGTCACGAAATTCCCAACGAGTCTTATAAATAGATTTTACTATTAAATAGAGCTGCGTTAGTGGCACATTGCTTTGGTGTTTCTCAGGAATGTGGGTGGGAACAATAAATAGACCTACTTCGATACTACTTTAAGATACATTATTTCTGACTCGTTTACGCGATTGTAAGTAATTTATTTCAAGAAATAGGCTATTTGACTGATTTTGAAAAATTGTTCAAAATATATTCGTTGGTATATGATTAATACACCATATGTATATTTCTGCGAAATTTGCTGTATTTTCCGTAAAACATTGTGTTAAAATTTAAATTACAATATTCGCGCTAAAAACGCTGTTTCTGTAATGGCGGACGCCATATGATCTGCGTGACGTCACAGCCAAGTAAACTAGTGTACCAAAGTGTATAGCAATAAACAATGTTGACTTGCGTGTGACGTCACGCGAGACGTAGCCAATCACAGAGCGTTCTTGTGGCTGAAGAAATTTAAAAAATAATTTGAATTTATTTTGTTTATTTTGCAAAATCTATAAATATTTACGGATAAAATAGAGATAAATATGTTTTTTTTAATGTTATTATTACCTAATAGGATGACCACATTTCGTAGCATATTTTTAATAGTGTCAAATAGCCTATTAGAATGCGGATATCAAAGACATAAGAACACGCTAACGGCATGCGTTACGAGATGTTGTAATTTTTTAGCGAATATTTTTTTTATAGATATTTAAAAGCAAATGCATTATTTTTCTTTATTATTCTACTAATTAATATTTTTAAATTTTATCCCTTTAAAAAAATCTTAATTTTTTTTAAATCTAACATTGATAAATAGCAACACTGTGAGCAATATCTTCGTATATTGATTGATACATAATAATATTATAAAATACAGTCGCTGTC
Source organism: Synanthedon andrenaeformis (assembly GCA_936446665.2). Classification (NCBI taxonomy): domain Eukaryota; kingdom Metazoa; phylum Arthropoda; class Insecta; order Lepidoptera; family Sesiidae; genus Synanthedon; species Synanthedon andrenaeformis. Next base: position 871,987 of record OW387779.2, on the reverse strand, counting down.
CGCCTCTGTCTGTTTCTTCGCTACTTTTTTTCTAAATCACTCGATCAACGATTATATACGATTTTCACTAATGAACAGAGCGATAAACAGTATGTACATGATTTACAGAGTAAAAAAATTGTTTTCCTTCAAAACCATGGGCGGATCGCTAGTATGGTGTATTTTAATTGTATAAAATATAATTTTATGATCAATTACTGAGACATCTCCTCACACGAATATTACTCTTTTGTAACATTAGGGACTTGATGAGCTAAACGCACGTCAAGAATCTGAATAAAAGAGGGACGAAGCCGCGGGTCATGGCTTGTAGAAAAAACACCTATTAGTAGACGTCCACTATTCCAAGTGTTGAGTTCAGTGGGACAGCGGTGACTGATGGACGTATATTTACTCAGCGGAATTAGGTCGCTGGCGCCAGCCGTGATGTTTGAAAAACGTTCGCCTATTTGTGCAATCGGCTTTGAAGTACAGAATGGCATTAGTTAACGTTTTAAAACGTTCATTAGTTTTATCATTGACGGCTTTCAAAACAATGACAGTTGGAAAGTAATTACCTATCATAACGAAATGTACTATTGTATACCTTTTAAGCATTTTTGCGGGACCTCGCAACGGAAAACTTAAAGGTCAGGAACTTGAACCTGAGCTCACGCTACAATTCTCAATTTAATCAATTATTCTCAATTATTTTAGTAGTGGCAGAGCCAATATCTTTCACAGTCATAAATTCAGTCAGTAAAGAGTTACTGTTTGACGACACGTTTGGTCTAGTGGCTAGTAAATCCAGCTGTTAACCAAACGGTCGCGGGTTCGAATCCCGCTAGGGGCAAATGTTTATGTGTTAACATTTCACCTTTTTACCTGAGTCATGGATGTTTTGTATTTATAATATGTATGTATTTACAAAAAAAAGTAATCTATGTAGTATATCAAGCATTAGTTGCTTACTTTGGAACTAGATGGTGCTGTGTGTAATGTGTGAAGATATTTATTTATTTATTATTTAGTGTCACCTGACAGTAACCAACTCTTTACAGAAAAAAAATCGTATGCGCTAATTACCTCTAATCGCTCATCTTTTGTCTTACTAAGGTCGGCACTGCACTTGGAGCACAAAAGTTGCTTGTGTTAATAAAACCTAACATGTTAATAAATACCTTTACGTAAAAGAGCCTTAAATAAATAGAAGTAAATTTCAAAACAAAAAGTCAAAAAATAATAAAAGATTAGGTCTCAATTAATAAAGAATGATACACAGAAACTCATTAGATTACAATGAGTTTTGTTTGAGCTAACATTTCTGTTTATTTTCAAAACAATAGCCAATTCTCACTGACATAACTTATTCTCCATTCTCTTTGCAATCGAAGTTTCTTCAAACATATTGCGTTAATATTTTTGAAATTATTCTAAAGCGGTATAGTATAAAAAATATCAAATCTTAAAAACGATCAACACTTACCTCTGTAAGGCACGTAAATATTCAAATATAAACAGTCCTCAGACTCATGTGACAGGAATGGCTTCAGCCTGTTAAGGTATTGCTGTCGGCCAAGTGACGGTGGATTTCCTTTTTTTATTGGCGGCAACATTTGAGGGCACACTGGGGCGAAGTGGGTGGCCATTTTTAAACCAGGCCACGGTGGAGCAGTCACTGAAACAATTCAAAATAATGAGTCATAAGACATGTGGATAGAGTTGAAATTGGCATAACTTGGAAGGCATTTTATCTTAACAATTTGAATGGTAACTTTATGTCACTGAGCTGGACTAATTTTGATAAAAAAATGAGTGTATTCAAATAGCCTGTATGGCTTAGGTTCACAATCAGACCCGATAGGTGGTGCTTACAGATTTTTTTGGGTCTGATTTGATAAAAAGTTTTTTATATCGAAAGTGAATACAAACGTACGTTCCATAATATACATATTACCAAGATAGATTTTAGATTATTAGATTTTACTTGTATTTGTATGTACGTATAACAGCGAACTTGCTTTCAAAGATATTTTATTTCAATAACGTATTATAGAATGTTTACACCAGCAAACTTGAAGATATATTATTTCGATGATTTACACTAATAAAATATGGTGGCAGAGTACAATATGTTCTGCCGTCAAAACTAAGTAGCCAAACTGGAGGCAGTAACCACCCCCTTATAGAAAAATAACATAATAATACATAATAAAAAAAAATCATGAAAAACCACTTATGTTCTTCAAGTTGACTGAATTTTTCGTCTTTGTTAATTTGAATAAACAAATATTAATTTAATTTCAAACATTGAAAATAGACACTAAAAGAAAATTATCCATGAAAAGACATTTAGAAAGATCTTAGATATAATATTTTATAATGAACATTTATTTACTGGCAGGTTGTCTCAACACCCCCGGCAGTGGTATTATTCCCTTTAATAAACAAGGTCTGATAATATGGCAATTTTAGCAATTCCAATGTTATTCAGTGGGAGAATGGGAAGCCACTCCAGTTTACATTTCATTTCTATGTTAATGATCTCTTTCCTCAGTTGTCATTAAGGAATAGTTCTTTTTAATTTCTTTTACTCCAAGTTTTTTAAAACGACGTCTTTACATCGGTAGTCGCCAAATCATTTACCTACTCAGTGCCGTCTTAAGTCTATTCGGCGCCGGGGTGCGGGGCTCAGCCTGCGCCCTCGTTTTCTTTTACACTGCAGCGTGGCACGCGACCGACGACACACTGCAGTATGAAAGGGGTCCTAGTCAACCAAGAAAACACAATACACGTAATTTTGATAATTTGTTTATTTTTCTAAAATACAAAACTAAAATTAAACTTAAATTATACAAATTAAACCCAATTATACAAATAAAAAACAAAACTATTCTCCATTCGAGACATTATGTCCAGTTTCTGGAATTAACACTCTAGAAAAGGTACCTACTTTTTCAAAAAAGTGAAGAATTATACTTTTATTTTAACATGAAAAAGAACATGATGCAAAAACAAAGAAAAGAAGGAACCTGTTAGTTGAGAAATCAATAGAATTATGAGTTAATTACAATTAACAGTGATTGTAATGGCGAAAAACACCAGCAATCCAAGTTCCAACTCTCGTTTATATTATTATTTAATTGCTAAATATCTATTTATTGTATGTACATACATCAAACAAACTCAATTTTTCTTGCTTTTGAGTCGGCAAAGATTTTAATTAAATCATTTATTTTTATATTAATTTTGGATTCTATACTTATAATAGCTAAGTTTGTCAGTCTGTCTTGGGTCATGGTTGACCGAAGATAATTTTTTATTAATTTTAATTTTGAAAAGGATCGTTCACCTTCAGCTACTGTAACAGGCAGTGTTAAATATATACGTAGAGATGTTGAGATATTAGGAAATGAGGAGATTAAATTATTAGAATATATATAGCTTAAAATATTAGTGGGAGTGCTTGTTGATGCATTGGGAAAAAACATTGGTAACAATTCTAATTCATTATATAAATCCTCCCCGTCAATATCAAATCTATTTTTAAATGTTAGTTTTTGTTGGAGCCGAGAACATTGAGATTTTTTTTCATGCTTTATTGACTTAGAGATCATTTTGCTTCAAGTGCGGGCGACCGGGCGGCAATGTGCCAAGTTTTATACACTCTCTTTGGATTAGAGATTTTGCCGCGCGCGTGTTGTATTAAATAAAATTTTTATTTGTGTAGTAATAAGAGTCATTTTAGCTTGCACATCATGAGCGGTATGACAAGCGCCGAAAGCGTAATAAAAGTAAAACAATGATTATTTTTGATGACTATTTTTTTATATTTACTTTTGGGCATACGTATTTGTCGTAACAAGTATATTAAACTGTGCAATGGCGTTAAATTCAATGAAATATCTAAATATTCAGGGTTCGGCAAGGCGCCCCCGGGCGCTCTGCGCCCGGGTGCACCGCACCCCTTGCACCCCCGGGTAAAGACGGCCCTGTACCTACTGGTAAAGTAAACATTGACCGTTAAAATCAATACTAATAATAAATCTGTAAAGGTCGGTCATGGAGTAAGTTACTTTGTTTTCAGAGATATCGTGTTTATAGGCTCTATACATGATACTGAAACTAAATTGACGATTTTTAGATTTCTTTTCTGTATGTGTATGTATGTAAATATATATGTTCCTTCATAACTCTGAAACGAATTAACTGATTCACATGAAACTTGGTAGATAAACATTTGGACGTACGAAACACAGGATAGGCTACTTAATATTTTTCAACGCGGACGAAGTCGTGGGCACCAGCTAGTTTAATAATAAAATTATAATACCTTGTAGAATGCTTGTGTTTATGATTGGCAAAAATATGTAGCTTGAAATCAATGATAAATAATTGGTAATTTCCATAGGTACAGAATATAAGCTGTTAAAATCGAAGGGCATTTATTTTAAAATCAAAAAATTGTCATTTGCAGTAAAACTATACGAAAGTCTAGACACTTTAAGGTTTCACTTAATGACACATTCACCCTTATTTTGTGTCATTCACTTTATGAACAACGCAACCTTTATAGACATATTAACCTTTAAAATCAAATATCTCAATTGTGAAATTTGTATGTCTATAAAGGTTCATAAAGTGAATGATACAAAATTAGGGCGATTATGTGTAAAATGTGTAAAGAGATATTGTATGTTTCCCTAATATAAATAAAATAAAAATATAAGTATAACGACAATAAAAATTGAAATAGAAATAGAATATTAATAAAAGAAAGCGCGGATTTTGTATGTTTGTTTTTGTGTAGGGAATGTCCGGAACTATTTCATCTATTCGAAAAATTCTTTCAAAGGTGTTTTATTCCAGATGGATATTGGCTAATTTTCCTAATGAATACTAACTTTCCTAATGAAGACGAAGGAGGAGCGTATCGTTGCTCTTATGAATATTAATATTAAAAATCGACCTGTGACGACCGTAAATAAAGAACAAAAGTCACAGTATAGCATTGTATTGGGTTTAATGCTTTGTGGTGGTCTACTTTTTTTTTCGAATACCATTCACCACACTTGCAACTTTTCATTTCTTACCTGGTGGCATAAACCTTAAGTTCCCAACCGGCGGAGCAGCGTAAGGTATCCCTAAAAACATCTCCACATTCTGCAGATCGTAATTCCTACTTGGTCTCACTATCAAGCCCCTCAAAGCTCCCTGCCTCAAGTGGTATTCCCTCGTCAACCTTCGACCGTCCCCAGCACCGTCATCGTACATCCTTGTCGCACCTTCGTACGCTGTCGGCAGCAAGAGCGAGACAAGTACACAAATAAACACATTCTGATTTATAGATGCACTAGCGTGCCGCTTAGCAGCCATTTTGCTTACAGAGCTTTGGTTTGCTCATTTTACAGCGCGTGCGCTGAAAATAGTACCGGTTTTATTGCTTATTTCTTTTATTTCACTCTTTATTACACTGGTGAGTCATTTCAGAGATATAATAACTATAATTTCACTTTATTAACTATCAATAAATGTAATAACATTATCGTTCTCACAACACACACTTAAAGCACTTTTATTTGAAGTTAATTTTTATTATTTATTAATTGAAAATTTACTATAATTGGTTAACGGGTTAAAAATTAATGAGTTTTATTTATAATATCAATAAATCGTCGTAGTGTTTCCGATCGATTTATAAATTTGTTGGAGTAATGTGCGTTAGCCGCGCTACTGGATCGCATCCAAACTGTCCCCGCGCGACTCTAATACCAAAATACTATGGAATTCAGAGCAGAGGGGATAACGTTTTCAGATTAAATTTTATGTTCTACTTCTCTAGAAATGTCAACAATTTTATTTTATTTTATTTATATTAGGGAAACATACAATATCTCGCTACACATTATACATATACATACAAGAAGAACATAAATCAGCAAAGTTTCCACTAAATTACTAAAACATAAATTACAAGTCATTACGAGCCAGGAGAAAACACAAAAAAAGCAAGAAACAGTTAAAAAATACCATATAATATACAAAATAAACAAATAAACTAGCCATAAAAAAAGACTACACAACTATATTTTCGAGAGCTTGTTTAAGGCTTCGTTTATAGGCTCTGAAAATATCCAGATCTAGCAAGTGTTCGTTATAAAATTTGCAAGAGCGATACAAAAAGGTATTACTTGTATAATTCCTTTTGCAGAACGGAATGTGTAACGAATATTCTTAAAAAGGTGGACCCTATAGTTACAAAAATATTTGTATTAAAAAAAATAGAGTTCTACATTTTATAAACACATATTATACTTACCTGGATTATCTGGACATTTTTAAGTATCTGAAATACATGGATGCATTTATTTCTGTAAATTATAAACGCAAACCTTTAACGTTTGTCGCTTATTCTATTAGTTAATACCGTATACATCTTTCGTATGGTTTAAAAGAAGTTAGCGGAGGAACATACAAAGGCGGACATCGATTTCAAATTATACTATGTGAGAATTATGTACAGATTTACATCCTATTATATCTTTAAAAACCAACCTATTAATTTTTACATTGCTTAGAATAAGCCTGTCTGTGATGGTTGAGGCTCTTCGTTATAAGAAACATACTTATTATTACACTATTCGATTAATAATTTCATAATAAGAAACTACTATTTTACTTTTTTTTTCTAAATATTTATACTATAAATTTAACTTATCTTTTTTTATTATAAATAATGGATATTTTAATAACCGAAACATTTTTTAATTCGTTTAAGTTATGGAGGAACATACATACATACATACAGAAAAAAATTCTAAAAATCGTCAATTTAGTTTCAGTATCATGTATAGAGCCTATAAACACGATATCTCTGACAACAAAGTAACTTACTCCATGACCGACCCTTACAGATTTATTATTAGTATTGATTAAAAAAGATTCATAATAATGATTAGCGTATCTTCAGATTCATCTCAAGATGTTTATGTGTCGTATAGCAAAGAGTTTTCCGTCGCCCGAGCATCATTATAGCCCGTGGAGTCCGCGGGATATTTCCGTCCATCCCCCGACACGTGCTCGCTGTAAACATCCGGACACTGGTTGGAGGAAGTCTTGCGGAAATGGATATATTTTAAACAATTATCATTCTTTTTTCAAATACACTTGACGTATACATTGAAACGCTTGAAATGAGACGCAACTGCTTCTGAGAATAACTCTTAGATCTGTTCTAAATTACAAATTGGTCAAAAATATTATAGTGAAAAACTGCATGTGCGAATAATTCTTAGATCTAATCTGTACCTCAGTTGGCGAAATATTCCAAATTATGCATCTTTTTATAAAAGTTACATAATTAAGAAATAATACTCCTGTTGCTGTAATAATTGTCGAAACAATAATATTAATACGAATTCCTACAAAAGTTGGCAAAACAGAACAACATGTTCGAGTAACTACAAAAGTATTCAAAACAAGAAAGTTGGCGAGTACGTCTACGGTCTTCTAAATTACAAATTGCTCAAAAATATTATAGTACTTAAAAACCTGCATGTGCGAATAATTCTTAGATCTAATCTGTACCTCTGTTGACGAAATATTCCAAATTTTGCATATTTTTATAAAAGTTACATAATTAAGAAATAATACTCCTGTTGGTGTAATAATTGTCGAAACAATAATATTAATACGAATTCCTACAAAAGTTGGCAAAACAGAACAACATGTTCGAGTAACTACAAAAGTATTCAAAACAAGAAAGTTGACGAGTACGTCTACGGTCTTCTAAATTACAAATTGGTCAAAAATATTACAGTAAATAACTGCATGTGCGAATAATTCTTAGATCTATTTTAAATCTCAAATTTGATAAAAGTATACTTGTAATAAGTAGTAAAATGCAAAATGAATAAATCGTAATTGTAAGGACGAGCTGCTGACTTCTTTTTTTTTTAAGGACAGATTCTGCTTATGACAAATTTTTGTTACAGCAGATTCGGTTATAAGCAAGTACTAGCAAAAACAAAAAAAAATTAAGTTTTCTATAAATTATTCAAAAAAAAAAATTAAATATTAACAGATTTTCATTGATGTAATAAGAAATAAGGAACGTATTTATTATTTCTACGATTATACAATTAATCGATACTTCGTTTAAGTATTATCGATTAAATACTTAATAAATCATTCTCTGTAGAATTGATATACAACAAAATACTCGTATATTAAAACTGAATCAAAGTAGGTAGCATAATTAACATATATAAAATTTTTAAACATGTTAGGGAATACACTGATTTGTATGATTATATATCTGCAAAAGCGATCGATTTAAGAAAATATTTAATATTATTTTTTCAAATTAGTTAATTTCTACGAAGGTGTTAATTCTAGTTAATTTTTAACTTTTTGGGACTTCGAATCTTCATGTTGGAGTGAAGGCAGAGGAATGTCTTTTGCCAAATCTACACGGCAATCTAATCAACAATCAATCAATCTAATCAACAATCAATCAATCTAATCAACAATCAATCTATCTTATCAACAATCAATCTATCTAATCAACAATCTATCTATCTAATCAACAGTACACATTACACATCAATGTCTTTACTTTTACGCGTAAATAAATATTTGATAACTACTTAGTTAGTATAATTTTGTATGAATTTGGCTTTAAATCTAACATCAACTCTATTTATAAGACTTGTAACATAGAGTAAGTTAAAAATAGAAGAGATACTTACGTGGTGACGCCATTATAAATTAGTTAGCAGCTCTTAAAATAATTTCGGTTTTTAATTAGATACTAGATCTCAATAATGAGCTATAAATTTTAAACTTAAATAAATTGTTAACGCCCGCATCTGTTAAATTGAGGTAAACTATTATATTTCAAATAGATTGTGTATTGATATTATATAAAAATAAAGAAAGAAGAAATAAAGAAACAAAATTAACATATATTTGCGTAAAATGTAAGTAAAATTAAGTTTCTAATTAAATAAATGTCCTATATATATTCTGTATTATTAGAATGGCTGCAACTTTTTTCTGTATATTATTATACAAAATACACAAAATTCCTCGTTTTTGTTTTTAACCTTTCTGAAAAACCATATCATTGTTTATAATAAACTAGCAACCTGCTCCCCGATTATATTCCTATCGAAATGATATATATTTATGACTAGCGACTCGTTCCTGGCTTCGCCCGGGTGCATTTTTTTATGTAAAAATCTTCCCTGATTATCCCTCTATCCATGAGTGAAGACAGAATTAAAATTGGTCCAGCCGTTCTCGAGTTTTGCGCTTAGCAACACATTTAGGGATTATATTTTTATATTATAGATTATTTCCTATTTCACAGTGACCATTCTTTCATTAAAACCAAACTTGGTACATCGCCTCCTAAGTGAAAATGTTTAACAGTAACGCGTCTGTTTAAATTTAAAATTTACTCATTGGTGATACATGTTTCCATAGGAGGACATATGACAACACAAGCCGCTCTTCCAGGAAATCTAAAGGGGAACCGTCCAGAATTGAATCACCATTTTTGGAATGTACTGAACGCGATTCGTTCTGAATTTGCGCTTCTATAGGAGCTTCATCATCAATACTAATAATAAATCTGTAAGTGTAGGTATTGTATGTATGTATGTATGTATGTATGTATGTATGTTCCTGCATAACTCTTAAACGAATTAACTGATTTTCATGAAACTTGGTAGATAACCATTTAGACGTACAGGACACAAGATAGGCTACTTTTTTTCTTTTTCAACGCGGACGAAGTCGCAGTCGCCAGCTAGTTAATAATAAATCTGTAAGCGTCGGTCATGGAGTAAGTTACTTTGTTTTCAGAGATATCGTGTTTATAGGCTCTATACGTGATACTGAAACTAAATTGACGATTTTTAGATTTTTTTTCTGTATGTATGTATGTTCCTCCATAACTCTGAAACGAATTAACTGATTTTCATGAAACTTGGTAGATAAACATTTGGACGTACGGGACACAGGATAGGCTACTTAATATTTTTTAACGCGGACGAAGTCGTGGACACCAGCTAGTATAGAATAAATTCATACCTAATAATAAAAATAATATAATATAGGAGTACCGCGACGTCTGCAAACGGGTACACAGCTTTAGATTTTCTGGTTAAAAAATTTGGAGCATTTCTACAAATATCATTTTTCGGTCACAAGATGACGCGTTGTCAACCGTCAACAAATTTACTTGTCACAGTTTTTTTAATGAGCTCTGAGGGTTTTGGCAGCGGTTATAGCTAACTAAGCTATAAATAGGTCGATGTTATTAAACCTACGAGCATTTTAACGATACATGGGGATCATTAAATTATTATCTGTAATTACTTTTTATTTTTTAATACTACTGATTAAAAATGAAAGATATTCATGATTTAAAGAATGGATTCTTTAGGTCTATGGATTTGGGTCTATTATTGAATAATTTAACAATCAGCACTTCTTACAAGTTCATATTAAAAATGTCTACAAAATTTAGATTATTAATAAATACTCAGATTAATAGGGATTTCGAATTTGAATACATAAATGTAAAAATTGACTTCTTTTTGTAATGAATTTGACAATTTCAGCATTTTCTATGGGTTACTGTTTTTTTTATGACTAATTTAACATGTTTTATTGTGATACTAGTTCTATACCGTAGCTTCATCCACCTTGGATAAAAAATATCAAAATTCGATTCCAGATTACTTTTAACTTTGATTCCTAAATCATGGTGTGCAGTATCTATCGGTACCTAGGTAGTAAGGGATACGAAATTACATCGGTTCTGTATATACTCTGTGTCTATTCCAAAAATACACAGCGCTGTCACTGTCACACATACGACAATAACACAACAAAACAGAAGTTAAGCTCGATAAAACGTAATAAAAAACGTTTGAACATAATCTCATTTCGTCGGCTTTGAATAAACTTTATAAGATGTAAGTTTTATGTTAGGTTTGCTTTAAATAAAATTAATTAATCAGTTTACCTAAATTTCAGAATTTCATTGATTTAAAATTCATTTAAACTTTTGGACCAATTGTTACCTACGTGAGTTGATTTATTTTCGCAGACCAACATTTCCTCCAAATATCACTAAAAATTTTCCTGTAGTCGCTAATTCGTTCAACGTAATACTATCGCAAACTCACTGTCGCAGATATCATCGCAAAAACTTTTAACTATCGCTTTTTTATCGCATACCATCCTACTAATTAAAACTATACCTAAAATTCAGATTCGATATCATTTTCAATTAAATTCCAGCGCTAAAGAACCCTTTTTTTTAACCTTTTGGATACTCGGCAGTGTAGGGGACACTGCGGGGTCGCGGGGACGTTATGGCACGACTTCGGTGCTCCGCCACGGCTATCCAGCGCGGGAAAGCCTATGCTCTCTGTCAGAACCTCGGCGTACCCGAAAGTGGAGGTACGCCAGCGCTAAAGAATCCTACAATGAACGTGTGTAATACTTATGGCAATTTGTTCTGACTGTAGAGGAAAGCATAATTTTATTGTGTAATAGGCAAGCAGGCTGACAGTCAACAGTTTGACAAGGGAAAAGATTAGGTGAAGGACTTATTGGGAAATATGCTGTGATGAAATCTGCTTATTTTAGAAGACTATCAATTTTGCGAAGATAGAATAGATATTTATTTTCAGCATTAAAACGTGATATTATATAAGAAATTAAATTAGTTTTATTTATAAATTTCACATTTGTTGCACAGGTCTGATTAGCAGATTGTCCACTGCCTGTATAGTAAGTACTGTTTTGTTTGGAGCGAGTGTTGTGTACAAGCAAAAAGAAAGGCTAGTCCGCGCATCGCGATTAGACGGCACAGCTGTTGTGTTCCCGAGATATCGATTGCAAAAAGTACAAACAAACCGAGCCAGAGCTGTGTGTACAATGTTCCATATTCGCTTTCAACATATTACTCACATATGGCTTGCGTTGTATAAACTTTTCAACTGTGCTAACTGTTTTTAATTAAGTTAATATTGTTCATATTTTGTACAGTAATTTGTGTTTTGTGAGGTCTTGTATTTTAGTTTTATAAATGATTATTTGCGATTGTTAAAAAACAAAAATGATAATATTATTAACTATTGATTTTCCCCTGCCTTCCCACGGATGAAATTTTTTCTGTTAATTATTTAGACAAACATTTCATGATAATCATTCTTTCCGTTGGTGTAAACCTTATCAAATTTGGTTATGCGGAATAACAGACATAACATAAGTCTCATAAGGTAGCAAAGGAATCAATCAAACAATACTCGTAGGTATATCATTGAATGTGTCTCCAGCCTTACATGGAATCCATAAAATAGCTTAGAATTGTATAAGATTTGCCAAGATGCGTTAAATAGCTTATTTATTTCCTCAGTGTCTTCATTGAACAAATGTTTAATACCTATCTTTGTTTTAGAAATTTCGATGCAAATTTTGTTAATTAAAATTTAATTTTTAAATTTTCATTAAGTGATATCTCGATCATTGATTATGCTATTCTAAAGTAAGTAAGACTTGAAGAATTCTTTGACCAATATATAACTTGTGAAAGCCTTTCTTGTCTTTTTTAATGGGTTAAAGAGTAGAGCCTGGCTTTTTAACTAATTAAAATTGATTTTATAAATAATTGTTTTTTTAATCAAGGAGACAAATGAATGCATTTAAGTCGCATCTAAATGTTTGTATTAATATAAAATAAAATAAAAACTGGTTCAAACATTTTAAGCCCATTACTACATTTTTCAAGTTTCACTTAAATTGTGGCGAGATAATGATGAAAATAAATCTGTATTTTTTTTTCAAATGTAAAAAAATATAGGTAAGTATCTCTGAGTGTCATATTCAAAGATAAAATTTCATAAATAAATAATGTACCATGAAAATACACAGTATAAATCTTAGTATAAGCAAAAATAAATAAATATAATAGTACGAGTATGTGTTAGTACAATTTCTAGCAACTTTTAAACTAACTAGCAAAAATTAGAATAAGTTTTCAACTTATTCTAGCAACTTTACCTATACTAGCAACTCGTCCTCCGCCTTCGCACCCATGCGAATTATATATGCACATATTATAATACTAGCTGGTGCCCACGACTTCGTCCGCGTTGAAAAATATTAAGTAGCCTATCCTGTGTCCCGTACGTCCAAATGTTTATCTACCAAGTTTCATTAAAATCAGTTAATTCGTTTCAGAGTTATGGAGGAACATACACATACATACAGATTTTTTTAAAAAAAATCGTCAATTTAGTTTCAGTATCATGTATAGAGCCTATAAACACGATATCTCTGAAAACAAAGTAACTTACTCCATGACCGACCCTTACAGATTTATTATTAGTATTGATTGATTTTAATTGTAGGTACCTAAGTAAACCAAACAAGCTGTTTCCCTAAAATTCGGCTATTTCAAAAATTAATACAAGCAGTTTCTATCGTTATCACTAGATAAAATTATTCTATTGTTCTTGTTAAAAGGTTAAAAACATTTGTTTAAAATTTGTTAAAGATTTTATTTAAAATTATTTTTATGTTACCAATTTAATAACTGCTATAAAAATATATTGTAAATATATGTATATGAATATATATAGAGTAAAAGTATATATAAATTTCTAAATACTACTAGAAATGTTACAAAAGGTTAAACAAGTTGATGAAATTTCAAAGGAAATTATTAAAACGTGTTGTCAGAAATCGTATTTAAATTTTATATTCAGATGGCATAGTCCAAAAATGATAAGAAGTTCAGGGTCCGAACACAATAATCTTTAATAGCCAATAGAGAAACTTGTTTCTAAAAAAAAAAATTTTTTTTTTGTTTTCTATAAAGATTGGCAAGAAAGCTAGAGGTGTTCTAACAGGATTGGAGGTCTTTTGGCTGGCTACAGTCGTCTAGTAACACAATAAATACCAAGTACAAAAGCAGTAGTGTAGTGCCGAACTTATAATAAATAAAGAAGGAAGAAGTTACTGAACTTCTAGCATTCCTTACTCAATTACCAAAGCACAACAGCACGGACTATTTTATTAGCAGTCCTTTGCTACTGCCGTGGTGGCTTTGCCGACGTGGCTACTGCCGCCAATCGAGCTGCCTAGTTTTTGACTGTGGATCGTGTTATACGATATATCAGATGCAGAAGTAATTCCATTAGTTGAAGAGTTTTATTACTTCGGCTTTATCAATCAATACTAATAATAAATCTGTAAGAGTCGGTCATGCAGTAAGTTACTTTGTTTTCAGAGATATCGTGTTTATAGGCTCTATACATGATACTGAAACTATATTGACGATTTTTAGAATTTTTTTCTGTATGTATGTATGTTCCTCCATAACTCTGAAACGAATTAACTGATTTTCATAAAACTTGGTAGATAAACATTTTGACGTACGGGACACAGGATAGGCTACTTAATATTTTTCAACGCGGACGAAGTCGTGGGCACCAGCTAGTTATATTATAATAGTATAGATTTTGACAGTCAAAAATATACATTAGAGATAACCTACTGAAAAATTAAAACGTTGTGGTTCTGAGGTGCCAACTGCCTCCCAGATATTAAGGGAGCATTAACGATCACACCGCGATAAAACAACGACAGAATTTCAAATGTCCCATTACGCGATTGTTTTTTTAACACCCCGTATTATTCAAATTAATTGCTTTTTTATGGACGCGATGAAATCTCGCAACGGTTTGTTTGAGAGCTGTAATTGTTGGAAATATTTTTCCGCTAACATCATTAACCTACTTTTTTAGCAGTAATGCTACGAATGAACTTGGTGAGTAGGCTTAATTTGCTATGTGCTTATTATATTTTTGGGTTATTTGAGTCTACTGAAAAAACTATAATTATTTTATCAATCCATTGCTGGAAATCACGAACAATTTTAGGTGTTCGACGACTAAATTATGATATATCTATAAAAGACTACAGTTTGAAGTTCGCGTGGAAAGAGTGTCCCTAACCAAACTACTATAGTTATGAGAGTAAACATTGAGTTTAGATAATCTGTACACTTGCACATAAAACAGCCTTTAGTGTCACAAGGGGTATGACGTTGGCGAATAAAAACAAACCGTAAAGCTAAATTTGTACAGTCCAAGTTCATTAGAAAGAAACGTTTTTATTCAAACAAGATTATGATGACCATCAAGTGAGCCGCCAGCCTGTCTGCCACCTTTATATTATAAAAATAAAATAAAATAAATAAATAAATAAAATATGGCGCTGAAATAAAGTCTAACTATGGGCTTCGTAAGAAATCTCAACGTCACACAAAGAACTATGGAAATGGCTATGGTTTGAATGTGGAAATCCAAAAAACAAAAGACGACTGATTTGTAAACGTGTAAACTCGTACCATTCAACCAAATACACATCTGCCCAGCAGTGGGACCTAAAAGATGTAGTGTTACACGGTAATATTCATTAAATACTTCACTTCAAGTAGGACAATAAATAAATATATACACATAAATTAACACGTTTCCCGCTTTGCTTATAAACTTGAACCACCAACAAACGTACAATGTTGAATCTTCATTACGTGCAGTTGTTTACCGAGGATTGTGTAAACATAACCGCTGTTTTACGATCCGACACGAGTTAAATATGGCAGTCCAACACTACACTAGTTATTACTTTATATTTACATGAACGTAATGCAAAATATGATATCAAATACTACTGCGAGTGGGGCTTCAGACTTCCGGTCAACCGTTATCGCAAAAAGAAAATGTCCCATCCTGGTATCACCAAAAGGGACGCTTTTGGTGAAAGGATCTAAGGTTAGATGTTGTGTTTCTTACGTAAACTAGTATTCTCATATCGTCATAGCCGTAGAACAACGACGGTTCTGCAATTTAGTTACTACAGTATAGCACTGGCGAAATGATTAATACGCCATTGTACTGTGTTTAGAAATTAAATCCGTCAGTATTCCAACTCTGTATCTAGAAGGTAATTTATTTAATATTTGTCAAAAAATGTTTTTGGTCGATAAAACACGACATATAAAGTCAGTTTACGCAAAAAAATAAAAATTGGAAATTATCAAAACCGTCGTTGTTCTACTACTATGACGATATTACACTTAAGCTGGAACCGCACTATAGCGGCGCGACACGGCGCTGTAGAGGAGCGGCGCGGCGCTACAAATATTGTTTCTACTGATTTATACGACTGTAACCGCACTATAATGACGCGACAGCGGAACGGCGCGGCGCTGCGCGACAGAGTTGCCTTCAGAGAATATTTTGAAGCGCCGCGTCGCTGCGCGCCGCTCCGCTGCTGCTAGTGCGACATAGCAAGCGACAGCGGCGCGGCGCGGCGCGGCACAAGTACTCCATTCAGTTCACTTTCAACCAGCGGACGAGACCAACCTACGCATAATGGACGAAGAAAAGTTAATTTCCATCGTAAGCGGTTATCCCGAAATATATGACATGGAGCACGAAGAATATATGAACTATACCAGAAAAGCCAATATATGGAAGGAGATAGGTACATTAATGGGTTTATCTGGTAGGTAAACACATTTTATTTTTGTTATTATTTTCATTTAATTTGTTAAAACCATAGATTTATTACAATCGGGTGTAATAGAAATGGGAGGTATATATATAAGTACATAAGAAGTAAGGTGAATGTATCTACGAATCTGAACAAATTTGCTATAGTATAAACGTAGGTCGATGTACGAAAAAATGTATACCTATCGCGCGATCAACGTAGTATGGGAGATCTAATCATTTTAGGATTCCGTAGTCAACCAGGAAACCTATAGTTTCGCCATGTCCATCCGTCTGTCTGTCTGTCTGTCCGTCCGCGGCCTAGCTAGGATTTTTAGTACTAGAATGCTGTAATTTCGCATGGGTGGATATACATACATATTAATAATGCCGACAAAGTGGTAAAAAAATTCATATTAAAAATTCATATAAAAATTTCATATTAATACCACTAAAAACTACTAAAATGAAGTTGTTAGTACAACTACGGAACCCTACACTGCGCGTGGCCTTTTGGCGGTTTTGAGGTATGTTACTATGGCAAAGTTGTTCAGATTCATGGGTACATTAGCCTCATTTCGCATGTAGGTATACACCCTTTGTATTATACCTACTATGTACTTTGAAAACGTAGGTAATTTATTCTTGCCTTTGTAGTCGACATCCACGTCGAATCATATCTCTTTGCCAATGCAACGATCCCACAGCAGAATTAAAGTAATTTTTGAATGTATTTCGAATTTCAAAAGCATTCTCTGTGTAATTACCGCCAACTAGCGGTAGATCCTGTAACTGTAATTGGCCGATGGGTTTTGGTTCGTTATTAAAATTAACTGCATCATTTCTAAGAAAATTGTTTAAGCAGCATGTGGCGAGAATCACATTATCTACGTGTTCTGGGCTTAGATTAATTGTACGATAATAAATTCTAAATTTCTGACACAATATTCCGAATGCATTTTCGGAAACTCTTCGTGCCCGGCTATGCCTGTAGTTATAAATTTTCTTGTCCTCATTATTTAGTTGTGTTCCGGGGTATGGTCTCATTAGATACGGTTTTAACGGGAAAGCTTCGTCAGCGACTATGACATGTGGTAGTTGAATACTTGTTCCTGGTAAGGGTTTAGGTCCCGGTATATTCAAAGTATTCCTTTCTAGTCTTTTTGCTATAACTGATCGAGAAAATATTCCTCCGTCACTATTTTTCCCCAGTTCGCCAACTTGAACTATTAAGAATTTATAATTTGCGTCTACTAATGCTAGCAATACTATAGAAAAAAACTTTTTATAATTGAAATATAGTGACCCGCTATTTATGGGTGCCTGTATTTTTATGTGTTTTCCATCCATCGCTGATATACAGTTAGGGAAATTCCACGTTTCTGAAAATCCATTCTCGACATCTTTCCATGTTTCCTCAGTAGGTTCAGGCATAACTATTTTTGACAGAACATCCCAAATAGCTGAACAAGTAGTGTGTACTATTTCTTGGACTGTAGTATATCCTAAACGGTAACTTTCTGCAATAGTTCTAAATGAATCACCAGTGGACAGAAATCTGAAACAAATTAAAATTTAAATATAAATTTATTTTCAGGTGAAATTTGTAAAAACAAATGGAAGTCGTTAAGAGATGCATATCAGAGATCTCTTAAAAGACGCAAATCTAAGAGCGGAGATGGAGCGACATTAAGCAAAAAGTGGCGTTTCGAAAGACAAATGGAATTTTTGCGCCCATATTTCCAAGAGAGAAATACAATAACTAACATTGAGACAACTGTGGCAAATGATGATGATGATCAAGCGTTTGATCTCGAAACAGCCACTTCTCCCTCTGCAATAGATTCACCACGCTCTTCTACAAGAACAGCGTCTACTCCTGATTTTCAAACAGCTACATCTCCTATTTCTCAACCTGGGACTTGTTCGGAAACAACAAAATCGAAAATATTTAAAAACATCACCACAAGAAAAAAGAACAAAGAGCAGTATCACTCTCCAGTAGCTAATGTATTAGAGAAATATTTAGACAGCCGAAAAACCTCAGATGCAGCAGAAAATCCCATTTATTCCTTTTTCAAGGCAATGGCTGATACGGTGGTAGGTTTATCACCAGATTTACAGCTAAAGGTTAAAAACCAAGTATACACTATAGTATCTCAAGCTGAATCAGAAAATTTAAGACAGAGATCTACATCATCAGAAGACACATTTCAACAACAACATTTACAGACACATATGCCTACGTCTGTTCAACAACAACATTCACAGACACAGATGCCTACGTCTGTATCAACTGCATTGGAATCTACGCGGAATGACACTTGTCCAGAGCCAGAACAGGAACAGCAACAGCAATCTCAAAGTATTCTCCAACCAAATCCACAGATTCGCTACCAGTATTTCATAAATCCAGATGGCGAGATAACTTATGAAAAAATCTAATTATGTCATAAATATGATTTATACTTGCGATTGTCGGCACTTGATGGAACTTCGTAGTCATCTTGGTAGGAAAACACTTGCACTGTTCCACAAAATATATAATTATCCCAACCGGTTTCGGTTCTTTAGACCATTTTCAAGGGATTTACTTAAATATAAATACAAGTCGCACAAGAACTACATGATAAAAATAAAATGTTATTATAAAATGTTAAATGTTTTTATTTTTATCATGTAGTTCTTGTGCGACTTGTATTTATATTTAAGTAAATCCCTTGAAAATGGTCTAAAAAACCGAAACCGGTTGGGATAATTATATATTTTGTGGAACAGTGCAAGTGTTTTCCTACCAAGATATGTCATAAATACAGAATAATTAAAATAAAAGCATACATACCGGATTGTTACCATGAGTTTTTCTTCCGGACCTATAGCTCTACGGAAAGACGTGTCGTGCAATTCAATATGAGGCTTCATAATTTGCAATAATTCATAGAACTTCTCTCTTGACATTCTGAGTTGAGTGTGAAATCGAGCAGGATCATTTAAGAGACGTGGAAAAAGTGTGTGGTATTCTCCCTCTTCATATCGAGAATTCGGAATATCGTGCACCCATATGCGCTTTTTATTTTTACGTCTTTCCAACTTTTCCGCCTCTTCACACAATGCCACCACGATAATTTCTTCGTCGTCCATAGTGTAACGTGATTACCAACCAAATGACACAAAAATGCCGCGCGCTGTCGCGCCGCTGTAAACAGTGCGTTTAGGCAATGCCGCGCCGCTCCGCTGCAGCGCCGTGTCGCGCCGCTATAGTGCGGTTCCAGCTTTAATGATAGAGAATTAAGAATCATATTACAAAAATTGTGGTTGTTTTCAAGTAAATACACATTTAGAAAATCACATTGAGGGCGGTAAAAGCGACAGTCATTTGTGTAAACTATGTATGTTACTTTAATTAGAAACATTTCAAGGCAACCCCCTCAAAGGATTTCTCTAAACAAAAACACAATGCGATTTCATAACTTTACCCTTAAATGTTAGAGTTCTCGCATTATTTTTTAGAGAAATATCGGCAGACAAGATGATGTTTCACTTGATTATATCTGTGGCTACCAAGGGCCGCCCCCAGACGGGCTGGGCTGCCCAGCTTTGGCTGCTAAAAACAGTCCTCGCTACACGTGAATTTAAATATTAATATATTATACATTAAAAATAATTGTCAGCCGACGACATCCCGCCAATTACTTTCCCAATTAGTTGCGTGAAAAATGGGTCACTTGTGTTCAGGTTGTATGCTGAGTGCATTTTTAATGAATATACTTGTCACTGCTGTAGATTTTACTCACAAAGAAAACACACCGAAAATTCGGTTTAGCTTCCATTACATAAATATCCATTACATATAATGCTGGCACTTCACATGGCTATTTGTGTTCGCTATTGGGTGTTTGTTGTATGTGGCAAAATATTTGACGTTCTGGTAATCATGCAAATAATGGCAAATACCACCATCCACACATGGCAGTCAAATAACAACCACACAAACATTTGGCAGCAGAACGCAAGGTGTTTACCAACACTATGGACGTGTTTCAACTTGCAGCGGGACTCTTCAAAGTCTTGAAAAGACCCTGAAGAGCAAGAATCCCTGAGAATGCTGACTATGCATTGCAGAAAAATCGAACCCGGATAGTAATCATAGAATAGCGTTTCTGAATATGGCCATTGTGTGGACGGTTTATTTGCGCATTTGCCTATTTGACCCCTTTGATGTGTCTCGAAAAACCGACAAGCGCACGGATCCGCGTATTTGGTATTGTCATTATTTGTCAAATAGACTGTCTACACATGGTAATTGTTAGCCAAATATGCCAAATACACAAATACAAATAGCCATGTGAAGTGCCAACATAACATTTTGTTGGATATTGTTTGCAAACAGTGGAAAAGTGAGTTTAAATTTTCATTTAAAAAAAAATCGAAATTTTGCTTTAATAAATATATATAATTATGATTTGTATTTTAAAAAAAGGTTTTTAAATTATTTAAAAAAGTCATTATATATAGAAATAATAATAGGGGTTAAAGTATGAAATTGCCGTTTTATTGTAATAGGTACTTCGAATTGACATAGAACCTTCATGGTTTGAGATTTTTGAGTGAAACTTTTTTCATACGGTACCTATGTAGTTCTTCTTTTAAAAAATGTGCAACATTCGATTATCAACTTTCAGTTGTTTTTTTTATTCAGCTTAGACAATAAAGATGAATACTTCGAAAATTCGTGTGATTTTTGAATACGAGTTCCGACGCGGAACTAACGCGGCAGAAACAGCTCGCAATATTAATGTTGCGTTGGGAGAGGGGACTGCTAATGAACGCACTGTGCGATTTTGGTTTAAACGCTTTCGTGATGGAAACTTCGATTTGAAGAACGAACCACGTGGAAGACCGCCCACACAGGTGAATAACAATGATTTGAAAGAGATGGTGGAAGCCGATCCGAGCCAAACTACCCAGGAATTAGCGGCATGGTTTAACGTTACCTTACCAACAATATTGACTCATTTGCGTCAAATCAATAAAATAAAAATATATGAAAAATGGGTGCCTCATGATTTGACTGATCTGCAGACTCTACAGGAACTGCAATTAGAAACCATTCGTCACCCTCCGTATTCGCCAGACCTTGCTCCAACGGACTACCATTTTTTTCGTGATTTGGACAATTTTCTGCGTGATAAAAAGTTTTCTTCTCAGGAGGCAGTGCAAAATGCTTTCACACAGTTTGTCGAATCTAGATCACCAGAGTTCTATCGCAAAGGCATAAATGAGCTTCCTATTAGATGGCAGCAATGTATAGATAATAATGGTAATTATTTTGATTAAATAAATATGTTAAATTAAAAAAAAAACGAATTTTTATTTTTCAGTACAAATCGGCAATTTCATACTTTAACCCCTAATATTAATAGGAACAAGAACGTCCATGCCGTGCGTTGTGTTCAAAAATAATATAGATTCCAAATATATGATAACAAAAAAAAAATCAATTGTATTTGACTAGGTATGTCTAAAAATAGTTTTACTTTATTTTACTTCACATGAATTTCTGCGATATTGTATCTTATTTGCATTGTGTTTAATCTGTTTTTTATTTCACTAATTAATATATTATATTCGTAATATTTAAATTGCTTATGTCCACTTCATTGAAGACTTTAGTTCCTTTTAAACTTTCTTTTATTTTGCGGGCTGGTACAACTGGGTCAGCGTCGCATCTTCCTATGACTCAGATATTATTAGAAAAATGGTATGTTAGCAACTAACACATCAAAACGAATACGAAGAAAGCGTAGAATAAATAAACATTAATGAAACACAAACTTTCGAAGGTAAATAAACCGAACTAGGTAAATTGGAGATCAAACGAGAAGGAAAAATAATCTTCAAGATAAACGCTGGCAAAGTTGTAAACCCTTATCGAGCCTCTTTGTAAAGTGTTATCGGGTGATTTCGTCAGACAAATACCTTTTAAGGAGTTGAATCGAAACAAACTTTGAATCTAACTAGTTGTTTTGACAAGTGGTTGGGGACGAGGCAGAAATATTGCGGTTTTGTTCTCGAAACTAATCTAGAAATGTAATTATGTAAGCTATAGGATAAAATTGCTTGTCACTAAAGGATTGATAATAATGAATAATAACTACATGATTATTTCATAAGAGATTGTTATAAACAGGAGTCTTAAGGGAAAACAGGATTAATTATGAAGTTAAATACAAAAGAAAGATGAGTCAGGGTTAATTCAGGTTTGTCTGCATAGTCATGAACTAGGAAAAAATTCATAACTGAACCATCCCAGTTCATACAGGACATGTACGCAGGTTTTATGTTAATATGAAGGATAGGAAAACATCACAATGTTTTTTTAGTATCTACAATAGTGCCTTTAAATGTTTGTTGGAGCCAGTCGACTTCTTGACTTCTTGGGTGATATTTTTGCGGGTTTCGAAATAAAATGTAGACTTTTGATGAACGACGTGATATATTGTTAGATAAATTTACAAAAGTTGCGAATACAAATATAATATGTGAGGTAGTAGGGTGACACATGTAGTATTAAACGATTATGGGGGGTAGACGACATACGCATTTCCTCGGTCCATCAACAGATGTCGCTGTAGGTCTCGAACAATGTTGTATTGATTTATCCGTCCATATTTTGATTATTCATTTGCATTTGTACGCGTCAATCCCTCCGATTGGAAGGCATCGCAATGGGCAACCATTTCGATTTATTTATTCATACAAAACTGATTGGAATTCGCAAAACGGCATAAAATATTCTGATATGTTGCATTTATATTACATATATATCATGTAGCAATGGAGTTAGTATCAGTTTTATTATTTAAACTAGAAATATGAGTGATAACATTTCGAATAAGTATTTCAAATATTTCACTTTGTCATTAGTCACTCGTATTATATCAAATAGCTTTTTGTTAGAAAATTTCTGTTTATTAATTTAGTTTTTATTATCCATTTTAAGTAAATATACTACGAAGAAAAACCTTCTATATATGATATCGGTAGAACACAGTTATAATTTTTTTTTTCTAATAAATTATTTTCTGTAAAGCCGATAACAAGCACCATATCTGGTATCATCGTGATTCGGGAGCAGTTGATTGCCCGCAAATACGTCAAAATTACATAAATTTACCGATGCTAATGGATGAGTACCATGATTACCTATATATATATGATTTAACCAAAATTTTAACGGCTTTCGGTTTTAACTTGCTCTCACTAATTAGAAATACCGCTGCCTTAAATTGCCCGTCAGGTGACAGGAACCATCTAACTTTAAATGTCTGAACATAATAATGACTAAATTATTAGAATTTCTTTTGTTTTATATATTTTGATGAAGGAATAAATAGACTTTAGATTCATTATTTTGTGACTTTAATATTTATAAAAAAAAACTACCAATTAGTAGAAACTCGCACTTGGCGATCATCTGGTCCAAAAACATCGTTTTGTGAATGTCTGTCACATCCATGGAAGAGGGTAAAGTTGATAAGGGTACGATACCGACGTCTGTCTTCCGATTTTTATTGTGATCTAATATGAATAAGACTAAATAGAATATCGCCTCAGATACTTTATATAGGATTTCATGCGAAAACGTTTGTTATGGAAATTTACTTAATGCTTTTTCTTCTTCTTGACGGACACTAGATAAGATTCATATGTATTTTTTCTTATTACTAGTAACCCAGATGTACAATTCAACTGCCTTTTACCAGGCTGACGGTTCATTTGATGGTGAGTGGCTACCGTCGCTATAAAACAAACAAAGCCTCAGGTGTTGCAAGAGCGCTGTCGAGGCTAATGGGTTCTGGCATCACCAAGACCACCGAAATTGAACATGCTCTTGCTTCACCGTGATCTTCTGTAAGAAGGTGGTTACTGCCGCCTGACGGGCTCCTCAAATTAGTGCTAAACGCCCTGTCACTACTTAATGTTATTTATGATACATACTTCGTTGTCTTGTTGTTAAGTTAAATTATATTAAAAATGCGTAGATACTTTACCTGAATAAATGATTTGCTTGTTATGTTTTTGATATAGTCCTCGAAAGTTAGAGAAAAGTCTCTAGACGTGTCGACCGAAATAGATATTGAGGGGCTCGTTTATTTTTAAATGCCCTCACCCTTATACTCGGCCTTTTCAATTAACTTAGAAAGTAGGTACTCGGTTTCACCTCATACTACAAATACTGCTCGATCGACAATTGCTTTATCTTTATAAGTACTATAATTCAAATAATAAACAAGTGACCACGCGTTTAAAAATAAAATCTCACACATTTCAGCGACTGCATTTAATTACTTAACAATTCCATATGATGCTGTCTAAATAGAGACCTTAAAGCTTATGCATCCTTACAGTAAAGTGTTACCATTAATAAAATATGCTAGCGAACATTTCATTGTATTAAGAGCAGCACTTTGCCACTGGCGTTCAGTTTCAGCAGATACATTGTATGTCATGCGAAAGCGAACTGCTAGATTTTGTAAGTCTGTATGTTTATATTCTTTCAACAGCATTTTAATTTAATATTTCATTTTTGACGTGTAATTTAACAGAAAGAGATTGCGCGCATATAGATTTTATAGCTAGAAATTAAAAATAAGGTAAGAAGAACTAAGTCTTAATAGAAATATTTATTAATATAGAATAGAAAATTCACATTCAAAGTTAGCATAGAATTTTGGTAACAGAATTTCGAACGCGCACAGTTTTTGGAGAAAAAAACCTCAATTACTTGATCTATTGAAGAGTTTGGGTAACATTAAAGTAGTTATTAGATACATTAAAAACAAAATTTTCTCTACGGTTAACAATTTGTACGATATATTCGAACTTTTGCCATATCACCTGGGGTTACCACAATTCTAGCAGACATAGACAATTCCTGCAGATCATCGAAATGCTTCAGATCTTTGAATGTATCTATAGTCTATACTCTATTATTTAAAGCTGAAGAGTTGGTTTGGTTGAATCCGCTAATCTCATGAACTACTGGTTCGAATTGAAAAATTATTGTTCCATTTATCGATGAAGGCTTTAGGCTATATAACATACATATACTTTTTAACGCTACTTTTTAACTATTCATTCTTGCGAAGCCACTAGAAAGAGATAGTATAAGGTAAGTATATAATATTTTTTACGTAAGAATAGATTCTCCTTTAAACTAAACCAAAGTTGGAAATACTTCTAGTCAGAGAGTTTTGTCCGCGGATTAAGATAATTAAAATACTTCATGCCCAAGTTATGAGATGCGGTTTGGGAGATTAAGACGCGAAGTGCGGCTAAGAACTTCTAACAACTTTTTTCTTTATAGATTAAGAATCCGACGATGTGATTTTGCTGAATAAAATTGTTTTTGATCTATTTAAAATAAATAATTAAGAACAGAATGAGATTTATTTTTCAAATTTTTTTAAATATTTTTACCTTGTTTCATATGTTATTCAAAATTTTGGAATGGAAGAGAAGGCTGAAAATGTTTATGACTAGCAAACTGATCGCGGATTTACTCGGATGCAATCTTTTTCTAAAAATTATATACAAAAACCGTATCAAAATTTCTTGGGTGGTTTAGAAGAAAATAGCTGAGAAATAGAAACAGAAATTTGAATTCATATTAAATATTAGTAGTGGCAAGCTCACTGCTTTCTCTGACATAAATTGGGCGGTCATTTGGCGGCAGTTATCATCTCCTTACAGAACATCCCTTACAACCGTGAAATAACAGCATTTGTGTTTTAGTCAGTGAATATCAGTGAATTTCAAATCAAATTCCCCCATTTTCTCCCAATTCTATAACCTTTATCAAACTTAGGTCGATACCGCACTTGCAGCACCCGTGACGCTGCTTGTGTCTTAGGCGACGGTAATCACATACCATCAAGTGGATCATCAGCTTGTGTGACGACTTTAACATAAGAACAGTTAACGTTAAAAAATGACGGTAGTCGCCTGCTATTAAATGGATCGTCAGTTTGTCTACCGACATAGAAAAAGTTAATTTCTTAAAATCTTTTAATCTGACCTATAAAGGTATATGCGAAAGCTATTACCATTCGATATTATAATTCAGTTCAAAATGGCCCTTAACCCTAACATCCCAAGAACTCATTAGGCGTGACGTCAATTTGTAATCTGTTACGGGTCGGATTGCACCGTCAAGCGAAAGGTTAATTTGGAATGATTGATCGCCATTTTTGGGGCAAAGTCGGACAGTCATGAATTATTCCATCTAACGATAGCTTTTTGACGGGTTACAGGTCACAAATTGTCGTAAAGTTTTTCAAACACTTCATTGTCATATTTTAACAATTTTATTATTATATCAGTATCTTTTTTACTTTTTTCAGCCCTATTTCATATCACTCACTTTATGGATAACGCAACCGTTATAGACATATTTACCCTTTAAAATGACATATCGCATTGATTTTAAATGACATAAAGTGAATAATACGGAATAGGGCTGATTGTGTGTTCATATATTTAATGGAAACTGTATTTGTAAAATCTTTTGAATCATTCTTCACTTTTTGAATCATTTTGAAAAGTGAGTTGACTGCAACAATATGGCAACAATATAATTAAAAGCAATTCTCATTACCATAGCGAGGCTTGCTTAGTATTGCATTAATAAGGAACTTCAAAATGTTTAGATCTATCTGTTTCCGTTGAAATTGTGGAATAAAAAGTATGTAAACAAAATCACTTTCGCATTAATTATTAAAAGTTAGGCTTACACCACGGTATTACAAAAAGTTAAAATGCACAGCAACTATGTATATATGCATTTTTAAACTATCAATCAAAAAGAAAATATATTGCTGACAGAAATACAACATTAATTTTAAACATCAATAGTAATAATAAATCTGTAAGGGTCGGTCATGGAGTAAGTTACTTTGTTTTCAGAGATATCGTGTTTATAGGCTCTATACATGATACTGAAACTAAATTGACGATTTTTAGATTTTTTTCTGTATGTATGTATGTTCCTCCATAACACTGAAACGAATTAACTGATTTTCATGAAACTTGGTAGATAAACATTTGGACGTACGGGACACAGGATAGGCTACTTAATATTTTTCAACGCGGACGAAGTCGTGGGCACCAGCTAGTAATCAATATAAATATAAGTAAAAGTGAACCGCTTAATGTGTTGCTAAGCGCTTTTTTTTTTAAATTGTTCTTGAAGTTCGAGGAAAGTTATTATGAAGAGAAATGTTGAAACCGGGGGCGATTCGTCCGTATAGAATATCTTTGTTAATATAACGGGCAACTGCTGGATGTGTGTGTGTGTGTGTGTGTGTGTGTGTGTGTGTGTGTGTGTGTGTGTGTGTGTGTGTGTGTGTGTGTGTGTGTGTGTGTGTGTGTGTGTGTGTGTGTGTGTGTGTGTGTGTGTGTGTGTGTGTGTGTGTGTGTGTGTGTGTGTGTGTGTGTGTGTGTGTGTGTGTGTGTGTGTGTGTGTGTGTGTGTGTGTGTGTGTGTGTGTGTGTGTGTGTGTGTGTGTGTGTGTGTGTGTGTGTGTGTGTGTGTGTGTGTGTGTGTGTGTGTGTGTGTGTGTGTGTGTGTTTTGATACCTTTTTATAATTACTTGAATTTTTTTGTGTACTTATAAATTTTAATGTCTAACCTTGTAATAGGCTACATAAAAATGTAATTTAATAAATAAAATAAAATAGGTACTAATCATTTATCGGTGAGGCATTAAATGAAAAGAACTTTTATATCTATTTTTTTTTAGTAGAACCATAAAAGTGGATCTAAAACCTCCTGAGGATTAGGAGAAATATTTTCATAAAATTCTTCTCTCTGCTACAATATTTAAGACTGAGTGACAAAGATTTATATGAAGCATTAAGTATATTTTCATGGAGGCAATTCTTGTACAAATCTCAAGTCACCGGCGGCGTTTCAATCATGTTTCAAGTGGCTCCAAAGTTTCCTTGTAACTCGGCCGCTAGATAAGAAAGCCTCCAAAGACATTTCCAACAGTCTCTCGCCTCTGTAAATAGGCTGTGATTGTTTGATAAGAGAGATTGCCTCTTTGAGTGACGAGAAATACTTTTTTATATCCATTTCATTGCTAGCCTACGTGTGCCGATTTGCCTCAGTGAAAAGCTAAATTTAAGCTATTTTTATGTCACTTTTCATTTAAATCATTAATAGTTAAGTATTCTTGACAATGCTGTCGTTGCTCTGAGTGGTTCTGAACGAACTCGTGAGCAACATAATATAAATCTGTCATAATATATTAAATGAAATAAAAATTTACTATTACATGTATGATTATATCATTTCATATTAACTTATGATACATTGTAAGGGTTCCAGCATAATGTTTAGTTAGGAGAGCATAAAACGATGTTACTCGTTAATAAACAAACGCGGTGTAGTTCATTTGTCAGTGGCTCCCGAGGCCTCGGATGGTTGTGGTCTAAGTAATAAGAGATAGCACTGGTTATTTATTATTGTTTCTAAATTAAATCATTTGTTATGTGACAAACTGACATATGTTTAAACATATCACTGTTCTACTTGAAATAAAAATTAATAAATTATATATAATTATATAAAATTATAAAATTAATAATAATATAAAATTAATAAATGCATATTAAGTTTCCATACAACATAAAGTGCGGCATTATAACTAATATAAATTTGGCTCAATCGGCGATATTGCGATGAATGTATATCATCCCTTTTAATTAATTACCGGAAACACTGTACATAAAAGTGGCTGACATAAAAATAGAGACTAATCAGTGACTCAAACTTTCAATAAGACCGAACAAATGTACTACCGAACATAAAATTTCAGTTTTAACTTTCTTCAAAAGGTTTTTTTTTAATATAAACGATAGTTTTTTTTGTAAATTATTAAAACGTCCAAGTGAGAAAAATCAAAAGTTACCTTGTAAAATAAAATAATCAGTAAGTTAAATTAAAAAAAAAACTATAACCAATCAATTCATTTGTAACATTAAAAATAAAGCAATAACATAAACATCAAGAATAAAAGTTACAAAAAGGTTCAAAAATACAAATTTTGTAAAAAAGTTACAAAAATATCAATTTTCTTATCACTTGCACCAATCACCAAACAAGTAGTTGAGGTCGCGTATGCGCAAATTACACAAGAAAATTTATTACAAGTGGATTTTGTTTTAAAATTATGTTTTGGCTTCCCGTACAAATATTTAAGCCGAGGTATGGAAGACACATAATATTATGTGATGCGGTAAGATGAAACATGAATTTAAGAGTACTGTACGTTATATCTGAATATGTTTTTTTTTTCTGAAAAATATGAATTTTCTTATCTGTTTCTTGGAAAGAGCGGCTAGTCTGATAATATGAAAGGTATTCCTTGGTTATGGTTATTTTATGGTGGTTTCTATGAAAGAGTGCTTATGCCATCGGTCAGGATTCTCAGCTTATCTATCTATACTATACTAATACTATAAAGAGAGAAGTAGAAGTAAGAGAGAGTTTTGTATTTTTGTATGTTTGTAATGAATAAACTCAAAAACTATTGGGCCGATATTAAAAATTCTTTCATCTATAGAAAGCTACATTATCAGAGAATAACATAGGCTACGCGGGTGAAGTCGCACGCAACAGCTAGTAGCTTATAAAATCGATACGCAGTTTGCCCTGCCACTATTAATAACCGACAACTTTTACCAGCTTTTATCAAGTAGAGCTTGAATATCACTTATTATACAAGTGCCATGCATTTACAAATAAATGATTTATTGATAATTAGCTGGCGTCCGCGACTTCGTCCGCGTTGAAAAGAAAAAAGTAGCCTATCCTGTGTCCTGTACGTCTAAATGTTTATTTACAAAGTTTCATGAAAATCAGTTAATTCGTTTAAGAGAAAAATACAGAAAAAAATTCTAAAAATCGTCAATTTAGTTTCAGTATCATGTATAGAGCCTATAAACACGATATCTCTGAAAACAAAGTAACTTACTCCATGACCGACCCTTACAGATTTATTATTAGTATTGATGATGATACATCCAACTTATTATTCTAAGACCTCCCTTAGGACTTGAGTATTTCAGTTAAATATTAAGAGTCAATCACAGCTGAATATGATGAAGTTGAAGAAGAGAAAAAGAAATACTTTGTCCTCCAAAAATCGCCCTGGTTACTTGAGGAAGCGAACGCGTGACAGACGTGAGAAATGAAAAATTGCAGTCCAGCTACGAGTCACATACCGGTTCTATACACCTTTCAATTCTGTCACCGTTGAAAAGAAACATATACCCCTCAGATGACACGCGACAATCTAGTTATTGTTGTTACAACATTTACGAACACCGACAATGTAATCTATGACACCATCATAATTATTAACAGTATGGAGTCTGCTGACGCTTTGTCCAATATTTATTTACTTATTTATTCAACAGCTAACTTTACAGTGTTTAAAAGTTCACAAATACTTAAAGTATAGAGTTTTAAATACATTTTGTGGGAAGTAGTACCTACTTCCTTCTTATATTTGGACGAAAGCTTAGTTTATAATGGAGTTCGTATTTTTTTTTTTCATATAAGTAATATTACAATTATTAGATAGGTATTGCTTTTATATAACTTATAAATAAGTTAGGATTTTCAGACAATTTGTAGTTTTGCTAATACAAGATTTTCTAAAACGAAATCAAATTCGTTAAATATCGTCACGTGTCTGTTATTTTAATTTTTATTATTGTATTATTATTAAGTTTTTATTACTTTATTATCACTTGAGAAAGTGCGGTTGATTTAACTTGGCGACAAAATATATGACTTTAGTCGATTCTGTGACTAACTTTTGATAGCATATTACATAATATGCTGTCTATAGATAACATACTGGGTTGGTTAGCCATACTGTGATCAGTTGAGTTCTGTCCGGTCTCAAGAGAAATAAGTGTGAGTGCTGCCGATACACGACTCAGACTGATAAAACCTTAGCTCGAAGACCAAATGATATACTATATTGTATCGCGATATTTTATTAACGGAAATGTTAACGTATGATGTTAAGCCATTTTTAATCTTTAAATAACATAAAGCAAAGTCTATATTCGCGTGTATATGTTCATTTACTAAGTGCTTCTCCATTGCGTAACGAATTTTTATTCGAATTTCGTTATCGTCTAGAAAATTGGAGCTACGTTTTTCATGGCCCACTTAGCATGTAAAAATATCTTCATAAATCACAAAACGTATCACGTCATTTTTCAAACAAACAAAGAAAGCTATGATTCCAGAGACAGATACACAAATACACACATGCATAGATACACAAGCACACACATCAAACTTATAACACCCCGTTTTTGTAATAAAAAAAAACTAATTGAGATTTTTTTACTGGATAACAGGTTTGTTGGAAGCGGGGCACCGATGTCGTGTCATCGCGGCCCCGCCCATCAACGGCCGAGCTAGAAAGTCGTTGGGTTTTTAGCTGGTACGAATCCGGCATAACACCGCAGTGTCCTCTACACTGCCAGATATCATCCAAGAGGTTTTCCCAACCTTAAAAAAAGTTTGTATTGGAAGGCTGTCTAACGATAATCTGCTGAAAGCTTTGTCTTCAGAAGACTTAAGTGAAATAACCACATCTACTGCTGTATATCGGTGAGTGAGTAAAAGAGTCTGCTTCTCTAGGACTTCTGCTTTTATCCTTTATCCTATAGGTCTAACGTTGCTTTTTATTCATATGTAACAAAAGTACATATGTTCATATGTAACTGTCAACTGGAGAATTAGCCTACCTATCCATTTTCATCGTAAAGAAGTTTGAATACAATTTTTTTTACATATTCTGCGGTTAACATTTGCTTTTTTAGTAGGTACTTAATAAACTTAAATTGAAACCACTATTCAAATTTGTAGCTTAAAAAGGAAAATTTTAATTAGGAAAGTTTTTTAAAAGCTTTTGAAAGCACTCCACATATTCTGCGGTCGAAACGAACAACAAACTTAATTTACAATTAATTGCTAGACGGTTGTGTTTAGTGCAAATTGTAATTTAGTGTGGCGCGTGCTCCGCATAATCGCTGAATTACTCGCTGGCCTTTTTTTTTTCACTGTTTGCACTATAATGTGTGTGTGTGTAGTGCACTTTTAATTGAATACTTCACGCTGTTAAAGCTGAAACTTTAAGTTTTTACAACAATACTGTTAACCCACTATTTGTCTTTATTAGAAGAAAATATACGTTAGTGAGTTTCAACTGAGCTGTTGTGTTTCAGTGGATGAGTAATGCCGTTCATCTTATCAGGGTACATAATATTTATCAATACTAATAATAAATCTGTAAGGGTCGGTCATGGAGTAAGTTACTTTGTTTTCAGAGATATCGTGTTTATAGGCTCTATACATGATGCTGAAACTAAAATGACGATTTTTAGAATTTTTTTCTGTATTGTATGTATGTTCCTCCATAACTCTGAAACGAATTAACTGATTTTCATGAAACTTGGTAGACAAACATTTGGACGTACGGGATACAGGGTAGGCTATTTAATATTTTTCAACGCGGACGAAGTCGTGGGCACCAGCTAGTATTCAATAAATTTATATTGTTTTTGCATTTCTCTTATGGATAAAAGTCACATATTTTTTTATACATGATAATTAATAATAAACATAAAATTACAAAAAAAAAATCAGAAACTGATTTATACATAATTCGGAATAGGCATATCCAATAGTTAATCAGAATAGAAATTTGTAGATTACCCATAGAGATCCAAATGATCTCCTGATATTATCATCAATTCTCTGAATGCAGACTGAATAAAGCTGTGATTGCAGACCCCGTCCAGAGTGTTTCACAGAGACCTGTGACTCCGCGCCATGGTTTTTTTGATTGGAAATTCATAATGAAAACTATCAAAGACTGAAGGAACAAAAATATAAAAGATTCTTAATCAACAAGCAGTGGCATGAAACTAATTATCCATGGATCGCCCAAGAAGTGGTTGTATTGATTATTTGGAAAATGTTATGGCTTGACAATTTTTCCTTGATTTCGGTAAGTAAGTAGGATCCCTAAGACCCATTACAGTGCCCATACTTATCCTTTATTATCTCAGTTGCCACCTACCACCAACTACCAACAGTCAGTCTGCCTGAAACCCTCAATACAATAAAACACAAGTAGCGTCAGAGGAGAGCAATTAGTATGGTATCTGGGATCTCTTATGCTTGCACCGAGATACACATGTGCAATTAATTCACGGTGATCTTCCAAAAAAACTATCGGTAACAGACAGTTAATGAAAAAAAAATAGACATTTAAGAATTCATCTGGTCACATACTTCTTCTTTAACCATAAAGATGAACTTTGCCAATATTACATGCACCAACTTTGAAGTATGTACGTGATCCGAGATGCATAACAATTTCAACATAACTGAGGGACTATATGTTTCCGCGCCGGACAACTTCGTTATCGTGTTGAGTTGCGAGTGTCACTACGATTTCTCGATCGCGAAAGATTCGATCAACCCAAATGTAGGTCAATACGATTGACCTAATTGAAGCTCGTCATTCGTCAGACGTGACAATTTAGTTGTGTCTCGGTTGAAATGGCAAGGTTGATTTAGAGGTGATTGATCGGACGGACCATATCTAAAATATTCCTTTATTCTGTAACACTGTTTTGTTTGGACATGCTGTGTACACATGTTTTGGGCCTCTGTCTAGTTCACTTCCATGTAATTATATCTATTCAATGTATTTAATGTCAGTGTCCTGTTTTGTGTACCTTATTGAATAAAAAAAAAAAAAAAATAAAAAAAAAAATTACAATTTGAAACTTAAGAAAGTAATTAGAAGAGATGATACCTCGCAATAATTTCTGAAAGTATTTGAATAAGACATTTTTTAAGAAATAATATACAAACGTTTATTAAGAGATTTCCATTTGGCCAGATGACCTCACCTCAATAAACACAAATAGTTTAGAAGCTCTAACACCGATTTATTGTCACCCTTATAGTTAAAATTAGGGTTTTCTTACGATTTTATATATAATTATTTTTAATAACTTTAACTACTAAAACACATGTCAATAAATAATAATTCTTATAACGTCAAAATCAAATGGAAACTAGCGTACAACGGTGACGAAATATGGGACAGATCTATGGGTTTAAAAAATAAAAGACATCAATACGTATATAAGTCCATTTTCTACAAATATTTTCAATTCAAAACTATATAAAGCTAAAGTGGAAAACATTAAAATACCAACTATACACTTTAACTTATCAAATAGCAGTTTGGTAATGATATCATAGTAACATTTAACTGCTAAAGTTTCAATGTAGCCTGCAAAAGGCTTCGTGTGGCTGAAGTTCTAGATAAGAACTAGAGGAGCACGCGTGAGTTGAATTCTCTACAGATGTAGTTCAGCGCAGCGTAGACAGTTTTAGGGTTCAGTGGGACACTGCCATTGTAAGTTGTAGTAATTTTTAGAAAGATTACTGTTATATTATTTTTATAAATCACTAAAAATCCAGAGAAACAAACAATCAGTGGCTGAAGCGTTTCATTATGCATGAAATCAATCATGAAATCAAAAAGATAATAAGTACACCTCAAAGTATTTAATTTTATGTAAAGATAAGAAATTATAATAATTTGATATAACGTTAAGAAACTCAGCAAAGGTTTCGAAAATAAGGTTCTGCTAAGACATGTGAGGTATTATTTATCTTAGACTTCTTAGAATTTGGTAAAGTGCATAGCTTAGATCCAGAAAAAGGACATTTCATTATTTTTAGCGTGGACAAAGAGGCAAGCCAAAGCTGATTTACAGTAATATTTAAATGTCAAATTTACATTTATATGTACAGGGAAAGTGTTTGTCAGGTCAAATATTTTGCAAATACAAAAAAATCTTCCTTACATAATACGGAACCCTGACAATGCATTTGGAATGCAACAGTGAATTCAGTGTCCACAGGTGTCGCGACAGAATGCCGACAGTGCAAGTAAATTAAATAGTTGAAAGTATTATGTACTGGCCTTTTCAGGCGGCTCGGCTTGTTCTGTATGTTCAGAGTCGTACTTAGGCACGACAGAGTCTGCCCCAGTTAATTATGATCGGTAAGGTGGTAGGAAAGAGACGCGCTGGGCGAAGGAGAAAGTCATGGCTGAGAAATATCCGAGAGTGGACTGGAAATGCCTAGGTCGAGCAGCTATTCCAGTTGGCTTTTGACAGAGACAAAAGCTAACTGGAATAGCTTCAGGAAGTTGACGGCTAACCTTCAATTGAAGAGGCACAGAGAGAGAGAGAGAGATGTGCAGTATAAAAATAGTCTGAATCGCGAATCTAAAAACAAGACTTCTCTGAAAACTTTTCTGAAAACTTCTCTGAAAACATCTAAATAAATATCAACGAAAAGCTTTTTCGGACTCTTCTATTTAAAACTTTGTCCCAAAACTAGCAAAATTAACAAAATTACTGGACTTGGTTGCTATCAAATGCAAAAATAATTATTAATTATAAAATCCTACTGGCAGCTCCAGAGCTTAAGATACATAGGCTGTCTAGCTTATCTCATGGATAACTTATCATGGGTTCCATGAGATGAGATCCATGATCCTATAACCCATCATGGATAACCTTTATGAGTGACGCAATTTACCCTCTAAAGTGGACCGTAATTCTGCTGCTGATTTCTATTTAAAATAAAGAATTCGATACTTATTGCCTTTCCAAGAAATGTGAGGGTTTAACTTAACAAACATTATTGTAATAAGTGCATTTAATACACCCCGTAGGCGTGGCAAAGGGCTCTTCGTCTTATAAACCGATGTAATCCTGGAAACCGTTTAGAGCTTACTTGTCTTAGAAGTGGACCGCCTCCTGTTTTATTTATATTCTTTGGGTGTATTTTATATTCGCTAAAGGAAAGAGAAAATGTTTGTGTTACCTAAACTACGAGTCTGTAGGTCTAATTTGGGAAGGTTGATACCTACATCTTTTTTAATAAGTTCAATGAGTAAAATTAATTTTAAAAAAACCAATGAATCTCTTCTCATTATAGTTCAACTAAAATATGTAAATTAAATTAAGTCTTATAAAGGTTTCAGGCATCTGACAGCATGTAGACTTTTGTGGTCACCCTATTACTTATCTTCAGTGGCATAATTAATGAACACCCTTTGATTGATTCGATATAATTTCCTTAGCTTTTTCCTTAGCTTCAGGTGTGCTAACAAATAAATACCTAAGCAACAATAATGCAACACTCTGTAATTATATTTTCTCGGTATAAAGTAACTTACCTTTGTTTTTTTACTCAACAGTCTAGCTAGTGGAATCAACCATTTTGTTCCACGAAACAAATTGTTTGTCTTCAATTGTTTGGTATTAGCAAATAATAAATGTTATTACTCTAAGTTATTATTAATAAAAAAAGTTTCGCCAGCAAACAAAGTTCATAGCGTGGAGCGTTTGGGTACTTTCAACAACATGTAACATTGTTTGTCTTATCCAAACTAATATTATAAATGCGAAAGTGAGTTTGTTTGTTTGTTACACTTTCACGCCGTAACTACTCAACCGATCATCGTGAAATTTTGCATACACATTGTCAAGGATACAAAAAAGGATTTTGAATAAGTATCTTTATTTTAGAAAAATATAAGTACTGTACTTGAGGTATGCAGACGAAGTCGCGAGTGAAGGTTAGTTGTTTATAAATAAGAAATTAAAATATTACTGGTTTTTTACAAATACATTTTTTTTTTCAAATTGAGATGTTTAACGGATTGATAATGGAATATCCAATGATCCTTTGATACAACCAAAGAACACTGTTTCTAAAGCGGTTATTATAATAATGGGAATCTTGCATATTATTGATGTTATATGCTTCTTTGTTTATGTTAAAAGAAGGTATATAATAATGTGCTAAATCGGATATAATATTATAGGGATAAAAGCCTCTACCATGAAAGAGTAGTGAATAATATGGGAATAAGGAAGTTGGCTCTGGTATTGACTCTAATATTTAACGAAATGAACTTCTAATCTAGAAAGTAGTGGCAAAAGCTAGACGATCATTGTTATAATTGTAATTCTCGCATTATTTTTATGATAAATGTCGGCAGGTAAGATGACAGTCCACTTGTTGCTACCTATGTGGCTGCACACATTTTGAACTGCCTATTTTGTTAGGATAATTGCAAAGAAATGTGCCATCTTCTTTAATATAGATAGTAATTACTGTAGATAGACATGCTGCCCAGTTTATGAAAGTAATACGTAGTGTGGCATGCAATGTCACTTGATATTTCTCTGAAAAATATTGCAATTTTGAATATTTTCAAAAGGTACTTGTTGAAAACGCTACCCACAACCAAACAGTACCATCTCTGCATCGGAGTTGTCAAATGCAATAAAAATTACACACATTCATTAGTGTCGAATTTCTGTTGCGTGGAAATGAATTCCAGCATCATATTCCGCAATCCCGAGAGAAATCAAAGTTTGCCCGCAAAAACCTCGCTTTTTATTCCAACCTGCATTTTTATTCATCTTGTCCATTTGTGTTTCGATTGAACATTAGCTACGTTTTAGATTGCTCTTTGAATTCACCATATTACCTACATGGCTACAGTTTTTACATTCTGTCTGTCAGTTTTCAAGTAATATAGGATGTTAAGCAAAACATGAAGAGTCATTCTTCAGATGGCATGCTGGAAACATTGACAAGTTCGTGGAATGCTGGCAGCGTGCGGGCAATCTCTTAAGCAAGTATAACTTGTAACTTTTAGTTAACGTGTACATAGAAGTGAAAATACTTCTCAGGTTTTTGTGATTGTTTTCAATAGAAATTTATAAATTTAATTATTAATGGTAAATGGTCTTATAGCTAGCTGCTACCTACGACTTCATTTCTAGATATTAGAATGGATTTTTACGTAGAAATTTTAATAGTCTCATGAGAGTTTGTTATGCAATTTGAAAAGTAGAATTTTTCTTCTCGATATCCGATTTATGAAGCAAAAATTAAATGTTGCTCCGGGCTAAGCTTAATCTATCTCTGAAAACCACATTTTCAGTGTGGTAAGAATGTGGTTTCAATCCGTTCAGAAAAAAATATTAAGTTATTACTTTTCTCTTATCGACTTCTTTTAATTTTTTGGTACCTATACATTTAATGGACACCCACGACTATTGTAATCTTTTATTTCATATGTATAAAGATAAAAGAAACCAATTACATTAAAAAACTATTACCCTTTTTGTAAAATATATACAACTATAATCAATATATAAAAACCTATAAGTACTCGTATTATTAACGAGCCATGTAGTTAAAACTCTAATGGAAGTGATTGTCTAGCTTACATCAAGTATTATAATTTAAAAACAAAAGCTTAAAAATTAAATATGTGTTTACAAGTTCTCCAATAATATGGGTTTATTTTTAAAAAGTTTACCAGAATTTTAATACGAAATCGCGATAAATATTATAACTCAGTCAGTACAAAGAGCAGAGAGCAATGCACGAGTTCCATCCATTAATCATATTAGTTTGGAACAAATGCCAGCTGGGAACGGGAAGTTAACGTGACCGTCCGATATTGGCGTTTTTACCTCAAAGAATCACATGCTATAAAACAGTACAGAAAACAACGTTCGATCACGCAGAGTGTATGAGGAATGCTTAACAATTCGTTTGGTCTGTGGTTGCTCGCAAGGGGTTATGTGTTATTATAGGCACCTCGCGTCAAGGCATTTCTACCATACAAACCGCAAACTTGGAACGCTCCACGGCCAAGTATTTTGATGGATCACGACAGTTCCGCGTGGGTTTATAATTTTATTTTGGACTCGTTCCCTCCATTTCCACTTTGATTACTCTTGACGTTGGCGTGACTGCTCTTACCGTAAATAGCGAATATAATTTTAAATATTTCTGTTGCATTGCAAAATATGCTAATGTTTTTGCAGTGGCGTTTCTTACTTTCAAAATGAAATAGCTCGTGTAATAAACGTCATGGCGTTCATTTAACTGATTATTACAGCTCACGTGAATAACTTTTATCTTGGAAAAACTTTTCATTTTTCACTCAAGACTTAAAAGGGTATTCTAATGGCTAAATAAAGTGTTTCATAACGGACTTATTAAACTTTTATTTAGATTTTCTTTTAGTGATACAAAAACTCAATTGGAATTGTGTACGAAGAAGTTCTTTTTAATAAATTACATTCACCTAGGAAATTGTAGAGGCATACTCAAAAGGATAGGATTGGATTGGGTATGGATTAATAGAAATTATGACTACTAGTTGTGGAAAGTTCTTGACAAGATTTGCTTCTACTACCTATTATATGTCCTGAGGATATATCTATTCACAACAAGCAATCAATGTCTTGCAAACTGCCTTGTCGACAATATAGCCTAAACCTGTGTCCCAAAGTGGCACAAAATATACGTAATACATACATAGGGAATACAGAATCACAATTGATTAATTTTCTACCAATAACTGTCGGAACATTATTTTATGTTAATGAAGGATGATCAATTTAGACCCAATTTAGATCCCACTAAACATTATTAGTGGAACTACGCTTTTCTCTAAATAGGATATCATAATCAAGAGGTTTGGAAATTTGAGTTTATTTCAAACTTTATTTCAAGCTTTTGCCCACAACTTTAAGTATACCAAAAGTATGGACTTAGTAAAAAAGTATGCTTGCTATAAAAAGGCAAATATAAAAATAATAGAATTCAAAGTTGCAAATGCAAGTTGCAATTGCAACTTGCACTTGCAACTTGCAGCACCTGTGCTTGTGTTATAGGCTACGGTTGCCACCTATTATCGAGTGGTGTCCGTTAGTTGTCCGCCGTCCTTAACATTAAGGGCGCAGCGTGAAGCGACATTTTTCTAAAAGAGGACCTGAGCAAGATTGAAAAAGTCACGTATCTCTTTGTGTGCTAAAAAAAACGTTGGTTCAGTATATTTGTATAGAGTAAATTCAAAGCAAACTTTATAATCATAATTATGATTAATTAGCGGTCCGCTCCCGGCTACGCCCGGGGTGTTTTTTTACGTAAAAACCTTCCCTGATTATCCCTCTATCCATAAGTGAAGACAGAATTAAAATCGGTCCACCCGTTCTCCAGTTTTGCGCTTAGCAACACATTTAGGGATTCATTTTTATATTATAGACTAGCGGACCGCTCCCGGCTTCACTCGGGGTGCATTTTTTTACATAAAAACTTCCCTGATTATCCCTCTATCCATGAGTGAAGACAGAATTAAAATCGGTCCACCCGTTCTCGAGTTTTGCGCTTAGCTTCACATTTAGGGATTCATTTTTATATTATAGATCGAATCATCTTTGAACTATTTTTCGCATTTAAATCTAATATTAGTACGATTGAGG
Organism: Synanthedon andrenaeformis; assembly: GCA_936446665.2. Lineage (NCBI taxonomy): Eukaryota > Metazoa > Arthropoda > Insecta > Lepidoptera > Sesiidae > Synanthedon > Synanthedon andrenaeformis. Next base: position 830,931 of record OW387779.2, on the reverse strand, counting down.
ATATTTAGAGTTATCAATAAAATAAAATAAAAATATTTTTATTACCTTCCTAATTATTAACATCGAATTTCAGCCAGTAGAAAACACTAGAATCAGCTGTTAAAGGCTTAAAACTAGAAAGGCTTAAAAAATTTAGTCAGGAAATATTAGGATACAAAACTATTTTAAAATTGTCACAAACAAGAAGCACATAATTTTAATCGTAAGTGTTATGCGACGTTTCTTTAACTCTATATATTTAATTCTAAATTTAAAACAAAAAACAGGTAAGGGGTAACGTGTGAGCTGTTTTATTTTACCCAACAATGCAACTGCAAGCACGAAACTGTAGCAGACATTCGCTTTACCCCTCCATTTTTTAGTTCCGCGCTTGTTAAGAACTTATCTGTGTTTTTGGAAGTTCTGCGTGCTTTAAATTCAGCTCGTTACGTTTTCATTATCGTTGTGTTCAGTCTAAATTTCGCATGTTTTATTGCTGGACAGCATTTCTAGAATTTTTACATCCATTTCTTTTTGTTTTTAATTTTTTTTTTAAATCGTATCAACATTAATACCTAACCAGTAATTGTGTTATCATTATCATTCATCAGTACATAAGCATCCACTGATGGAATAAGGTTTCTGTAATTCTTTAACGATAATATGTAAATTAATTAAAGTTATGTTTATGTCTTAGTATATGTGTCTGTAATATTTATGTTTAGGTACTAACTATAGATTTTGTAAGATTTTTACTAACACTTTGGGTTTAAGTAACTCGATCAAAGAACTTTTATATTATACTAGCTGATGCACGCGACTTCGTCCCCGTAAATTTATATAATATATCCTATCTTTTAAGTTGGACCAAATTACAGATAATTACGAAGTTTGATCAAAATTGGTTCAGAGTTCACCGCGGAGGACCTAATTTAGTTATCCTTGTGCTTTCGCAACAATAACATAAACACGGTCGAAAACCCTGGCATAAATAACTTCAATTTGTGTAACATTATTGTGAAATATTAGGGAATAACCGAGCTGGTACATTTCATTGATATAAATGCATGTGCGGAACCCACAAATTGTTATTCGCCTATCTCTTAGTCTCATAGTCATATATTATTATCGAAGCTCGGCCGCAATCACAACCTACCTGATATATTGAGAGTGAGTCAGCGCACGTGAGTGGAACATCTATACACGAATTATGAAAACATACGTGACCAAGTTAAGGGCGGTCACGCTTCTGACGTGCATTGCATTGCTTAAGAAATATGCAATATTGTGTATCATATATTCTGAAGTGTAACTTTGAACCGCAAGGTATTTATTTTATTTATCTTATTATTTATTTATTCATTTAATTATTAATAGTCACTACATCGAAAACATGTCACACATAGTGTTCATGTTTGACCATATTCCTAAGATAAATTAACAGTAATATAATAAAAATAAAATAAAATCAGAATACACACGAACAATGTATTCAAATGACATACTTACAGGTAAAACTTTAAAATTAAAGATAAAATGTAGCTGAGACATGTTTTTGCTGAAGCATGTTATGTTTTTGCACGCGTTTTTTTTTTTGCTGTATTGCTTACAGTAGCAGAATTCTGAGTGCGATATTTATACTAGCTGGTGCCCACGACTTCGTCCGCGTTGAAAAATATTAAGTAGCCTATCCTGTGTCCCGTACGTCCAAATGTTTATCTACCAAGTTTCATGAAAATCAGTTAATTCGTTTCAGAGTTATGGATGAACATACATACATACATACAGAAAAAAATTCCAAAAAATCGTCGATTTAGTTTCAGTATCATGTATAGAGTCCATAAAAACGATATCTCTGAAAACAAAATAACTTACTCCATGACCGACCCTTACAGATTTATTATTAGTATTGATGACTTTCCTATCCAAAAACATTGGATGAGAGTAGTCGTGGCGTTTGTATAGCGATGATTAATCAATCTACAATACATACTACTAACATAAATAAAACAGTTATAAGCTATCATTAGTGAAAAAATAAAAATAAAATCCAATTCGTCCGTGAAATCGAATCGTATGTTTACAAAACTCTCCGTAAAAACTTGTCCCTAATAACGACCAACAAATTTGAATTGACATTTTCGCTGACAGAGATACTGTGAACATAACCTTTTTTCACCTTATTTACTACTCTCACTAATAGGCCGTGTTTGTGACCTGCCTCGACCGTCCTCTGAGTCAATTTAACTATGACGGTTTTCATTCCTGTGTGTATTTGTTAGAAATGTTTGGATTATATTTTGTAAATTCTTAGATAGTTTTGTTTAGGTGGACTTTTTTCACAATTGCTTAAGAAATAATATACAGAATAACAACAACTTTCGACTGATACTTTTCATATAGGTACACTTCTCTTATATAAGGTCTCACAAGTGACAATCAAGCCCATTCTTTATACAAATTCAAGAGAGTAGTAAAACATCCTTAATAAAATAATAACACGTAATAAAAATTACGTGTCACATGTTTGTCCGCGATGAACTCCCAAACTATTGAACCGATTTCGATAAAATTTCGTAGCTATATGTAATTTGGTCCAACTTAAAAGATAGGATAGTTTAGATCTCATTTTGTTTAGTATTTTTTTGCAAATTATATAATATTATTAATATAGCGCCATCTGTTGATACCTATTCAATCCAGCAATTATTTATCTGTGAGTTCCGTAAGAATCTAAACAGATGGCGGTGTAAGGTGATTTACACCGCCATCTGTTAGATGGATTGAATAAAAAATTGCACGCGTGCGAAGCCGGGAGCGGGCCACTAGTAAATTATAAAGCGTTGTAATTTTTGGCGATTCTGTTATTCATTTCAGTAGTTTCTGTTTTAAATGACCTGCAATTTCAGTTAATGCTTCAAAATTTACAGTTTAATAATATCGTGTTAAATTATTCTCAATTATGTAGGTTACATTTACCTGATAGAAGTTAATTAATCGAATAACTATAGTAAATTTTACCACATGAGTTATTCGGTTGTGCATTCAGTGAAAAATTAAATAATGATCCTTGTATATATATATTTCATTTGTTTTGTGTGACAACGTACTTGTAGCACCAGTGGCGTTGTTAGTGTTATAGGCGACGGTAGCCACATACCTTCAAGTGGAGCCTGTCTGTCAACCTTAACATATCAATAATGAAATAACACATATTTTGCACAAAAAAACATGTTATTTCAAAACATTTATTCTTTCGTTTTGTAGATTTTTTATTCCAAACTTATAATTATAATAAATATAATCTAGAGTATAAAAATTACATTCATGTAGCGATAGTTCATTCTCTGTAAAACACATTACTAACCTTTATCCGAATGCTATAAAAATCCGAGAATTCTTGAGAAAAGTGTGAAAATGCAATTTCTATGTAACTAAAGAGTTTTCAAGAAAACGATCGCAAAGGCGCTGCTGACGTCTTAATAGTGACACATTACCGTAAAGTATAGTGCACATCAGAGCACAAGTGTTTTATATACCAACTAGCTGGTGCCCACGACTTCGTCCGCGTTGAAAAATATTAAGTAGCCTATCCTGTGTCCCGTACGTCCAAATGTTTATCTACCAAGTTTCATGAAAATCAGTTAATTCGTTTCAGTTATGGAGGAACATACATAAGGTAAGGGTGCTCAAGTCGTACCCCCTAAGGAAATTACAATGTAATATTCACTGCAATTAAAATAAAACAAAATCTTTAACACTTACTAAATCTTTATTTAATTGGTTTTCAATTAACAATTATAAAAACTTGAAATTCTTTAATAAAAATAGGTATTTTTATGTTTTTATTGATTAAGGCACCTAGTCGCCTAATTCGTACCACCTATAGCCTTAGTCGTACTTAGAAAACAAATGTTACATATTAAAAACTATAAAGAAAAACACTTAATAATCAGAGATCACATGAACAACTAAAAACTACAAACAATTTAGTCTGAGATCAATTTTTATAAGTATCAGACGAGATATTGCTGGGGTACGACTTAGCCTGTGGTACGATTTACGCAACCTTACCCCACACACAGAAAAAAATTCTAAAAATCGTCAATTTAGCTTCAGTATCATGTATAGAGCCTATAAACACGATATCTCTGAAAACAAACTAACTTACTCCATGACCGACCCTTACAGATTTATTATTAGTATTGACAGGTAGACATTTTAATACAATAGAAAATATTCTGTCATCATCATCATCATCAGCCATCCACTGTTTGAGATCAGGCCTCTGCCATATCGGCTCTCCGTACTATGTGTCCTGCTTGCTGAAAATTTTCTGTAGACTACTGAAAATTGCAGCGACAAAAAGGTTAGGATAAAGGAGAGGCAGTATAGTGTAATATACTCGTTAAATGAAATAATATAAGTTCTGTGAGGGCATGATTACATTCACCAGATGATCTATCCAGTTAATGACCTTATCTCTTATTCTAATAGGGCACTTGCAACACTTGTAAAATAGGCAACGAGTGACATCACCATCGAGTGACATTTTACACTTGAAAAGTACAAAACACTAACACATAAAAGATTGAAGGAAAAAAGTTTGCTGTTACATAAGGCTGTATATCCGAAGTACTATAGTCGTCTTGGCAATGTTTACCGACGGCTTTGAAGGGAAAAGCTTCACATTCGCTTCCAACCTTTTTGTTTGCCACCTCGAGCAAACCATGATTCAAATCATTGTATGTATTCATTAGAATCGCTGTGTGTTTAGTCTTTTTGTCTTTGTATCCCGATAGAATTATTTTCACGCAGAGGAAGCGGCCGAGAAATAGTAGTTTTGTAATAAAGTTGTAACTGGTATCAATACCAGAATTTGGGCAGTCAAATTCTGATAATTATGCAACTTCTTTTTTGAATTTTTTCACTGATGTTAAAAATCCAAAAATGATTTTCTGGTAAACTTCAACAAGCATATACTTGCCTGTCATAAACAACCGCCTCTCCTGTCATGAAATTTGACCAATTTCAGTACAGGTTGTGCCAACATAAGAACAGAAAATTTTTGCAATTTCGTACAAACTTGAAAGCTCTTAATTTGATCACGGTGATAAATTTCATTACAATACATGTGAAATATGGCATAAAATATTTTTAAACTTCAAGACGTATATTCTGAAATATACAGACCCATAAAACTCTCAACAAAGTTTCAGAGATGAGAATTAACACCCAACAAGGTAGGAGAGCGCACGAGAGAAATTAATGAGATTCGCTTGACCCAAAACTAGGTCCTGCTGAGGTTAAACTAAAGTAAGTAACTGTTCCTTTTGTGACTTTTACGGGAATTTGAAATTGTAAAGAGAGTGCAATCTTTTAACCATGTTATAGTTGTAAGAGGACGTCTTCGTACTGATTTTACATTTATAGATACTAATATTATAAAACTGAAGAGTTTGTTTGGTTGAACGCGTTAATCTCAGGAACTACTAATAAATAAATAAATAAATCATTTATTAGATGTAAGTTTTTTACAAAACATTTACCCTCGTTAACATTATTTTACATTTACAAACTACCACCGGTTCTGAAAGCCGCTTCTAGGGGGAAGAACTCGGCAAGAAACCGCCTAGTTGCTCTTTTCATAAATCAATCAATCAATTTACAACAACACGTAACAATACTTAGCAATCTATTAACACCATATTCAACTCCAAGGACGTTCATCATTTATATAATCTAATATTCTGTAATAACCCTTTTTGCACAGGGTTTTCTTAATATAAACTTTAAATTTATTCGTAAATAATTGTTGTATATTAGCAGGAAGCCGAATTGAAAAATTGAAAAATTCTTTTTGTGTTGGATAGTCCATTTATCAAGGAAGGCTTTAGGCTATATAACATTTTGAACGCGGACGAAGTCGCGGGCACCAGCTAGTAAAATATAAACGTGATTTCAAAGTCAATTTAATGTTTTTATTTTTAGAATTGAGGCAATCATATAAAACTCCGCGATATTTCTGCAAACAAAGTTTTTCATATTGATTTCACATCTCATTTACTCCAATTATTAAAAAAAAATATGAAAAAATCTGTAAATATATTTTGTCTTTTTTTGCCCAAAATCCTTGGAAACACTGTGGGTACACTTACATAATCTTTCAGTCATGTAGACACATAAAGAAGAAGTAATTATCGATGAACCGTAGCGTTTACTTTAGAAAAATAATAGTAGTGTTTGAATTAAAGAAAAAAAAAGAATCTAATTACAATCTATTTGTGTAAAACAACTTTTACCACCTCCTTTAACAAACACTAGGAATGAAATTCCCACAACAAAAGCTTGTGGCCAAGCGAGAAGTAAATGGATTTCCTGAAATATGAAACCCGTTCTTTTCTAGATTACCCAACTCTGTGGTTGGAGCTGACTTCACAATATAACGAAGAAACACTAGCAAATCTGGACATTGTTTTAAACACAATATTTTTCTTTATGACATTTCATCGTGTGCCATCAATTCAGACCAAATATTGATTATCTCTGTATTAAAATAATGATTTATCAATTGTTCTAACGGCGAATTCCAATATCCTACTGATGTTACAACGGTAGCGGTTACAATGCTTGAATTCTTTGAATGTCATAGGTTGTAGATCAATGATAGTTAGCAAATGTAATTTTTTTCTATATTATCAGCAAAAATTGTTTAAGTATTTAATATTTATTAAATTGTTATAAAAATATATAATTACTTTTTGGAGTCTACTCCTTAAGAATCGATTTTCATATAATAAGCCTGGGGTATGAAAATTTATGGAAGTAAATCCAAAATTTCACACGGTATGCGTTACGTTCTATTCTTGAATATTTTAAAATACCTCTGAAGTTTCAGAGATATTGCGCCATCTACACAATATCTCTGAAACTATAATATGTCACGTAATAATACAAATTTGCGAAAACTAGATGGCACTGGTAATCATTCGAACAAAGATGGCGCTGATATTAATTCGTTATGATAAATGTTTTTATAACTTTTATTATGTATTTTATAATCGTTCGTAAGGACTCAACTCCAGTCGTGCATCGGAGTTTTTTTTGACAAAGGTCAACAGGTCAACATACAAGATGCATACAAAATTTTATATTAATCAGGATCGCGGCAGAACAAGTTTTAGATGCTAATAAAATATCTACTGTGACCTGTCTCGTATACTGTCAGGCGACTTTTTTAATACAACAATGCGCTACCGGCAAATTAAGTAAGTTTATTTATAGGTAGGTAGCTAAAATAAATTGGTACGAGTTCCCTATTTGATTTTATTTTCGTAGAATCTGAAATCGTATTTGATCTTCAACAGAAAATATCTATTCTATCTATTTGAACTAGGTAAGTTTTGCACCAATCAATATTGTCTGTCTTTTTTATGCAACGCTTATCACATAGGTTGACGGTCCACTTAATGATATTGATGCTAGTGGCTATCGTCGCCTATATGTAGCCACAGGTGCTGTGATTGCATTACCGACCTTAGTAGGATTAGGAAGGAATACGTAGCTAAATTGAATGGCATCTCTTACTCACGCACCAAACTCAACAGCACAAAGAATATAAAAGCAAGTAAAATAACATAATTTTTGAGAAGTGTTAGAATCACAAACAAAGAGTAGAACAAAAGTAGAATTTGGCGGGCATTTTACCCGCAGAGTGCAGATGTCGAATGCAAGAAAGAAAAGGCATGATGAAAGAAAGTACGAGAAGAAATTTTGCGAGAACTGGAATGAACCTACAACGCAGACACAGGCTATTGGCGGAGGAAACTAGAAAAAAAAAACTCAACAGCACACACGCAGTTATTTTACAGTGAACTTCTGTAAGGAGGTACAACTATTAAAAAATCTGACAGGATTTCTGAGTACTCTTTGGGAATGGCTATTAATTTTTATGGAATTCTAAAATTCATAAAATGAATTTAAAAATTCTATCGTTCTAAAAAGATCACAAGTAGAGTGAGAATGGCAATAAAAATAAAGTGAACGAAAACCTTGGTCCGCTTATGCAATAATCACGTTCGCAACCCGGACCACGGGTGTCTTCCAAGTTGAAGGCAGCGAAAGTAATGCATGATATCTTAATGAAAACCTCCATCCATGTCCAGTTCCATTTATTCCCATTTCGGCGGCGTATTGTCTTTATCTGAAATTAAAATCGCGTGTTTACGTCGATGTACGAGTGTTGTAAATTAGTTTGTTGCTCATAAATATTGCAATAAACGTACCAGCCACTTATCTGCTTATTTCTCCCACAATACGAGTATAAAGGAAAAACTTAAATGGGCTGTCTTTATGGTATCTTACAAATAGTCGGCACGGTGATGTAAAAAGTATATATTTTCACATTTATGTCTCTATACACTATACAATAAAATATAAAATAGTTTTATTAAAAAAATAAAGTAGCTGTTCGCTTCTGTCTGTTTCTCCGCTAACTTGTTCTGAACCATCCTACTGAACCCGATTGTTTTTTCCAACCCAAATTCCCTTGTTATCAAGATTTCAATGAAATATTGACGTCAAACATATGTATTATTTAATACTTTTAGTTGTGTTACCGATTAAATTATTAATGATAGTGTAATTAATTAACATTTTTTTTTTTATATATATGTTAAAATAATTGTTTATTTAATATTAAAATAGAAGAACAAAAATTAAATATAAATCCTAAATAAAACTAAACTAAACTAAAATCTAAAACTAAATAAGCCTAAAAAATATCTAAAATAATTAAAAAATATTTAATTACACATTAGCTGCTAGAAATAAGCTAGGCCAACTTTTTTTAAGTAATGAATATAAATAATTCATAAAGTATGCATATTAAGTAATTGCCTACATCCCTATAACTGTTAGTTCATAAAATATAAGTTTATAGCTATGCAAATATTGTTTATGGGATAGACATATGTTCTGTTAAGAGTTCTGATAAAAAATATATATTTACGAAGATTTCTTCTACTTTATGCTGTATAATCATCATAGTATGTCATATTGGTGTCGGACAATTTGGACCTACAAGTTCTGACTATTTACGAAAAAGTGCCCTTTGCAACCGCTAGTTTTTTGTATGTACCGTTTGACCCGCTGTTATAAAAGGTACAGTCAGCATTTTAGCCGACATGAATAGTCGTTTTATGAGAACTGTGAAAGGAAAAATATTATGAATTAAATAAAACAATATAATATGAGAAAAGGGTAAAAAACCCTTAAACAATAAAACCAGGGTACAATAAAACAATATAATATATATAATCAATAGTAATAATAAATCTGTAAGGGTCGGTCATGGAGTAAGTTACTTTGTTTTCAGAGATATCGTGTTTATAGGCTCTATACATGATACTGAAACTAAATTAACGATTTTTAGAATTTTTTTCTGTATGTATGTATGTATGTTCCTCCATAACTCGGAAACGAATTAACTGATTTTCATGAAACTTGGTAGATAAACATTTAGACGTACGGGACACAAGATAGGTTACTTTTTCTTTTTCAACGCGGACAAATTTGTTTTTATTATCTGTAGTTCCACAAAAATCTAACAGATGGCGGTGTACGGCGCACGGGTACAGTAATTACTCATATATTTTCTTTTTCAACGCGGACGAAGTCGCAGGCGCCAGCTAGTACCTCTATAATAAACTTGCAAATGAGCCGTGTCTGAGTATGGATCGTAGAGTAAAAATTAATATATTTATTTATCACAGTAGTTACTGCTACATTAAATGCTACATTGCAAATTTATATAAATTATTTATATTCACTATTTTGAAGTCGGACATAAATTTGAAGAATTCTTAAATTGGGGTAAAGATCCAACGACGCTTGTTGCGATCTCTCCGTTTTCAATCGCATAAACCACTTCATCCGAACAACAGAAATTAATCTGGCTCACCTTCGCATACAATTTTATTGACTTAACGTAAACTTTACGACTAGACTGCGACAAAGTAGCTTTCAGGAACCTATTTGTTTGGTTTACTGCCCATAACTCGCATTGTATCTAGGTCACGGTCTGGAGATTTAGACTCTGGTTGTAAAGAATGCAATGTTTACAGGTGAGAGACAGTCGAAATGTGCACGTTGAAATGTTGGCGCTGTCAAACAATTTGTGGACTACTACGAGTTTATGTCCTAAGGTGTTTGAATTGTGTAAGAACTTAATGTAAAATTAATGTTTAGACATTTTATTATATTTTTACTAGCTTTTACCCGCGACCTCGTCTGCGCCAGTTTTTCATAAACGTTGAAAAATTCAACCTGACAAAATATATTCCACATCATTACTTAGATTTTTTCAGACACTGTTTTTAGATGATCCCTCGAAAACGATACCTTTTCATGAAAGGTACCTTATATCCTTTCCTGTATCCCTATATCGCTGACAATGTGTATGCAAAATTTTATATTTATAGGTTGAGTGCTTAAGGCGTGAAAGCGTAATAAACAAACTTACTTTTGCATTTTTAATATTAAAATACATAAATTGACTAAGGCTATATTTCAAAAAATCTTTGCTAATGTAGAAGAGATACATTAATGCAATTCAAAGATAACATCTCTCAATGATACAATGAAGCGAAACGAATGAAAATCTTGACTTGTACTCGGATTCAACCTCAAAGGGTGTTGAAATATTAAATTTTAATTTACGTGTACCGTTGGTTAGGCTTAGGTTCTAAATTATTCTGGCTGCGTGACGTCGCGGGATCTCAGGCAAACTGCATAAATTAGGGAGCGGTGGGGCACACACATAATTTCGTTAATTAATGTACTTGTTAAGGTCTTTGCAGCCGCAACGAGGGCTGGAACATAAAATTATGTAGCCACATGTACGCTAGCGGATTTATAGAGATTCTAATGAAATTTCGGACAAAGAATGATGGGATGTGAATGGTTTTCACTGTAGTTCGCGTCACGATAGATATAACAATATCATAATATAGTTTTATGAAAAAACTTGACCTTATTCTGTAAATTCTCTTTATTGCTCCAGAATGAAATTCGTCAGTTATAATCTGCAGTGTCCTTCTATGTACGAATATACGAGTGTATTATAAAACGAAAACCCCGCCGTGTCTGTCTGTCTGTATTTTAGAGATTATCTCAAAAACTACTGAACTTGTTTTCATGCGGTTTTCACTAATGGAAAGGTTATTAAACGTGATGTTATTTTTATATACTAACCATAACATGGTATATAATTACTGTGTCTCTTCGCTATTGAATATAGGCTTCCTGGGATGCCTATCAGGTCATCTGTCTATTTTTCCGCAGAGGTTTTTGGCAAAAAACAACAATCTAAAAAATGTTCAAATAAAATAATAGGGGTTAAAGTATGAAATTGCCGTTTTATTGTAATAGGTACTTCGAATTGACATAGAACCTTCATGGTTTGAGATTTTTGAGTGAAACTTTTTTCATACGGTACCTATGTAGTTCTTCTTTTAAAAAATGTGCAACATTCGATTATCAACTTTCAGTTGTTTTTTTTATTCAGCTTAGACAATAAAGATGGATACTTCGAAAATTCGTGTGATTTTTGAATACGAGTTCCGACGCGGAACTAACGCGGCAGAAACAGCTCGCAATATTAATGTTGCGTTTGGAGAGGGGACTGCTAATGAACGCACTGTGCGATTTTGGTTTAAACGCTTTCGTGATGGAAACTTCGATTTGAAGAACGAACCACGTGGAAGACCGCCCACACAGGTGAATAACAATGATTTGAAAGAGATGGTGGAAGCCGATCCGAGCCAAACTACCCAGGAATTAGCGGCATGGTTTAACGTTACCTTACCAACAATATTGACTCATTTGCGTCAAATCAATAAAATAAAAAAATATGAAAAATGGGTGCCTCATGATTTGACTGATCTGCAGAAAGAAACGCGTGTTGAAACTTGCGTTGCCTTGTTGAATCGATACAGAAATGAAGGAATATTGGATCGAATTGTGACATGTGATGAAAAATGGATTCTTTACGATAATCGTAAGCGGAAAATGCAATGGCTGACCCCAGGTCAAACGCCGCAACAGTGTCCTAAAGCAAAGCTTACCAATAAAAAGGTAATGGTAACTGTTTGGTGGTCTCAGCGTGGTGTTATTCACTATAGCTTTCTCCGATCTGGTCAAGCAATAACGGCAGATGTCTAATGCGCCGAACTCCGAACAATGATAGCGAAACTAGCAGTGAAACAGCCCCGAATTATGAATCGATCTTCACCATTATTGCTCCATGATAACGCGAGACCTCATACAGCACGAGAAACCATTTTAACTCTACAGGAACTGCAATTAGAAACCATTCGTCACCCTCCGTATTCGCCAGACCTTGCTCCAACGGACTACCATTTTTTTCGTGATTTGTACAATTTTCTGCGTGATAAAAAGTTTTCTTCTCAGGAGGCAGTGCAAAATGCTTTCACACAGTTTGTCGAATCTAGATCACCAGAGTTCTATCGCAAAGGCATAAATGAGCTTCCTATTAGATGGCAGCAATGTATAGATAATAATGGTAATTATTTTGATTAAATAAATATGTTAAATTAAAAAAAAAACGAATTTTTATTTTTCAGTACAAATCGGCAATTTCATACTTTAACCCCTAATATAATGGAAAGCTGATAAATGTTTTAATATCAATATTTCTACCAAAAATGTTTTGGTTTTATTAGTATTTTAGAAATATTTTTCTACCAAAATATCAATTTCATAATTACTAAAGTCGCTCATTCATAGACTTTAGTCAGTAATTGAAATAGTCAATAGAGAACTAGCTCTGTCATTAGTGGACTGTCGAACTTCACTGGAGACGTTAATTACTTTAAACGGTTGGTCATTAGATTTAACTTAGTCACTATATTGACTAAGTTACTCTGAACATGGTACAAAATAAGAAGCAAGAGAGGATAGCCATTATATTTGGTCCTTAAAGACACAATATAAAAAAAATATATGTATAATGAAAAAAATTCAATTAATAATTTATTATAATATTATTTTTTATAATCTAATTTCTTTTAAATGTACTTTTAAAGTATTACTTTTAGCAGAATTTAATTATCAAAGGATAGGTGGGCTCTGGCATATCTTAATTAGACTTTCGCTATTTTTAACTGAATAATTTGAATATATCTTAACAAATTCACACAGTGACTATCCAATATATAAAATTATCGTGTCGCGGTGTTTGTTGCCAAACTCCTCCGAAACGGCTGGACCGATTTTGATGAAATTTTGTGTGCTTATCGGGTAGGTCTGAGAATCGGCTAACATCTATTTTCCATACCCCTAAGTGATATTTTTTTGTATGGCAAAACAACGTTTGCCGGGTCAGCTAGTATAAGTATACAAACAAGGCATGATATAGCGATAAAAAAATCAATGCAATTTTAAAAGTCGAACAATAAAAGTTAAGCTTCTTTAAAATGACTATAATAACCGAAAAAATACCTTTTCTATTTACAAAGTTATTACTTTCGACAAACTTTGGCACAGGAAAATATGGAAACATGAAAATGATAGCAGTTGTTTTAGAATTCAATTTTCGGGTTTGGGTATAAATTTCCCCTGGGTGCTGTGTGTCAAAAACATTGGGATTTTACGTTGTATGTGTTGCGGTTAGCAGACAGTACCAGATGGAGGTGTGAGGCAAATTGAAAAGGTAAATTCTAATCATTTCACTTCATTAATAATAATTTATTGGAAACAAAGGAAAATATCAAACCCCACAAACGTATAGGTACTCCTATCATCTAAGCGTCTATAGGTATATAATCGTAGATAGATAGACATTTGATAGTATCTGAGGCAGAGATAAATAACCTAGCGAATTCGACCCACGTCTACCAACGCGGTTAGTCTTGACTGTCAAATCTGAGTTGCTTTAACATTAGAAAATAATCATCAATACTAATAATAAATCTGTAAGGTTCGGTCATGGAGTAAGTTACTTTGTTTTCAGAGATATCGTGTTTATAGGCTCTATACATGATACTGAAACTAAATTGACGATTTTTAGAATTTTTTTCTGTATGTATGTATGTATGTTCCTCCATAACTCTGAAACGAATTAACTGATTTTCATGAAACTTGGTAGATAAACATTTGGACGTACAGGACATAGGATGGGCTACTCAATATTTTTCAACGCGGACGAAGTCGTGGGCACCAGCTAGTTGTAAATATACTTGTCTATGTCAGTATACTAAATTTTGTTTCATGTCATCTGTATACTTTCTAATCCGTGGGCTCGCGTGATGAATTGTACAGCCTAGACCTTTTCATAATTAGAAGAAGACTGTAATGGAAGGTAACACAAGGAATATTTTTTCCATTTTTGTATGTAAAGATCGGTTGACTGGCTGACGGTCAACTTGATGGTATGTGGCTACGGTCGCCTATAACACAAGCAACGCCAAAGGTGTTGCAAGTGGGAAGGGATTGGGAAGGGATAGGGAAAATGGGCACTGGCATCTCTTACTCACTCATCGAAACACAAGATACTTGTCAAGTGTAACGGGGTGGTTACTGTCGCCACATTGGCTGTCCAAAATTAGTTAAGATTTAAATATGTACCTATTGTATATACATAGAGTGTGTACCTACATTATTTTTTGTACATCCTACTAATGTTATAAACATGAAAGTTTATGACGATGACTGATGGACGTAATTGTTACTCGATCTTTCACGCAAAAACTGCTGAACTAATTTTGTTGAAACTTTACAGTAATTTGGTTTAAACGCCAGCATAACATTTAAAAAGATACACGAACGAAGTTTATGGGCTTTTTGAAGAATCCACATAAAAAATTCTATGCATTGAATTTATCAGTATCAGTTTAAACATTACAAATTTTATTAGTTTTTCTTTATCTAAAAGTTTTTATTTTATCAGAAACTAGCGGTACGCTCCCGGCTTCGCCCGGGGTGCATTTTTTTTACGTAAAAAACCTTCCCTGATTATCCCTCTATTCATGAGTGAAGACAGAATTAAAATCGGTCCACCCGTTCTCGAGTTTTGCGCTTAGCAACACATTTAGGGATTCATTTTTATATTATAGATGTAATTGAATTGTTGTTAATGTTATATCTTTCTTTACGTGATATTTCATTTTAAAATATTAAATATTAGCGAACCGCTACCGGCTTCGCTCGGGTACTTTTTTTTTTTTCGTTCAAATCATTAAAGTCTACAAACCTTCCTAGTTTTACGCTTTTCTCATTTAGAGAAAACCATATCGAAGTCTGTTCAATGGTTTAGAAGCACTTAGCTGAGAATTTCGAACGGATTTCTGAACACATTTTGAATACTAAAAGAGGAAACAATAATATGTAACCATACAGTGTTTCAAATTTAATCAAAAATTGTAATATCAACTCTTTAAATATTCTATTAAAACTTAGGAAAATTTTAATGATGTTTCGCCTGTAGTTGTATCGAATTTTGTTAAACAAAATATGTTTGCTACTTTTAGTGAAAACAAAATAAACTTTATGTTATTGTTGAGATGTTGTATTTAATTTACAAATTTATAATTGACTAGATGTTGCACGCGACTTCGTCCGCATTACTTGTATATAGCTTTCTATAGGTGAAAGAATTGTTAAAATCGGTTTAACTTAGCGTTCTTCCTGACTTTTCCTTTTTGCTTGTCTTCTAAGGGTTACAGCGCGATGATAAATAGCCCATATCTTCTAGCTAGAACTATGGGCTAACAAATCTAAAATATATTTTTTAAACTGACTGATACCTAGTACCCAACAAACAAACCAACAAACAAACTCTTTAGTAGTATTATGCTAGTATAGATACTATAAAATGAAGTCTGTTTATGTTCAAAAAAATCTGTTATACATTACTTTGTGAATGTTTTTAATAAGAAATCATCAATAACATATAATTAAACTTCATGTTTGATCGAAAACGCACAAACAAGATTGGCTGAATCTGGAGTGACGTCACCTGCTTGTTAACACATTGCATGGCCTCTTTAACCTTTGATGGTGATTTTAAAAGAAAATAGACAAATTCACAATGAACAAATCGAATTGGAAATGCTATAATAATAATATCACGGACAGGACTATTGTTGCCAATAAACCTGACATCGTGGTTATCGATCGGTCTCAGCGCCAAACGATGCTTGTTGACATCACTGTCCCGCATGATGAAAACCTCGTGAAAGCCGAAAAAGATAAACTGAGTAAATAGTTAGACTTGGCTCACGAGGTGACCGCCATGTAGGATGTTGATTCGACTATCATCGTACCGATAGTCGTGTCGGCGAACGGTCTTATAGCAAAGAGCCTCGACCAACATCTTAAGAGGCTCTCACTAGATGGCTGGGTCAAGGGACAGATACAGAAGGCGGTACTTCTTGACACGGCAAGAATTGTCAGGAGGTTCCTCACTCTGCAGCCCTAACCACCGGTAGCTTGGGCCTTGCCCCGCTACTTGCGGCCCTCTAGTTTTAATTTTTTTTATAATATTTATTGCTTTTGTATAATTGTATTGGAAAAAAAATTAGGATTAAGAAAGAAAATAAATATGTATGAATAATAATAATAATAACTTTATTTAAGACATTTGTGTCCATAGTTTTTTTTTTTTAAATTATAAACTAAATTAAGCTATGCTATAAGTGACAATTTTTACTACCTATTTATATTTTACTAAAACCTGTCAAATAAGTACCCGAAATTTCGTTTGAATTCTCATTAAATTTGTTACCTAAATTTCCCCGTTTGCTTAACCCTTATGAAATGACGAGCTCTCTAAACTCATGTGGCCAGAGGGCGCAAGACACCCATCACACCTCTATAAGAAACAGTAGGTGAACTCAAACTTTAAAATTGCAGAAAGTCGAAGTATGCAATCAGATCCAAATTTTGACTCTTAAAAACCCTGAATTAAGGCTTAACCTAAGTTTTAAATATAATGTGTTTTGTTGGAGTTGGAAAGGCACCTCAAGAAGAAGAAGAAAAGTAATTTTGGGGACATATTTCGTTCATATTTGAAACAATCATTGGAACAGCAGGATTTTTTAATGATATTGCAAATTGTTGCTTAGTTCAGAAAGACTGAGAAGTAAATCTAGTTAAAGAATTTTAAAATTCTGTCGAGATGTAGTACGGAAGGAGCAGTGTATGTTGCTTGTGCCCAACCATGCAGGGATTATTTTGTTATATTTTAATTTTAGGGAAATTTCTCATCTCTGCCGGGTTTTCGCTCACGAGCAATTTTATGTTTCGCTCCCTTCGCTCTACGTTTCATCAATATATGAGTGACAATAAATTCCAGACATTTATTATCTAGAAAAGGATCAATGTACTGCAAAATTACAAAAAAAATTATCAGAGTTCAAAATTAAAAATATTTTTGCTGCTTGCAATTTTTTAATTATTATTAATGAAATAAGCAACAGTTAGCCTCACAGTTTAGTTTATGGTATAAACAATAGATACATAAAAAATCTATAAATAAAATAAATACCTATAAAATCACTTATAAATGACTGACATTCACAAAGGATAACAAACAAGGTGTAATAATAGGGGGGGATGGTCTCTGGCAACCCTTACTTAAGCATTGAAATACAGCAAGGATGTGCTGTTGTCTTCGATAGGGCTTCAAAGTTCCTGACACAAGATCGGCTGCTTGGTTTGTGAAAACAAATGATTAATCATAAAGCTAAAAAAGGTGACAGAAAGGTAAATTCGGTAGTTAAAGCTTTTGGCAAACATTAAGTTCAAGGGAATTTCATGAGAGGTGGCAGCTCATCACTGGATAATAAACCCCAAGTAGATATAATAAAACAAAGAAAGAACACCAAGACGTAACTGTCAAAAACTGTGTGCTCTGGTACCAAGATCACACTTTTTTAATTAAATGATCGGTCTAGGTTTGGCCATTCCATAGACAACACTCTATAAATACGTTCAAAGGTGCGTCTTAACCTTATAGCAAACTAACTTGTTTGTCGACGAACTTAACTAATAAGCGATGTTGGCAAGACATGACAAACTAGTTGATCGATAGTTGCCCACTTTTTGCGTTCCTCCTCAAGAACACGAGCACTTGATTAAAATTAGCCATGTTGTCTAATATTTACGTACTTTTTCTTTGTTATAATTCAAAAGTTACAAGTAAAGTTTGACACATTAGGTAACAATATCAAAAAATACATTAATACATCGTACGGGATTATATATCTTTATTTTGCAACATAACCATTCCGTTTTTGCTTAACCAAAGATCATATACACCTTTGTAGTTGATTATGGTTTCTCGCAAATACAAAGATGATTAATAATGTAGGTTTTACTGTAATTTCTGTATAAGAGTATATAATTATTTCTTTAATATGACATTTGTAAAAGGGCAATAGGTACTATTACAGTAGTGGCAGGAATAATATTGACTTACTGCACTGTAGACAGGTTCCAACCTTTTTTTTAACGTTTTAACGGGGGGTTTTTTGGTCCTATGAAAATATTTACTTACATATTCATAAAATATTGGTATAACAATGCTGAAACATGGGCCTAAAAATACTGAATTTTAATTATGTTTGTCTTGAACCCCTATACTTTCGTTTAATGTTTTCCTTCACAGATTTTTACAGAAATCACTCTCCCACGTTTAAGCTCCGTTTAAACAATTAGTTGCGAAAATTTTAATTATGTTTCTACTGTGGAACAATATGCTTGAAATAGAAAAGTTAGTTTTTGTTTACGTTTACGTAATATCTAAAACATTATGATTGCTCTAGCTGTTTAAATTTGTTTTAATTTTAAACAACCTCATCATGTCTCTTAAATTTTATAGCTTCAAATTTTAATCTTTCTTTAAATTCTTCTAAGTGGCTCTTAAATTTAATTAATAATTTAATAGATTATTGTACTTATTACTTATACTATATTATTAACTATATTACTTTATGTTTAATATTGCAATGACAAATGGAATTTCATTGGTTTTTGTAATCAGGGCATACTATAATCTAGACTCCTTCTTTTCTCTCTGTCTGTATGTATGCGCTAATATCAGGAACATGTGAACGGATTTTGTTGCTGATTGTATTTTCGGAAAAAGGAATTTCTGGGGATGGTTTGTGTGTATAATTCATGAATACTTATTTTTATTTACAGAATTATCACGGTTTTTGTCAAATAGGGGCCCAAGTATCAGCGAAGCGTACTCGGGTTAAACTAGTATTAGTATAAACTAAGTTATTGCGTGAAGAACTTGTAGCACCTCCTTAAGAAACTATAAGAACGGAATTGCGAGAAGTAAACTACATATAATTCATAATGAAGTTGTTAAATTTCAAAGAGTTAAATACAACAGGTTTATATATTGCAAAAAGCCGGGAGAAGCCGTGGACACACATAATAGAAAAGGTAACATATACTTATTCCAAAAACACTTAAACGACACTATTAAAGTTACTTCATACAATTATATTTAATACTAGCTGGTGCCCACGACTTCGTCCGCGTTGAAAAAGAAAATATATGAGTAATTACTGTATCCGTGCGCCGTACACCGCCATCTATTAGATTTTTGTGGAACTACAGATAATAAAAACAAATTTGTCCTCGTTGAAAAAGAAAAAAGTAGCCTATCCTGTGTACCGTACGTCCAAATGTTTATCTACCAAGTTTCATGAAAATCAGTTAATCCGTTTCAGAGTTATGGAGGAACATACATACATACATACAGAAAAAAATTTTAAAAATCGTCAATTTAGTTTCAGTATCATGTATAGAGCCTATAAACACGATATCTCTGAAAACAAAGTAACTTACTCCATGACCGACCCTTACAGATTTTATTATTTTATTACCTAAAGTCAAGATACACGTATATCAGATTGAATATGTTGTAGATTCTGGCATCTTTACATAATATCTTTCCGCGTCTGTCTATATTGCTGCTAACTCCTCCTACTGTGTTATTTTTATTTAAAAAAGACTTAAGAAATGTTTAAAGAGAATTCCTGGAGAGACGTGTAAAAGAAATTTATAATAATTTCAAACTAGCTTTTTCATATAGTTAGTTAAAATAAAAAATCTCATACTATAACCGTTCATTACGCCTTCTATTTCGAAAACTAACTACCGTCATTAAATGTATGTAAACTTTTGATTTTAATATATCTATTTGACTATTTGTCGTTAACACACTCTATGGTAATAGTATATGTAGAATCAAATTGATTCAATTATCCGGATTTGAACAATGGATGTGAATTTACGATTTCCTCCGGTTTTAATGTTTGCATAGTAAACAGGTATTTTGTTTGTTTGTTTTTGGGTAACTTTGGTTAAATCATGCGATAGAATAACAAAAGGAATTAAATAATCATTAACAAATTATTGGATGGTAATTTCTATTTAACAATTTAAATGTAAAAGTAGTTGGGGATTTATTTGGATATTTGCTTTTGGACAAAAAAAAAATATATATAAATCACAATTATTCATCTATTGTGAATTTATTAATATTATTAGATGGGTATTTTTTTTTTTTCATATAATTATAACAGCCATTAGATATAGTAATCTTGTAAATTTGTGTTAATGCTAAGTTGCTGGCATATAGATGACATATCCACCTCGTCATGAATATAATCATCATGTTATAATGAAAACTGTCATGAAAACTACGAGAAAATGTTTTCAAAATAATTAGGAGTTTCTCGAAACAAGCCTTATTTAAGCAAAACAAGCTTTAAATCGCTTAAATCCTGGGTTCCGAAGTTAAGCGAAGACCAATTTCACTGAGGCGTGTACAGTTGAGTGCATAAGTACGTATCAAAGAGGCTTTGAGTTCCCAGCGGTTCGAGGCTTCGGGGCCAGACGCTATTGAATTCAAAGACGTCCCACACTTTCATTTATAAATGAAAAACACTAAATCAAATAATAAGTAAAAGGTATATTACATATTATATTGGAAAAGAGTGCAAAATCCTTTAATGTTTTTTTCTAGTAGCTATTAGCTAGGATAATTAGCTTGACCTTAGTTTAGAACACATGCAAACTCTGTGCTCTAAACTTAATTGTAATTAAGCGCCATTTTTTGCCATTAAAGTTGCCAATGTTTCTTTATTTTTCTTATTAAAATTACAACTACTTACACGAGTACCACCTAAATACATAAAGTAGGCAACCATCACGTAATTACAGCTCGTGTGCATCATCATGTAATTTCTTAAGTGAGCAAGGAATGCCAGGACCCTTTGGCAGGCCGCACACACGCAATAATATTGTAAATGCAATATTGTCAAAAATATAGGTCAATATGAGTTCCCGCACACTACTCAATATTATTGTCAATTTTTCATGGTAAAATTTGACTCAGTCGCTCAGTAGTTTGATTCGTGTGTACACGTTTTATACAATGAAAAGAAAGAAAAAAGTCGTTGCATTAATTATTGCATTAATTTTAAATTCTCAAAAAAGGCAACCAAGAAAGAAACGATGGATTAAAAACTGGATGAGATAAAAAGCTGAGTTAAGTCATTTTAATCTAATAAATGAACTACAACTTACAGAAGAAAATTATTTTAAAAATTACATGAGAATGAGAGATGGCAGCTTTCAAAAGCTATTATCTTTATCTATCTTTATCTTTTTTTCAACTAAAATATTGCCGCGCGCCCGCAAACGACAATATTATTGACAATACCCTGCCTCCCCCCGATATTGCCGAGTCGAAATCAGAATTTCTGGAAATCCACAATAATATTGAACAATACCGTAATACTGGCCGCACACACACAATATTATTGTCAATAAGCACTTTATTGACAATATTATTGCGTGTGTGCGGCCTGCCTTTCACTCAGCTGCTTTCAGGGCATTCCCTTGTGACCTGGAGCACCTCCAGGTGATGGTAGCCTCCTACCATAAAATAAAATGTTAGTCTGCCTGTTGACCTACCTAAAAAAAAAGGCAACTGAAGTTTGCGTCTGAACTTATTATTAGTATTGTTGTTTCCATACAGGGTGTGGCCTGTAATAAAAGCAATAAATTAAAATATAGACCCTTTAACGAATTCTAAATGGTTTCGATTAATTAAAATGAAAAACAAATTTACTGTTATTTTCTAACATAATTAATCGAGCCAGCAATGTACTACTACAGACATAATGTATCCAGTCGTAGTACTTGACATTGACATTTACGATATTTCTCGCGTCAGTACCCTGTACCAAGACATCTAACGACTGATAACCGACAATTTAGCGATCATGAAATTCATTGATTATGTATTGTAACTTTGGATTGCTATATCTCTGAGTATAAGCATTTTGGAGCATTATGATTAGGTTAAGGTAACTGCGTATACTCTATAGATTCATAGTTTAAATTTATTGCTCTTATTACAGGCCACACCCTGTATATTTACTTCAATTTTTTTTATTTACTAAATCTTTTTATAAAACCGCTCGGTTCAGTTAAATTGGTTTGTTGTAAATATACACTTGTTTTGTGAATGTATATTACAAGTATTGCAATATTAAATAATTTTGTTTAAGTATATGTCCATAGTTTTGATACTGGCCGGTTGAATGTCGGTTAAATTTTCAAACAGTTGACTGTACTTACCGCTGTCAGACGCAGCCGCGTTTATTTTTGGAAGTGCAATTTCTTATAAAGGATCCACTAGACTTTATCTGAGCACTATTTAAGATTCTTTGAATGGTGCGTCTGCTGAATAATTTTTTTTTTCTAATTTATATTATCACGTAATTTTTATATATATATTCTGTAATTCTTAAGCTATTGTAAGAGAAGCTTACTGCCAACAAAGATTTGTCCAGTTTATAATTGAGCCGTTGCTGTTATCATGGTCTTGGGCGTATATTTATAAGGTCTTTAAAAAAAATAACTATTTTAAAGTATTATAAAGTCACTTGTGAACAATTTCAAACTGTTTTTTTTTTAATATTTGGATAAGTAACTTTTGGATAGTAAACCGGCATAACCCAGTGTCCCCTACACTGCCGGGTATCCACGAGGATTTTCCAATGTTAAAAAAAAAGGGAAGCCATAGTAGCTCTAAGACAGTTTCTGAAGCGAACGAACATCTGCACACATTAACTGTCCTGTCTTACGTGATCGAACTTCGGTACATTTCCCTATCCCTTCCTCATTCCTTATACTTAAGGGGGTTCGATTTTCATACTAATAAAATAGACCAAATATGAATAAACGGAGCAAAATTTTACACTGAAATGACATCCTACGGCATTTAATTTAATCCCAGCTTCCGCCAAATTATATTTTCCCAAAGAAAACAATAGATAAGTAGCTTAAATGAGACCGTAATTTTAGTTCATTTTTGTCAATGTATGAGTGAACGATAGTGTCATACGCTTTTAGCTACGATCACGTGTACAGCAAACAAGTACGTTGCCAGTTCGCACTTCGCCGTCCGCGCATAGTTGCCAATATTCAACACCTACTGTTCAATGCTGTAGTCAGAGCGAGATAGCAGGTATTGCACTATTCCGCTCTCTACATTCATTAAAAAGATCAATTTAAGAATTCAGCACCATCTATCCACGCTGCAGTTTGTTCGGAGCGCAAGGTACCACCTTAAATATTTTACTATGGTAGACAGTACACTACTTGCAGCACCTGCAGCGTTGCTTGTGTTAAAGGTGACGGTAGCCACCTACATCAAGTGGACTGTCAGCCTATCTGTTGCCCTTAACATAAAAAAATCGGCCTGCCTATCACTTTTTTAATAAAAAAAAATGTTCCTAAAATTTTTCCGCATCTAAATGTTTTAAGGTTACTGTTAACTGAATAGGGTTAATAATAAACACGAATTTAATTAATTTTATGCACTATTAACCCCACATTACCTTACTCGGGGTCGTGAAGGGGGCGTTAAAGTCATTGTGTTCGGGGTGGTCGGATGAAAATTAAATGTCTGAAGTGAATGGCTAGTGGTAGCAAGCGATGTAGGAGAAAGCTTTTAAGCAATAACGTACGATGTAAAGTAGTAATTTGTGAATATTGGTTAATTTTGAATTGTTCTTTATTATGTTAAAGCAGTCAGACAGGCTAAAGATGATTTGATGGTACATGGGCGACGATAGGCCTATAAGCAATGATGCCACAGTTTCTGCAAAGTGCGGTGGCGACCATTGTAACATTAAGGGTAGGAAGTGATGGGGAAATGCACTCACTCAACGAAAAACACAGTGGGAAGGGGGTGGCTACTTCTGCCAGACGGGTTGCCCAACTTAATTCAAATGATCTCAAATCAATACTAATAATAAATCTGTAAGGGTCAGTCATGGAGTAAGTTACTTTGTTTTCAGATATCGTGTTTATAGGCTCTATATGTACATGATACTGAAACCAAATTGACGATTTTTAGAATTTTTTTCTGTATGTATGTATGTTCCTCCATAACTGAAACGAATTAACTTATTTTCATGAAACTTGGTACATAAACATTTGGACGTACGGGACACAGGATAGGCTACTTAATATTTTTCAACGCGGACGAAGTCGTGGGCACAAAGCTAGTATTTTATAAATTTTTAAATTTTCAGAATTTATCTAGTACTGGGTCACTAGACGTAAATACTCCATTTTATTTGTGCATTTATATTTCTGCACCTAAACGTATTTAATGCATTTAACGCAAGTGGCGCTTTTAAAAAACCTGAACCTAAAAAAGTAATGCTTAATTTAACCATAAGATCCGTATAAAATTGTTTTAATATGATACTTTTATGAAAATACTATATTTTGAAAAATATCATTAATAGCGTTCATTTGTTAAATTGAAAATTCCTCTACAGTAACAGACTTTGAATAAAATTGAAAAGCCTGAGAGGCGAAATGATTTAAAAATAAAAGGAGAATAAATTTTTATACTCGTATCCGCTTTGTACTCAACAAAACTTTCAACATAATATCTGACTATCCAGATTTATGTTAAATATTTAACATCAGTCGGTTCTTAATGCAGCAAGCAAACAATGAAAATAAATTAGAAGCAAGGTATACGAATACGTCTCTCGGCGATTTAATAAACGCTGTAAACTCCCAAGGTACTGTTTGTGCTTACTTAAAATTATGTGAATCGCGCCCGAGAAGCATAAAAATGGACAATAATAACATGCAAATTGAGTTTAAATTGCAGCTACAGGATAAACAGGATAACTATAAGAGAGAATAAAATAAAAATATATATCACAGAATGGAAAAAAATGGGTCTGTGAAGGCATTTGGATGTTTCATACTTTATGCTTAACCAAAATGGAAAACAGGTGGATCATGTTCTGGTATATTTGCTTCTATTCCGTTAATATAACCATAGTTCACTAAATTTCACAACGAAATATATAATATGTTTGTCGTGAAATGCTTTGGGTGGAACATGATGCTGGAGAATTTTATCTTATCCTATTTTATCATTTAGTTTGAATGTTATAAAAATAAAGGTTTCTCTTATCAGAACGAAAATTTTTGATCACGTATTAA
This sequence comes from Synanthedon andrenaeformis, assembly GCA_936446665.2. Taxonomy (NCBI): domain Eukaryota; kingdom Metazoa; phylum Arthropoda; class Insecta; order Lepidoptera; family Sesiidae; genus Synanthedon; species Synanthedon andrenaeformis. Next base: position 805,362 of record OW387779.2, on the reverse strand, counting down.
ACTTCTAGATGCGCATCAAATATTTTTTTAATTTCAGTTTAAAAAGAAGTATAATTGACGGAGACAAGGACTTTGAATTTTGAAGAACGTTTATACACAATCGTAAGACAGATTATAAGAAATTGATAATTACTTATCAGATTGATAATATGAGAAGAACTTAAATTCATGCGGTGATGTCAAAATATTCCTGATGTATTTTTACTATCTATAAACCGATATCAGAGTTTTATGAGACTAATAAATTTTTAATGCTCTAAAACATTTAAAATCATTACGACTTTGGTAAGCTGTTCGCTTATAAACATTAATGTATAATGTATAGATTAAAGATAAAATCTTTAACGTTTAAGATGGATAGATCAACAGTCATCGTCTAAATTTTATTTGTATTTACAGACAACAGAAAATTGGTTCAACACTGCAAGTTTCTTTCCCTTAAGAACGCACAATATATCCTCGCTGTAAAAGAAGGATAATCACACCTCCTGAGCAATCAACTTTATACATAGCAGATCACTCATTTTCGTGGTCGCTTTTCCCCCTCCCGACATTGGCTGTATATCACGTATCCCAAACAATTTCCTCGTAACTGTTTCTGCCATCACTTGCTCGCTCTTCCACCGACACAACCGCTACTGTAGGATAATTGCTTCATGGTTATTTAGGATAGTGTAAGTACCCCCCCTAGGTGGGCCATGACCTTGTCGTGGTGGGGGGGCTTACCCTCGCCAGTTCTTGGCGAGGGGACCAAGAAGGCCCACACCGTGCGCTCCGAGCGGGCTTGAGACACCAAGCTCGTGGCGGAGCGCACAGCTGAGGTCCCGCTGGCGGCCGGCTACCGCCAGGGTTTTTGTGGAGTTCAGGGGAACAGGGAGGCCCTTAGGGTGGCCCCTGGTCCCCTGCTCTTTTTGGTGATTGGGCGGGATTTGTTCCGCCCACACTGGAGGTGGGTGAGCCAATGGACATCATGGTGTCCATTGAGTCCCCCATTAACATCTTGCAGACGGCCGGGCAGGAAAAGGCGGGCACCAGCCCGTCTTCAAATGTCCTCGGGGACCTGTGCACACAGTTGCTAGCTGTGTGTGCCTGCACGAGTCCCCTCCGTCTGGGGATTGCTCAGGTGTCTCCGGGCAATCCCCCTGTTGGCGTCAGCCTAGCCAGTAATGGCTAGGCCGCCGAGGCCCGAGTGGGTCGGAGCAGTTGCCTCGGCAGAGCCCGTCCACTCCCCACTTATGGGCAAGGAGACACCGGGGAGTTTTAGTGGGTAGGGGCCAGTTCCGCCTGCTACTTGAGCACGCGGAGTATGCTGGTCGACCCCCACATACCCCTGCCGCCTAGCAAGCGGCAGGGGATCGGTAAAAGGATTTCTCCTCGATAAAAAAAAACCATATATGTTGCAGTCTATTGGCGATTTCATGTGTCTTTTAGATTGTCTCCCACAATATTTAGGTCTTAACAAAAAGCAAAACCTTAAAAAGCCTTAAAACGAGTTACCTAATTTTGACTGTAATGATATCAATAGTAGATACACGACAAACCAAACGTAGTTATAAAATCATCATTTATTGAACTGAGAATCGAAGCGTGAAAATCTCATACAGTCTCAGCTAATGCAATAATAATTTAGCGAAGCCAGACAAAGCGGCAGTACCGATTTCTCTCACGTTCTACCAATTTTAGTGCTACTTCTACCATTTCAAATTTACGTTTACTACATACTAGATGGTTTAGCCGTGAACTGGTTCCTAATATGAGAAAAGGTGTCATAATCCTAGTTTCACTCTGCAGATTTAGAGAACACTTCAGCTTAGTGAATTTTAAGCTCGGATTCAAAGTCTGTTTGATGCTCTTGCTACTAAACTAAATGGAATTAGATTATGCTATTGAACTAGAAATATGAAAGGGATCAGACTGCTTTTAATACCTTGGGCACAATACTCGTAATGTACCTAACTAAAATAAACCTTACATATTATAGAACCAAGTATCCCGCCGCGTCTGTCTCTCTGTATGTGTTTATGTTCCCGATAACCTAATCGATATTTCGGCAGCCCATCTGGCGGCAGTGACCAGGGTGGTCTTACAGAAATTCACCATGAAATAACAGCAGATGCTGTTGTGTTTCGGTGAGTGAGTATAGGGATGCGAGAGCCCATTACCCCATCGCACTTGAACCACCTATGACGTTGCTTGTGTCATAGGCGACGGTAGCCACAGCCTGTCTGTCGACCATAACATAAAAAAGGTTAATGATAATTGTGAACTTAGAATATGGTCGAGCATAGAGATCATATTCTCAGTCTAGTGAAATTTGCTGGTTGTTAAATTAACATTTTTCTGCTTAAAAAGCTTACAATAACCTGCTCATCGTATATACACAAAAGACCTTCAGGGTTGCAGCGTTATTATACTCGTAGTGTTAAAAATGTTTACCTTCGTAAATTTCAGTCTTCGGATGGTACTAATAAAATTTATTATGAATAAGCAACACTGTCATGTAGGCAAGTTAGGCAACAGTCAGTATAATATGCCTCATATAATAAAATTCATGACAAAATTTAATAAAAAAGACAAAATTAAAAATACATTATTACATGTATTTTTGATTTTAAATATTATGAAATTGTATTTTGGATAAATAGAATTTCATTATATTTAATTTAATATTTAGGTACGTACTGAAGAAGTTAATACATTTTTTTATGTTTTTATTTAACAAGTTTACAGTGTGCTGACGTTTGTGAATATTAAATAAGAAAAACTAATTACCTTTTTTTTTTAAGTTGAACTCAACGAGTATCCTTACAGTACCAAGGATTACACCTTTCCTAGGATTATCGACTTGGGTTCTTTGTAAGCTTGCTTCCTAATAAAACTGCATTCACACTGATACTACGAAAAGAACTGAACTCTTATTTAAAAAAAATACTCTAGTGGTTGTTTAACATAATATGTATTCTTATTATAGCCCGATTTACAGGCCTAGTGTAAAATAAAAAATAAAACTAGGATTCTTTTTATTCCATTTTTTACAAGTAACCAAAAAAACTATATTGACTAGTCAATTATTTAAATTATTTAAATTATCTAGTGAATTCAATCAAAGAAGAATACTAATTCGCCTAATTCTTTTTAAAATATTTAATGTTAAAATAGTGGGAGTGCACACTTGGTTCAGCATTCATAAACTGGGCAATTGCAGTAATATTCCTCTTACAGAATATCACCTTAACTTAAAAAAAAAGCTCTTTTTTAGTTGTGTTTTAGTGAGTAAGAGATACCTGTATCTAATCCTATATACCCTCTCTATCCCTTAAACTTTATCCTGTAAAAGACAGTAGCACATTTTCAAAATTAAATTTGCTTTTGTTAATCGACTATTGCAGCCATCTTCCGTGAAGTGACTGTTGTTTAGTTTTCATTTTTCAATCAATCAATCAATCATTTATTTATTTGCAACTTAGTAACATACAAAGAAAAGAAAAAAAACAATAACGGTAAGAAATAAAAAAGTTACAAAAAGGTCCCTACTCAGTGTTTTGCTGGCATAGGCCAGCACTGATCTTCCGCAGGAACCCTTAGTTAAAATGGGGTTAGTTAGTTAGTTAGTTAGTTAGTTTTTATGTAATATATATATAAAAAAATAATAATAATAAGATATATACTTTGCTCCGTTCTGTTACTTGTTATTATTTAGTATTTCATTAAACGTATGTAAACTCGATAAACACTGTCCCACGAAGCTTAACATTTAAATTGAAATTCCAAATTCCATTCAATTAATTTAACACCTAGATCTGAGTTGAAATCTTCGCTTATATTCGCTAAAATCTCACTAATAAATGTACGGTTTATTTGAAAGCAACTGTCGAAATGAACACTTCTGTACACACCTTTATCTGCGAATCTCCGAGGTGGCACGACAAATGTAGCACATTAATTCAATCCCAGCAGAGCAGAGAGATTTGCCCCATTCAAAGTGCTTTCTTTGCGGGAAACCTTTACTATAAGTCGCCTTAGTATAAGCCCCTTTATTATGAAGATTAACGCTGACGAATTACATTTGTGTGCCCCTGTAATAAGATTGGCGTTGAAATGCCTCAATTGCTATGGCTATGCAAGCTGTTAGAGACAGCAACAATATGATTTTTATGAAAATTTTAAAGCAGAGTTAGACAAGTGATTTTTTTATCAAAAGCTTATTAATTTTCATAAATGTTCTTTGGCATATTATGTGCAATAGTGACGAAATGAGACTTGACCAATTTATGAGTATGTATGTATGATTTCTTACCAATCTTAGGTGATTATTGTTAATGTTATGAAAAAATATCAATTTATGGTGTCTGACGCAAACATTGGCAGAATACTAATGATGATATTAACTCTTATAACTAGAATATTCTCTTTTAACCATCGAATTCTACTATTGGCCTTCGCCTTTTAAACCTTTCTAGTGTGACATGACAGCCCAGCAAACAGCCAAAGGGTTTAATAAAAATGTTGCGACCCCCTCAATCCTAGCATTATTATGAAACAAAGTTCTCAGCCGCGTCTGTCTGTATTTATTTCTGATTATCTCAAAAACTACTAAACGGATTTTCATGCGGTTTTCACTAATAAAAAGAACGTTAAACGAGAAAGGGTTTTATATATAATTTGAAAAAGAAAAGCACCCGTGCGAAGCCATTTTATTGAACACATTGCGACCTTCCATAATCCTACCCCATTGAGGCCATAATCCATAATAATCATAGGCATAACGATCCATAATCCACCCCTAGGTAGCGAAACTAGAAAATTATAATATGTCAATATAGTCTGCCATGCTTACTTATAAAAATAGTTTCTCAATATCTACAAAAATGTTAATTTTCTGTAAGTACAAAAAGCTTTAACAGGCCATACAATTACCACTTTAAATGATTCTGGGCAGTGAGTTACAGTGTAAGTACCTAATGCAACTCGCATTCAGACTGCACTAAAATAACTAGACTCACTGCAATTAACCTGAACACAAATAATTCAGTATAAAAGTGTTTCTTACAAAGCAATTAGCGTTAATTATACCCTGAAGTCGCAATGCAATGACAATGCTTGCATTGCACTTGAGATGCACCTGCAGTAAGGTGGCGACCATATTGTCTCCTCAATAATAATAATTATCTCTATTCGTTTGTTTGTTTGTGGGAAGAATAATTTTGTTTTTATAGTTACTAGCAGGTGCCCGCTACTTCGTCCGCATTGAAAAAGAAAACATATGAGTAATTACTGTACCCGTGCGCCGTACACCGTCATCTGTTAGTTTTTTGTGGAACTACAAATAATAAAAACAAATTTGTCCGCGTTGAAAAAGAAAAAAGTAGCCTATCCTGTGTCCCGTACGTCCAAATGTTTATCTAACAAGTTTCATGAAAATCAGTTAATTCGTTTCAGAGTTATGAAGGAACATACATACATACATAAATACAGAAAAAAATTCTAACAATCGTCAATTTACTTTCAGTATCATGTATAGAGCCTATAAACACGATATCTCTGAAAACAAAGTAACTTACTCCATGACCGACCCTTACAGATTTATTATTAGTAGGTATTGATGATAATCTAAAGTTTCTGCAACGCCGGAGAGTGATGTTCGGTGACGGTTTTAAAGTGTTTTAGTTCGGTAAGTCCCACATAAACCTATGCCCACTTGCATTGAATGTGGCACTTGTCATAGGGTATTTTTGGAAAATTTCTCACCTCGTAAAAAAAATTGAGTTTTAAGTTACCTAATTTCGACCTTGCACAATATCTTTAATTAAAATAATTAATGTAATGCAATTTCAACTTCAACGAATCAGTTATGTAATGAAATATTAATATTTCATATTAGGTTTATTACACAATATAACATTCCCCTATGTTTATAAGGAATATGCGTTTTACAATCTCACGACCACAGTGTATATAAATTTCATTTTGTAAAAACTGTAAGTAAATTTTAAGACTTTTTCTTATGTAGTTTGTAATATCTTATATATATAAAAATCTCGCGTCACGATGTATGTTCGCGATAAACTCTGAATAGTTTCAGTAGTCTGAACCGACTTTGATCAAACTTCATAAGTATCTGTTATTTGGTCCAACTTAAAAGATAGGATAGTTTATATCTTATTTTTTTATTATTTTTTTAAATTATATAATATTAAATTAGCGCCATCTGTTGATACTTATTCAATACAGCAATTATTTATCTGTGAGTTCCATAAGGTTCTCACAGATGGCGGTGTAAAGTAATTTATCGGCTGAATTGCAAAAAAGCACCCCGGGCGAAGCCGGGAGCGGGCCACTAGTAGTATATAAAATTCTCGTGTGTGTTTGTAACAAAACTCCTCCGAAACGGCTTGATCGAATTTTATGAATAATTTTATGATTTTTATGAACTATTTTTTATACCCCAATTTTTTTTTGGCAAAACAACGATTGCGGGATCAGCTAGTAATAATATGTAAATTCATGATAAATCTATATATAGGTAAGCATTATGCCACTTATTGGGTTTTGTTTTATATGAGAATGTGTATTATTATAGTCGACCGACATATTGTCTTAATTAGGTATACATGTATGTAGCAGTCGAATGCTTCACATCAGTGAGAGAATTGTATGTTCATAATTTCACCATTTGCCAAGCTATCAAGAAATATATTTTTCTAGTCTATTAATTATTTATCTGGCTTCAGTTTTGCATTTATATCCGTATTCAAAATTTATGGTTTCAGATTGAAAATATGAAAACACTTTTATCAAAACAAATTTAGCTTTTACAACCTAACCTTTGAAATACTGTCAATGGATTCATTAGTATATTGTATCCCTTTAATAAATATAAGCCAACGAATGGAGGACAATGGACCATTGGATATTGGACCACTTCTCAATTGACATAAAATATTGTACACAAGAAGTTATGGGTATTGTAAAGAAAACCAAAAATTAGTATTACCACAAAGGCCAAATACGTGATAAATATATATTTGTTATCAAGACTAAGATTAGAAAAAAACACGAGGGTCCTTAGAAAAAACGTAAGCTTAAAACCAGCAAAAAAGTTGGCACCGCGAAATTTTGGCGTTGAACGGCGATCTCTATTACTTACAGCAGCCATTCAAAACAAACCATTCCGTTGAAAGCCCCGGTAATTCGGCTATATCTCAACAAATACGCTGCCTATTGCCTCCGACCCCTTGCTCGCTCAACAGACCGTGTAAAACAATACCAATTTTATGAAAATATCGTCCGGATGTCCTCCATAAAAGTCCATTGTATTTATACACAAACAGTGTTCTCTGCCAATCAGGACAATTAAGCAATAACAAGCACAAGGTAATAACCCGAAAATTATTCATCCATAATTATATCTTATATAGACATGTTATTGTCTGCACGATAAGCTAGTAGACAATAATTTAAAAAATTAAGTGACATGGGAAAAATAATGGCGAGTAATGGTGATGTTTGTATCGACTGATTCAGATAAAGAATGCTGTCCATAGACAGCGGATTTGTAATAAAGATAACCAAGACAATCAATCGAAAAATTGTGAAAATACTAAATATATATTTTTGTTTTGACACATAGTGCTCACGCCTGGAAGAAACATTACCAAGAAATGTTTTATCAACAAATTACAAATCGCTTATCGAGCTATTGAGAGGCATTTCTTGAGGGATATGATCATAATTACGGAGATTCGCCATAGAAACAAGGCGATCGCCATAGCCCAGAGAATGAGGCAGCTAAAGCAAGACAATACGAGATATATTTATCGTGCAATAAATGGGAGTTGGAGTCTTGAAGTGGAAACCACGGTTGAAATGTTCCATAGGCCAATCACCCGCTTGATGACCTCAAGAGAGCGGCAAGCTGGCAAGAATCTAGTGTGGTTGCGCTCATTAAGAAGGTCTAAAAATCTAACAGTAGACTGTAATGGACTGATGTTTATTTTTACAATTAAATGAAAAGTTTAATGATTCGAGGAGCACGGCCTTTCGAGGAAGTTTCAGGTTTGCAGCGTCCAAATGCTGGAATGATCTCCCTTCTGCTATCTAAGGAGCGCCTAGCAGATACACCTTTAAGCGTAAGCTTAGGGGTCATTTGTTGACGCTCCAAAAATCATAATTTTTATATCCAGCATTTATTCACCTAATTCCTCCTAAACGACTGAACCGATTTGGATGAAATTTTGTATATATTTAAGTGGGTGGTTTCCATTAACAATTGACTTAAAATCGGGTTATACTTTTATTGATATTATTGAATCCACTACTATTATTAATATTATATTATTGCTACTATTATTGCATTATAAGCTTTTATATTATTTATCTATGTATTTAATTATTCAAGCTATCAATATAATATCTATATAAATTATATAACATAATCTGAAATCAGCGCTGTAGGTGCCTGCTTAGCACCTCGGCACAATGCTGAGCCAGTATCAGATTCACTGCCGCGAGGATACACACATCTTACCTGTCTGTTTTTATTAATTTACTTGTGTCATTTTGTTTTTGTTGTTTCTGTTTCTTATGCAATGTCATGTTAATGTCCTTCGTGCAGCGAATAAATGTCTTTCTTTCTATTTTCATCATACTATAAACACAGAATTTCGTTTTCTTAATTAAATCATTGCAGAAAACCGTTGTATTCAAGACAGTAATTGTAATATGTATTTAAATATAAAAAGATTTAAACAATTTCGATGAGGAATATTTTTTCCACAAAATAGAAACTTAACGGCAAGGAAGCGCGAATGCTTTACCAGTTTATTGACAAAGGATCGACGGGTTGGGAGTAATTGACGCCGGTTGGCCCAATCGGTCGACAACAGGAACAAATATCAAACATTTGAACCAAATGTGACCCTTTAACTGTACACTGTCAAATACTTCGCGAAAACAATTTTCAATTGAATTTTGTGTGAAGAGTTTAATGTGAATCTCAACCGCAAGATAAATTTATAACCGTGAACCTATGGATAGGCGAAGATGTATTTTAATATCCGGTCTCTGGAAATATTGCATACGAACGATTTCAAAGTGAAGGAAAAATATTACGATAAAAAATTTAAAGAGGGACAACATTTTTCTTGTCACAAAAGTCACAAGTTTTGTGCTTATTAATAATGACCAATATTAATTTTCTGAATACTTACATAATTATGTAAATAAGAATTTTGCCGGCATCAAAGTTTACTTCGAGAATTTCCACATTATAATGATCACCAGGCGGAGAAACGTAGCTTTTCACGTTATTTAGATATTTAACCGAAATATCTTTAAATCAATAGTATCTGATTTATTTACATGGACAATATTTCCGAGAAGAGAGGTTTTAGATTCATCCGTCATATTTATCTCCTTCAAAGCTATCACCTATTTAAATAACCGCACTTCCCAGTACGTCATCAGAGTACAAAGGAACTCTCATTCAGCATGCAAGCTCGGAAGCTCTTAAGAGTGTTTCAAAGAAATAAAGAACCTTTTGTCCACAATATTCTAAGGTTAACAGAACATGAACTTAACAACTGATAAATTGTTTTAATTATTTACTTTCATACTGGTAATAACACATAGAGAACATAATGAATCTGAATAACTATTGCAATATGAAATAGATGTTCTATAAGCAAAGTTCAGGATGTTTATCTAATATCTTTTAGATATTAAATTGTTAATGAGTATAATCTATTTTAAAACAGTGTCAAACTTTTCTATAATTTTATTAAATTTATTCATTCAATAATACATTTTAAATTTTGACTACACCTCGATAAGTTTATATCTCTACTGTTTTAGATACCGCTGTGGTACTTTGTAGGGGGCCCTCGGTAAACTTGATTTATGGTGCAACTGTCTTCTTGGATTTATCATTGCCTGAAGCGAGGCCAACATACTTGTGAGTAGATATAGGTAACTTCGTATAATTGTTGGAGTCTGAGAGTAGCTTGAATTATTAATTTTTTTATTCCCTCTTTTAGAGGTTTTATACCTTTATTTGACTCTTTATTGAGAAATACTCGTATTTGATAATCTTCGCCATTTGTAGGAACAAGATGTTTCATAACAATTGATATTTATTAAGGTAGTTTAATGACCTAGGATCTGTGGTGTTTGTGTTTAGATATAACTAAATCATTAAGGTCATTACTGTGTGACCCATGGGCGACAGCATAATTATGTGTTAGTTGCCACATATAGTGAGATGTTGAACCAGTTAAGTGTGTGGAAATGATAGAACACAACAGAATAGTAGTACCTATTTCTGAGGGTCGCTATCATAAATTAATTTCTTTACTACCTACTGTAATGGGGTAGCTGTTCTTGTCCAAAGTATCACTACTTTGTCATAGATGTAGTCATTAAGAAGAGGATCAGGTCAGACTACCGAGTCACTTTTATTTCACTTCAGTTCCGGTTTAAGATTTTGTGAGACTGAAGTACCAAAGACCGAGTTTAGTGAAAGAGTTTCACGCTGGCTGCAGTGACCACTCCAGGACATCACAGTCAAATAACAGCTCGTGTGATATTGGGTTTTGGTGAGTGAGGCAGGGATGCCAAAACCCATTCCCCATTTCTCTTATTCTTTTACCCTATCAAGGTTCTTTGTCGTTGCTTAGTTAACAGGTGATGGTAGCCATACATTATCAAGTAAGCCGTCAGCCTGCTTGTCGACCTTAACATAAAAAATACTCAAGAACTATTTGAATTTTCTGCTAGATAGATATATTGTGTTAAGAAACTCCGTGCTTGGAAACTAAAACTTCGCCATTTTTGAAGGCAGCAATTCGTATCCGTTTTGTCGATATCAGTATCCACAACTTATTACCACAGTAGATCAATTGCATGTACTTTGAATTTAAAGTTATATTATTAGTTCTCCATTCTCTATTTCATTTCAGTTTTGCCCTCTACCTTATACCTTATTCTGATTAACCTATAGTCTCAACGTATAGGCTAATTATTTTCTATATGTTACTGTGTTATATGAAATAGATTATTGTAAACTTTATCAAAATCTGTTAAAAGTTTTTACGTGATAGAGTAAACATACATCGACACATAAATCATCACAAACTTTTGCAGTATAACATTATTAAAATTGTAAGCTCTAATCAGCTATTTCAATAATCACATAGCTTTAAGTAAATATCATATATCACTCATTTAAACGCCAAAAAAGTTTATGATTCCAAATTTAAAGGTATAGCTAGTCTATACTAATATTATAAAGCATTTATAAAGAGAGAAGTTTTGTATGTTTGTAATATGAATAAACTCAAAAACTACTGGACCGATTTTAAAAACTCTTTCACTTATAGAAAGCCAATATCAACGAGTAACATAGGCTAGGTACATTTTATAAACGCGGGCGAAGTTGCGTGCAACAGCTAGTATAATATAAATTTGGATGTGGGTTAGGAGAATTTGTACATACTTATTTTTCAACAGAATTTCAACACGAGAGGTAACATTAGACGGTATCAGTTTCTTGTCATTTCGCTACGGTCAAATTCTTCGGAACTAAATTAAAGAAACGCAACGTGTACTTTTATGAACAATAAAATAATTGCGCTGAAACATCTAACCTAAGCTTGCTAGAAGATCTACTTTCTCGGGGTCGGACATAAAACCAAGTTAGATCTATGCTTGTACAGATGTGGTTCACATTTTTAATTAACATAAACTCGAATTTCGTTTTTTTTTTGTTGCTATGGGAACTAGAGAAGTCTCCCAGGAAGACTGTGGAATTACTGTGGAGTTAAAATAGTAATTAAAATTGGTTTTTTTGTGCCAAAATACTATTGGGTATCTAATACCAAAATTACCAGTACTAACTTTGGACCATTAATTCACATAATTTGAATTGAACGCATGATTTGATATACTCATATACATATAGCTATTTGAAATCAATTAGAATTCCAAGCCTAAACCTCAATTATTTGTGCTATACTCCTTTTAGAGATACGAGTAACATTCAGATAACAGATAATTTCAATGGCTGCATAAATTTCCCATGTACTGTTCCTGTATAATTTTGACGACACGTTTGGTCTAGTGGCTAGTAACCCTAGCTGTTAACCAAACGGTCGCGGGTTCGAATCCCGCTAGGGGCAAATGTTTATGTGTTAACATTTACCTTTGTACCTGAGTCATGGATTTGTATTTATAATATGTATGTATTTACAAAACAAAGTAATCTATGTATTGTATCAACTGTCTGGTATCCATAATACAAGCATTAAGTTGCTTAGTGTGGAACTAGATGGTTCTGTGTGGAATGTGTTAAGATATTATTATATTATTATTATTATAACCGCTTTTTTCAGAAAATTAACGACAGATGGCGCAAGCGAAGACATTTTTATTAAGTAGAACGGCTTAAAATAACTTAAGTTAAATAAATCCATTTAATTATAGTTTTTCACACATAATATATATACGTCAATTCCCAAAAAAAAATTAAATAAGTATCTTAATATCTGTACACTGTTTTATAGTTTCACCTTTACGAGTGCGGAGTGCTCGCGACAATAAGTTTTGATATTTGTTCGAGATCAATCCTTGGGATTGGATCAGTACAATTAGATTATGCGGCCAGGTATACAGCTGTGGGCCCCTTGAGGGGACTGTGCTTCACAAAATCGAATTTGCTCCATCAATAGGATAAATAAAATACAGAAGAAAATGTCGAGGTTTTTCAAATACGAAGCCGGAAACTCTTCACAATTTGTTCACATTTTCTGAGTTATTACTCAGAAAATGTTAAGAAATTTTGAAATATTATAACTGAAATTTTAAGCAAAATTATCTTACAAGTCCACATACGAATTAAACACAACGTTGACGGTATTAGAGACGGTACATAGTTTCCATAATAGAATACCTAATAAACACAATTTTTATTTTTATTTTTAAGTAATTTACTTTTTATTTAATAATCGAAAATGTATTGAAATCAATCTCAAATGACGTGAGAAGGAAGACCAATCAAAGTTCATGACGTCACTTGTTCTCAAAAATCACTGTTGTAAAGATTTGATATCGCCTGACAGTTTACAAATGTTGGGAACAAGTGACGTCACAACGGTCACGTATAAAAGTGTTGGCGTTTTGAAGCATTTTGAAACGGAATTTAAAATACTCGATTTTTTAAGTATTAGTTACTTTGTATAAATAAAAAATAAAAAAATAAAAATAAAAAAGCCTTATTTCAAGCCTTACATATTAAAATTTACAGAATTACAGTTTGATATGTATGCACTATTTTTGAGTATTTTAGATCTTAAATTTGTTTTTTATTTTTATTTTAGTACATTCAAGAAAATAATAAAAGTAAAAGTAAATTTAGTTTAGTATGCAATCGCTAAGAAATTTATAATAAGATTAGCAAAAGCAAGAACCCTCTCAATGAAAGGTAAAGGCCTCCTCCAGAGATGACCAGTATTCCCTATTTTCTGCCACTCGCATCCAATGAGTACCTGCTACTTTTATAATATCATCTGCCCAACGTGCGTTTGGTCTTCCTCTTTTTCCTTGTCCTAGTGGGCCTGTCCATGAAGTTGTCTTTATAGTCCAGCGATTATCATTAAGCCTCGATACGTGTCCAGCCCACCGCCATTTAAGCTTTTGCGAGTAGCTAAGGGCGTCTGTGACTAGTTTTCAATCTTATGTCAATGTTGCGGATCTTTTTGATACTTTGTATACACGATTTTAAACACTACTAAAAATAGTCAAATCCCAATTTCCAGAAATGCATAGCTACAATTATGACATTCGGGTAATTCTTATAAATTTTCTCTTCATCGTTTGCTTTAAATTTTAGTTAGGAAAGTAACATTTAAACTCTAAAATATAATAAATTATTAACCCTTGATCTAGTTGCCTGTACGAGCTGCACCATAAGTCAAGCTAAATAATGAGAAATTTAGCGTTAAATTTTAAGCTGTAACATGCTGCGCAATAAATTCAAGTTTCACCATCTGATGGAAATTTAAGCGAATCGCTTCGAATTTTCAACTGAATTAAATATTTTTTATTACTTTATATCTTAATTAATTGATATTTTATAGGTGTTTAGTGTTTTCAAGTATTTAAGATAAGTTTAAAGTTATTTTCTCATTCATCTAACTTATAAAGAACTTTTTATTTCTTATGCAGCTTACTCTAAGAACGATTTGTGATCTTGGTTATCGTAATTATTATTTAATCACACGGCCTCGTACCTTTGACTCTGTTCTGCACTAATTCACATAAATAAACAAAAAAACAGTGCATCAAATAAAAGTGATCTTAAATGTAAAGTTTAATATTAATTGAAATTTTTTTCCTTATTATCGCGAATTACACAAATGCGTGGCCACCACAAAACAGTACATAAATGCATAGTCCGGGGACGCGGTCGCGCAGTGGTTGCAGCGGCACCGGTGCCCGACATTATCACATTTAATCAGGGAAATCGCAATCGCCACTTCATTTATTTTAACGAACGAAGTGGAATGTAATTAATTAAATCTTCATTAATTATGAACATATCAGTAAACCTAAATTATCTGCTAGCAACGACTCACAATTCCAGAATAGATGAACCGAGTTTTTAACTTAGTAGAACAAGTTTTGCAGTTATAAGATGTGCAGCCGGTTTAGCCGGAAATATCCATTTGGGTTTTGGTGAATCAGTAAGAGATTTCAGAGTCTATTTAATCCCTTATCCCTTTATCCAGCCAAGGTTAGTAGTGAGCTTGCAGCATTATACTTGTATAGGTATCCATAGCGCACGAGTTGAATGCAGTCGGGGCCTGAGGTGAAGGGCGGGAGCATCTCCCCCCGCTGCGTCTCACACGCCTGTATTATCGCGTGTTGTATTCGCCTGTATTATACTGTGTTATCGCGTTAATATTCAAGTTGTAGCCGCGTGTTATTTTTGTTTTAATAATGTCTGATCCGAGTCAATCAAGTTCTGTTACAAAAAAACGAGTTTTTATTCATCGCCAAGCACGAAAAATGGCGAAAAATGTTCCCGAAAAAATGAATGCCAAAAAAAATGGGGCCATGAAGGGTCTTTTACAAGTGGCGCGCAACGTGAGACATCAAAGACCTTTTACATTGTTTTATTTCTAAACTTAAAACGTTAAACTTAAAACAATGTTGAAATTTATCGACATATTGTCATCATTAATTCTAATTAGGTCACAGCACTATCGCATTCCTGAACTCTGCATTCAACTCGCGCGCAGTAATTGCATCATGATACAAGTTTGATTGCATGATTGAACTTGTATCAAGTTTGATACCATATAATGAATGTGAGGTGTCAATTCGACAATCATTGTCTCGATAGACTTTTCGGCGAATGGCCTCAGTGAAGAGCTTTGACCTTAAGACATCTCAAAAGGTTAGATGGCTGGATCAAAGGACAGAATAGTTCTAGACACGATTAGTATTGTCAGGAGATTCATTGCGACGCCATCATACATGAAAACTCATGAAGTTCACAAGCATACATACCTATGTATTTTTCATTAAAATTGTTTTTGTGCCTAAATTTAACGGCGGTAGAAATCGCGGGGCAATATACTAAAAAATATTGTAAAAAAAATTATACCAACGGATTATAAGTTGTCAAAAATAGTTTCACTTTAAAGGAACAATTTATGTATATTCAATTAATGAAAACACAACGTCATACTTGTATACACAAATTTCCCTCCTCGCGTATGCAACATTTAGATCGCAGTTAGCGTATATCACTGGCTGCGGTGTTGCTTTCAATTTGGCCTCGGTTTGCTACAATTAGGACTATAATTTTGCTAATAAATTCAGGGCTGATCAGCTAATCGCAACATTTTGTTTATTAATCACGTTATTATATTTGTGTGAGTTTACCATACAACTATAGATTGTTCAATGCAATATCACTAATGAGCTAAATTTGTGACGTTCATTTGGATTTGCCGTTTTAAATGATATCAATTTAATTTTTATTTAACATTTTGAAGCTTTTAGGTTTCGACGAGTAATGAAGTTTTTCGGGATACAGTTTAGAGAAGAAGATAAAGTTGGTTGAAGTTAGTGTCAGGGCACACTCCTTTTTTTTGAAGTTACTACTTAAGAATCGATTTGCATATATATAAGCCAGTGGAATAAAAATCAAAATTGTTATGCGAAAGCGTGATATGTTATGCGTTATGTGTTACGTTCAATTTTTGAATATTTTAAAATATCCCCTATGTATTTTATAATCGTTCATGAGGAGTATTTATTAATGGTCTTGTCATTATGAAGTTCATGTTAAATAATTATTTTCTATTTAATTGTCATAAACAACCTGCAACCTTAATTGTCTGGGAATTTTTATCACTGCCCTTAATTTTCTAGAATTAAATTAGATTATACTTTACCTCTACTTAAATATGATAATCTGAATTTTTTAATATATTTTAAAATACATGTGATTTTGGGTAGGGGAGGGGGGTAGACTTTCATCACCACGTATCACAAGGGGGGAGGGGGGACTTAAAAGTCGCTAAAAACATTTCGTGATTAATGGATGACCCCTATCTATCCTAACAACATCCCAAAAAATCAAGACTGTGCAATTTATTGCGACCTAACGCGATTTCTTTTTGTCTTATGTGACTGACCTATAAGCCAAGCCAGGAACTGTGAAACTTTAAATTTTATTAGTATAAAAACGCAAACACCTATTAAGGCTTTTGGGCTTATTTTAAACCTAACAATAACTAAAATTGACTGGTCTATTATGAAAGCTCCATTCTAAGTACACCTATATAAATGCTAAAGCCTCATCTCACCTCATCTGGGCTTAATGTGTCTCATCCCAAGAGGTTACTACGATTAAGCATTATGGTAAAAATATTTTTTACAATCGCGACAAAATGGGATATCGATTTTTTTACAAGAACACCATTCTGAAATCCATTAGTTCAAATGTAGTAGTTTTGATAACAACCCAAGGGAAAGTTGTTCGTTTGGGATGTGCAAAGGTGTTTCCTCTGCCACAAGAAAATTCCTGTATCTTTTCTAATGATCCCATTATAATTATTTAGCCCGCAGTAACTCATTTAAGCTACCTTCAACATAAACGGTTTTAGAAAATATCAGTAATTTGATTGATGAAAGGTATAACTATTATTATTGTTACATAAAAACTTTTGTCTTCCTTCACATATTTCCGAATGCTTAAACATGATTTTATTTATTCCTCGTAGCTTAACCCTAAACCCAACTATAAAATAGCGACCTTTACATTGTCGCCTCGCGTTTACACAAAGAGTGATGTATCCTTACCGCCCTGAATACTATCATTTCAACACATATTTTACTGTCAAACACATTCCCTATGATTTATGGAACAAGACTACGGATTATCTTTTAGTTCAGCGAGAAACACGACACGTGAATAGTTGAGATTTTTTTTCTATTTTTTAAAAGAAGCTTAGAGATGTGATGTTCTTTCTATAAATATGGCATCAGCTCGGCAAACAGGCTGACGGTTCACTTGATGGTAGGTGGCCTATTAACACAAACAAAGACATAGGGGTGCCAAGTGTAAGTACAAAGAATACTTATTCTTGGAATAGGAGGGAATACTCCTATTCCAAGAATTTGGCATTTTTTACTCACCCACAGAAACATAGCAACAAACGTACTCTTACTTATACTTCAGCCAGTCTACTTTCGCTTGATTGGCTTCCCTATCAATATACTAATAATAAATCTGTAAGGATCGGTTATGAAGTAAGTTACTTTGTTTTCAGAGATATCGTGTTTATAGGCTCTATACATGATACTGAAATTAAATTGACGATTTTTAGAATTTTTTTCTGTATGTATGTATGTATGTTCCTCCATAACTCTGAAACGAAATAACTGATTTTCATGAAACTTGGTAGATAAACATTTTGACATATGGGACACAGGATAGGTTACTTAATATTCAACGCGGACGAAGTCGTGGGCACCAGCTAGTTTATAATAAGTATGTGCCCTGTCACTTTTATTGTCTTTAATAAATGTTTGGTATTAAGTTACTGACATAACCCTGGCGATTAGTTACTTGAACTGGCAACGCTAGTCCAAGCTGGTTTTGACTGGCTGCTATGGTGTCCAAAAGTGAACATTAAATGTTAATGATATGTCATTATATTAATGTTTTTCCCCTTTAAGAATATGTCTATATTTCACATGAAAACAATGCCACGTCTTGAGATATTTGGCGTTGAGCCCGAACGGTAAAAACGTGTCGTAAAATATGAATACATATTTTTGTGTCTGGATTTTGTTGCTTTAAAATAATGTATCAATGTTACCACGTGTGTTTTCGCTTAACGATTAAATTCCTCACTTAAACTATTCTTACTTCAAGTGGAACTCTAATATTGGTGCTTGTCGAGAACTAAAAATAACTCAAAAACATCCATTTTTTTAGAAATTATGCAAACTTTTGAATAGTATTTAATCTTTAATAATATTTCGCCCACCAAGACTAAATTATTCTCATTCTATTGCAAATTTAATCTATTTAAAAAAATGTGCATAGTGACTGTTATCGTAATACATCCTTGGCAGTAAAAATTGACAAAAACTGAAGAAAGTCCTACATTTGGATGAATTTAACAATGATCCGTAAGGCTTTCGAAGTGGAAAAAATGGATTTGTCATTGCCATTTCATCAATAGGTACCAACATATAAAAAAATCAGAACTACCTTATTTGATGTAAGGTAAAATATACCAATTCCATGGGCTATATAAGCAGTTCCTAAAAGGTATATATTACCCTCCGCAGTAGGTATCATTTTCGTTACGTTCTAATAATGATTTAGCTTCAAACTCTAAATCTACAAAATTTCTACTGCACAAAGTGTGGTAAGTGTTCACTTATGACCGTCTTAAGTAGTGAATAAAGTTACATTAATCGGACGGAAGATACGAATAAACTATCGATTCTGGAATTTGTGTTGAAAATGGAGTTGGTTGAAAGGCTGAATCAGCGGTGACAGTAAAGTTGGGGTTCGTTTGATAGCGAGAGCATCAATAGAACCGTTTATCAAAGCAATAAGCTGGTATTAGACTTCTAATAGTTCAAGTCATCTTAAATATGACGTTATTATATATCTACGGATTATTATTAATCTGTGAGGACATATTTATGAAAAATTTATAAAAAAAAATCGCAAAGCAAAAATATTAAAAAAAAAATACTTTTATAGAAAGTATTAAAATAAGAATGAAGCTTGTATTGAATTGTATTATATTAATATAATATATTTGGAATATATAAATAATAGGAGAGATTAATTAGTGCCACAAATGAGAATTTCAATATTCTCAACTAAACTTACACACTAGAATGTTAAAACCTTTCAAATATCGCTATTAATGCGACCACACCCGTCTAAGCAGAAGCGACACGCCATCAACGCCCGTTACACACTATCTTAATGGCCGGCGCCCCATAACCGCATTGTCGCCAATCGATATTCGATTCGTCTATTTACATAATGCGTTGAAACATCGTTTCTGTGAGAGGGAACCAGCTTGTATTTATTAAGCCTTAGAATTTATTAAACAGTAAACTGTCACATCATAAAATATTAATTATTTTTGCTAAAATAACAAAATTAGTTCCAATCATTTACAAAATAGCTGAACCCAACACTTTGTAGTAGGTTTGTTTTTTTTGTTAGTATAGATAAGCGACCCGCATTTTTTCTGAAAATTTTATAAATAAATATCTTTTCTCACATACATAGGTACATTTCTCAATAATCGAATATTTCTTTAGAAAACCTTGCGACTTCGTATTTACATAATGAATAATTGAAGTTTAATATTCGGATGAAGGAATCAGCGGAAATTATTACAAAATTAAGTTACTTGTTTCACAAAATTTTGTTTGATTTATCAACGATAAAGTGTTCAGGAAACCCAAAAAGATCCACTTACCCAGAATGTCGATTTGGAACGACTCGCGAGTTTTATCTTTCTCAATTATAACTTTGTAAATTAGCGTCTACGAGGACCTTTATCGTATCTAATTTAACGTGAAATAATTCCCGTTAGTCCCTTTAAAATGTAGCTTCAAATTGGAGAGATTCTCCAATCGAATAGGACACTTCTGAGGTATTTATCGATAAGCCCGTCAAATTGCCTTATTATGAAAATAATTCTAAAATAAGTTGCTTCATTAGAAAGATTACATAATTGTAAAATTTGTAAGGGTACTTCACTTTGGTAGAGCAGGTAATACTACTAATATTATAAATGCGGTGGTTTATGAGGATGGATGTTCATATTACGTTATTATGTTTCTTTATTTTGTGAAGCTTTCAGTCCTTTGATAAAACAAATGGAATACGATGGACTGACGACTTAATTAGGACCCGAGGTCGACGCTAAATCCAGGCTGCTTTTGACTGGTCCTATTACAAAAATATGGGAGAGGGTTATTCATGTCTAGCCGTAGATGTCCGATAGCTTAAATGATGACAATGACGATGATAAAATCTTATCTCTATATACTTATACAAAGTCAGTCATTGGACTGTTGAACAGATGTCGCTGCGCCGGCAGGTTATAACACGCTATTGTTTCGTTCCTCAAAGCAAACTACACTTTTCATATAAGGTTTCTATCTCGTATCTCGAGGCGCATGTTCGGTCCGAATTTACAGATTTATCCCTAACCAAATTCTTCATACGAATAAAACTGCCATAAGTTGTGGAAGTTGTCACTAAAAAATATGCAGAAAATTCATTTTCTCATACATTTTGTATGGAACGGGTTTTAATTCTATGGCGATACCTTGTTCTCCGGGTTAACCAGTAAAAAAGAAAAATAAATATCAAATTCCACTTACTCCACTTATTCAATTGACGATGTAAACGAAGCCACAGTAACAGCTAGTATAATAAATGTTTTTTCGAAGGTAATTCAGTACGTTCGCCGCCATATTTAAAACCCGATACGTTACAGCGCTGGAAGACTTAAAGCGTACAAATTTCTTACGCAAAAATACCTAATCGGTACCAATGAAAGGAGACATCAGTAAATTAAATTTTAGACCATATTTCCTGTTCTAAAAGACTTATAGCAACCGTACCGAAGTTCAAGTTTGATTGGTCAGCAATACATAATGAAGTCTCAACGAACAAAAGGTTTCAGAGATGACATGAAGTGATTAATGCGGGCCCCCAAAGCCTTTGTGATCTTGTCACCAAGGAATATTGAGGAAAAAATGTGTAGAATTTGTTGTTGAGGCTTTACTTATTAGTCAGGGAAAACCCTAGGGCTTAAATTGCTAAAAACTAATTACACTTTTTGCAGTTGATTGATGTGGTAAGTAGGTATCGTCGCCGTTTCTTCTGTAAAACCCCATATGAGCTGATAAGAAATATCTTTAGAAAATTTCTTATAATAATATTTCTTCATTTTACTCGGTAAGGTTTCTTTGTGATCCGTATCATGTGAGCATTGTGAATTCGAGCGCATATGTTTTTCTGTAAGCAAAATTCTATGAATTATCCCAGTTCTTATTGTATTTTACGTTGTTAAGCAACAAAAGACCGATTACTTTTATACGAATTCATATACGAATTCGTATAAAAGTAATCTGACTCACCTCGATGTCGGGATGCATAACTTGTTAAATTCTACATTGTTATACTGTCATATTTGTACTTAGAATTTTTTTTACTGAATCACCACTGTTTATTATTTTACCTGATAACATAAGCAACTTTGGAACAATCACCCTCCTGCGGTGTTTCCACCTAGCTATAATATGGGCTACTTCAAGCGAGCTGGTGAGCCGCCAGCCTGTCTGCCACCTTTATATTAAAAAAAAGAAGCAACTCTAAACTCTGGCACCCATCCTTGGGAGCTGGATACCAAAGTGTTGGCGGCGATGTACCGCGAAGTCGCGATCCAACAGTCGGGCGGCTTTGATTCGACATCGGAGGACGACCAACACACAAATATGGAAAGACAGATTCGAGGAGACAAAGCACAGGTATAGAATAGATATAATTTTATTACGATAGTACTCTGCTGTTATTCTGACTGTGGACTAAACCTTACAAAGGTGCTTTCCCTCCCGTTTCGAATGATAAAACGAGTAATGGATTAAATCTTTTTGCAATAGAAAGGCGAAGGCAAAGTGGATGGACTAGCGAAAATATTTTAAGTAAGTACATTATAAATGTTTGATACCCAGATACATAATAAAATGATCTTTTTATATTCAGCTAATTCAGTGAACATAGGATAAATATTCCAATAGGACAACAGCAATCTAAAAATAAAGATCCAGGTAACACTTGGCAAAAGTATAATAGACGTATATTTATTTCAGGCGTTATTATTGCTTTAGATATTTTATCAGGCGTTATATCTTTTATTTTTCAACGCGAACAGAGTCACGGGCATGAGCTAGTTATTTTTAAATTTAAAACATCACGTATGTTCAAAACAACGCCTACGTGTAAAACAAAAATATATATGTGAAAACACTGACAAGTAGGAACATTAACATTTAAATTTCAAAAATTCATTTATTTATAATATTTAATGGCTTAAATGCTCAAGTGTTCTTCCAAATTTGAATGCTCTTCAAACTTCAACAGTTTCTATTTCGATCTATTTTATTACAATAAACCGTATTCCGTTTTACATAAACCACAATTTTGCGTTTTGACGTAAGCTTGTCAACCCCTAGTGTTTGTTTAGTCTATTGTTACCGCGTCTATTTGCACTGTTATTTGCGTTGTCGTTCTCTTTTGATCCTATTCTGAAGCGACGAGACTGAAACGTTCTAGTTACATGTAAAATTGTTAACAAAAACCTCTAATTCTTCTTTGAATGCTTCATTTTTGAAATAAATAGAGTTTAAGGTGGTTCCTTGCGGTCCGTACAAACTGCAGAGCGGGTAGAATATGGTGCCGATTTCTTAAATTGATGTTTTTTGAATAAAAATGAGCTTATAATTTAATAGAAATAGGGTGGCGCCAAAAGTGTAATATTAGTAATTCCGAGAAATGGCCACATTGCTCTTTCTTAAACTCATCTCTGGGCAGTGATAATAGTAAAGTTACTTTGGTCTTACAGTTTTATCTGAACTTCGAGGAATAGTCAGTGGTCTATTTTCTCTACTACAACCAGTTTATTATGGTTCTGTGGTATGTACAAGTAGGTAGGTATATGGTTGTATAATACAAGTTATAAAAGTTTGCTTTTGAGAGCATATTATGGGTATATAGATTTGTACTTAATCATTAACTGGTTACGCACTTCTGAGTTGAAAATGCCCAACGCGTCTAAAGAAGTTTTCACTCCAATAATTTACTTTTTATATTGTCTCCTATATAAATAAAAATGAATCACTAAATCTGCTTAACTCGAGGACGGCTGGATTAATTTATCTATTTTTTTTAATTCTTTGAAATCTGAAAAGTTCTTATGAAAAGAAAAATTGGAGTATATGCACCCGGAAAAATTATCATCCATACAAAGCCGGGTACAAGTCGCTGATTTAAAATAAAATTATTTATTACTGTTACCAATAAAACATAATCTGAAAAATGACATACAATTCTCAGTATGCCTTATATTATTAATGAAGTTTTGAAGTCGAGAACTCAAGTAATTCAAAAACTTCTCAAGCTAGATATATAGACACACATTGTTAAATGGTAGCTGTTAATAATTGTGTCAAATCAGATGCTAGAAATAATTCGTTTTACTTATTTACTTTATGAAGTGATTCAATAAATCTTGTTAATATCGTCAATCTATATAAAGACTTGTGCAGAAAAACGAAATTTATTTCTGTGTTTACTTCTCCAGACAAACAGGGACCGTTAGTAAGTAACGTGGGAAAAAAACGTAGACTATATTGGATGTAAAATAAAAAACATTTCCTTTTGCAATGCGTTAAATTACAGTTTTTCATCTATTGTCCTACTAATATTATAAATGCGAACGTTTGTGAGGGTGTATGGATGTTCGTATGTATGGATGTGGACGTATGAATGTTTATTACTCTCACGTAAAAACTACTGAACAGATTTGGATGAAATTTACAACACAGATAGTTTATCACCTGGTTTAATATATAACATACTTTTTATACTGGAAAAATGTTAGGTTACTGAAGAATCGTCTAAAAAATTAAAATATTCGGCGCCACTGTCGTCTTGGTGGTATCTTTACTGTCAGGCGTTGTTTATGTATTATATTTTTATTTTTCAACGCAAACGTAGTCACGGGCACCAGCTAGTTAATAATGTGTTAAAAAAACACAACGGACAGTTTGGTGGTTCCATTATTGGTAGTTGGTTATCGTCGCCTAAAAACAAGGTAACACAAGGGAAAGCATGCTTTACCGATCCTTATAATAAAAGGTCTGTTTAAAAGGATAGGGTATATTGTAATACTGTCGTAATTGTGATTACTGAGCAGTGATTACAGAGTTCATGACATTTTTTAAAGTTCTCTGCTGGAGCCAAACGGTTCTGGTTTAAAACTGTAAAACGCAATATGAATTACTCTTACTCATTATTTTTCTAGCATCACGAATGTGTTAAAGGCTTCTATTCGATACAAAGTATCTCTATCATCATCATCTATCATCATTAATCTAACATTGTAAAAAATATCATTCATTCGATAGGCAGGATGATTGTTTGATTACAAATTCCAGTTGCGCCAATTGAGCTACTAGTTGCTGAATTTGATAGGATAAAAGAGGATACAAAAATAACCTCTTACATTCATATTTACATCCACAGAAATCGGTAATATTCGGTTCGGCATATTTCGGCATATTTGGAAACATTGTACGTACACACTACACGCACTCAGTAGCCTAGTTGTATGGATCAAGTAGAGCCTCCACGTAACAACCGGTTACAAACAATTAAACCAATCTTGCTCAAAACCTTTGTCTAACTTAACAATGGACCCTGGATTGGATGCGTATGAATTATCTCCAGAACTTCACGACTACTTACTAGTACTACAATTACTAGTACTCTACTTTGATTATATAAAATACTAGTGGCCCGCTCCCGGCTTCGCACAGGTGCAATTTTTTATTCAATCCGGCCGATAAATTACCTTACACCGCCATCTGTTAGATTCTTATGGAACTCACAGATAAATAATTGCTGGATTGAATAGGTATCAACAGATGGCGCTATGTTAATAATATATAATTTGCAAAAAAATAATAAACAAAATGTTATATAAACTATCCTATCTTTTAAGTTGGACCAAATTACATATAGTTACGAAATTTTATCAAAATCGGTTCAGTAGTTTGGGAGCTCATCGCGGACAAACAACGTGACACGAAATTTTTATATATATAAGGAAGGTTTGCAAAAGTAGACACATAGATTTGTTTATGTAAAAGATAAATAGTATAATTACTGTTATCCACACAAAAAATAAAACATATTATTGTCTGGATAATGGTAACCCATACTAAATAACG
Organism: Synanthedon andrenaeformis; assembly: GCA_936446665.2. Taxonomy (NCBI): domain Eukaryota; kingdom Metazoa; phylum Arthropoda; class Insecta; order Lepidoptera; family Sesiidae; genus Synanthedon; species Synanthedon andrenaeformis. The sequence goes on along the minus strand of OW387779.2, from coordinate 779,787 downwards.
TAGTTATTGTATAAAAAGTATTTCACTATCATAATATATCATAAGTTGATATTTTTCTTGGAACTCTTACTGCAGACCAAGTTAAACTGTTCAATAAAACTTTAAAATTTAATGTCTCAACTTAACCATTGTGAATCTACTTTTAATTTAAAGTCTTCTACATTTTAACTTTTAAATTAAATAAAGTAGATTTTAAAACTATTAAAACGCAAATGAACTAGGTCATTGCTCAAATGGTGAGTGTAGAATTTAATTTAATATTTCGTCTTTCGTCTTTTTTAATTTTATTTTATTTAATGACTAAATTGAGTATCCATATTATTGATGTAGTATTTTCTTTTCGTTGTATTTCTATATTAATTTATTACACTAATATAGTTAGTCCTATAGTGTATTAAAAAGTGGTATTTACAAATTACATCAATCGAAGTCACAGGTAAAAGCTAGTCTAAAACAAAGAGGACTTTAATGTATACAAATTGGACTTGTAAATCAATCAACGTACGAATTCAATTAATTAAATTAGGAAAATTTCTCCAGTCTGTCTGAACTAACTGGTTGATGATAATTTTCCGCCTGAAAAGATCTGTTGTTGAATAGTAAAGGGTATCGAATGTTCTGGAATGCCTTTCAGCCCTAACCGCTGAACCGTTAAAGAGGTTCGGGCATTGAAAAAGATTGATGAGCCTTCGCACTGTCTCCACTAAAGTTGCGTCAGAACACTGTTTGTCCGAATTCGGGAAATAATGCAGGAATTACAATAACGATGACTTTCACGAGGAAATTAACCCAATTTTCTAATTATTTTTGAATAGTTTTTTTTTTGACAGACAAGCTGACAATCCACTCTATGGTAGGTGGCACCAAAAGAGCCGCAATTGCGCTGCCGACCTTAGTAAAATAAACGTTAAGAATATTCAAAGGGACTTTGGCATCCTTTACTCACTCACAGAAACACTACAGCAAACATGCAGTCATAATTTTACTGTAAGGGTTACTGCCGGCAGACATGCTGCCTAAATGAGTGCGAAACGCAATGTGCCTTGCCACTACTTTCCAGATCCAGACCAAAGCCAACTTTGAAAATTGGACTGCCGGGAATCGAGCCCTTAAAACAAGAGCATTAAGGCAAGCACCTTAACCATTCATCTAATGTGCTCGTCAAGTTTACACCGAAGCAAATATTAGATCTATCAGTGAGCATTGAGAAACACATTCGGCTTCTGTGTCGTCTGAATAATAATAAAAAGTTGCCAAGAATCAATGTTATATACTTTTCTTAATACTCAGATCTATAATAAGAAATAATACACATTGAACAAGCTATACAAACTATATTTACTCTGTTAGGAGCTTACTCGAAAATCGCCAACATCGTTAATAATACTTGAAACGTTTGTCTCCTTTACTAACTAAGTAGTAAAATAATCCATAATAAACATATTAAATCACAACCAACACACTATTGAAGTCAACAGTATCTACAACGATTTGTTTGCACAAGATATTGGCCCAGTACAAGCCTAAGTTTGCAGTTAGTTTGAACCTTAATTTTTAGCCTGTAAGGATTGTTTTCTTGTGAACTTAAGAATTGTGTTTTAGTGTTACAGTTTGGCGCCGAATAGGCTGGTTAAGTTTGGGAAAACTATACGCACTTGACTCATTCGCGAGGGAGCTGATTATATCACTGTATCAACACTGGTGCTGAATCTCTCTAAATTAGAAGTTGGATTAAATCCACGTCTTGTTTTCATTCCATTTGGTAAGTTTTTGTGCAAAATCCAAACAGTGAATCCATCTATTTGCAAATATTATTTATTTATTATTTGCACATGCAAATAACCCTATATTAAATCTTTTGTTAAAACTTGTAGTGGAGTTAAGGCACTAGTGCTCAGAATTATCTTCAGTTCTTTTTTTGTACCCACGCACTAATGTGTTGCTCCAAGTTTTGTTATTGATTTATTATTAATATATCGTTGAACTCCACATTTTATCGATTACACGTTATCTCAGTAAAACTTTATAATATTGTGCATCTTGTGGTGATTTAAGTGTTAAGATCAGTGGTCCAATCGGTGATTTTAGCCAGTTAATAAGCAAAATTTTTGTGTTTTTGTTGCTCGGTCTTGCAATTTATTTTAATTTTAATCACAAATCATGACCACTATTTTCTATCAAAACTTAGGAAGAGCCAAGTAGTTAAGACATGTATTAATAACCATTAGTAGTTAAGTTAATTTAAACATGTTAAGTACACTGTTTAGGAGTGCAATTTAGATTAGTCAATACACTTGTTATTTATAATTATCATGTATAAAATTGTATTCTGTTTGTGTACTTCATCAAATAAATAAATAAATAAATAAACCAGCGAAAGAGTAGTAAAACTCTCTTTCGCTGGTTATTACTTAAAACTACTGTAGAATAATAGCGTAAGTGATTATGTTTTTTGGTTTGTAAGCAAAAGTTGTTAAAATTAATCCCGTTAATGTGGAGGTTCCAAACAGAGGCGTCTCTAGCCCATGTAGCGCCCGTGTGCAAACATTACTTTAGCGCCCTTTAGGAAGCGCGCGGTCAAAATGGAATAGGTACATACAAATGTTATGTCAATGTTAAAAAATGGAAATTGTGAAAAAAATCGACTTTCATACTAACTTGATCAGCTGATCGGTCATTTTGTATGGTCTTTTTTTACAATTTCTATTTATTACATAACATAACATTTATATATTGATAGCGCGCGAGTTGAATGCAGTCGGGGCCTGAGGTGAAGGGCGGGAGCATCTCCCCCCGCCGCGTCTCGCACGCCTGTAGTCTAGTGATGTGCGTGCTATCCTCGACAACTATCATACGCTTACTGTGTTATCGCGTTAATATTCAAGTTGCAGCCGCGTGTTATTTTAGTTATAATGTCTGATCCGAGTCAATCAAGTTCTGTTACAAAAAAACGAGTTTTTATTCATCGCCAAGCACGGGAAATGGCGAAAAATGTTCCCGAAAAAATGAATGCCAAAAAAAATGGGGCCATGAAGGATCTTTTACAAGTGGCGTGAGGCATACGTGAGGCATCGAAGACCTTTTACATTGTTTTATTTCTAAACTTAAAATGTTAAACTTAAAACAATGTTGAAATTTATCGACATATTGTCATCATTAATTCTAATTAGGTCACAGCACTATCGCATTCCTGAGCTCTGCATAAAACTCGCGCGCTAACTATACATATCTATCTATTAATGTAAAAATGAATCCCTAAATGTGTTGCTAAGCGCAAAACTCGAGAACGGCTGAGCCGATTTTAATTCTGTCTTCACTCATGGATAGAGGGATAATCAGGGAAGGTTTTTACTTAAAAAAATGCACCCGCGCGAAGCCGGGAACGAGTCGCTAGTAATCTATAAGTATCTGTTTTAAGCAAAGATTGAAATCTTTGGTTTTAAGGTTTATTTCATGTTGAAACAAAAGTTACTATTCTAAGAGCCGCTCGTGGCGCGCCTTGCTTTGCTGTAACTCGACTCGACACATATAAGAAGAGCTCGGGATGCCATACAAAATGTATGCAAACGGGAGCTCTTTTACGTGCGATTGAGGTATAACGCCCGTCGTCATAACAAGGGCGCAGGTTCATTGAAAGTGGTACCGCGGCCGGCGCCCCCTACACCGCTGCGCCCGTGTGCTCCGCACACCCTGCACACATAGTTAAGACGCCCCTTGTTCCAAATAGAAGAGAGTTTAACAAATTAAAACTTAAACTTTAAAATCAAATATGAAATGAAAATATTTTTTTTCTTTAAAATCAATAAAACTCATGAAAAGGTTCATTTATAATCTACTTAAACAGAATTCCATAAATTTTTCCGTATGTTTGTTATACGTGCCTACCTATAAAAGCTCCATTTATAGCCAAAAGGTACGACCACAAATGTATAAAAAAAAAAAACGTTCATTCGCCATAATATTCCATTTTTCCACCTCACTGATCTCATTCCTCTCTCTGACAACACAAACAATTTCATTTTATATCCATTTGAACAATTATTCGTCCGTTGCTCCATAGTTGTTTATATTTCCCCAAATAAATCTTTTTTTTACTTTCTCTACAGTCTACAGTAATGAGTTTTTAGTGTAGATGTTTTATGGCAATGAAGTCGATTTAAAATCAAATTAAACATGAATAATGACGGCATTATCATATTCGTATTTATCATTTAGACTTTTATCAACATTATAACTGAATTTAGCCTCGCACTTATGGAAATAGGCCTTCCCATTTCCATCAGTGACCACTGGTTGTCATCTAAGCAATTAAACACTCAACAAAAATATCAAACATTACTACCAGTTTTTTTTAAGTATTTCTGCTTGTATCGTTTATCTATCATATTTATCCTTCGTACAACAAGAAATTTTAATAATGATTTTATCCTTTAATTCACATGATTTGTACATAATAGAGCTAAAAACTAAAAATATGAAAGATATTTTAAATGTACGACTAAATTATTGTTCTGATTTGAAGAACCAAGATTTAAAGCGCTTTTATAATTTTGTGTTAAAGAGTTGTAATTGCTCAATTATAACTCATGAATTTTTGAAAAATTATGTACAAAAAGCATTTGCTTGGCTACAGTGCAATGCAAAAAATGCACTGGAGTACTACTTTGTACTAACAAAACCATGCATGCGTTTTTATGTATGCAGCGAGAAGGTTCGGCGTTTTGCCAAGATTGGGCCCGTATCTATAGTCTTAACGCTTTTCTGTTTAAATAATACAAATTTATAGACTACAAATAGGTTAGACTAACAAGTTTTATTAATAACTAATACCTAGCTTCAAGGGCTTGTTAGAAATAATTGTTAGAACTAATAAGTTTTCTAACAAACCCTTGAAGCTAAAAAAGCTGAAAATTCCTCGAACTTTCTAGTGATCAAATTCCTTATGTAATAAATAAATAAATAAAAAAGGACAGTCCTTTAGATGGTGCTACGAATGGGTATCAAACCTTTATTTTCTTTTTACTTCAAAAACTTGAAAATCATTTAAATGAATTTCAAACTGTTGTTGTAATTGCATAATGTCTTCGTTTTACGTTATATTTTTCATTCCGACTCTTGTTAATCAGGCTATAGATACGACCCCGTAGTCTTTGTGCTCATTTACTTTTTGGCTAAAGAGACTATTATCGGCCAGTTAGTTTCAAGCAAATGAATATTTATTTACATAAAGAACGAGGAAGATTTATTCGTGAGGTTTTCTCTTTGCATTTTGAATATTTCACTGAAATATTGATAAATGAGTAGTAGTTGTTTATTTTTTTATGACGTCATTTAGTCGTCAGTAAAACTACCAATATCAATACTAATAATAAATCAGTAAGGGTCGGTCATTGCGTAAGTTACTTTGTTTTCAGAGATATCGTGTTTATAGGCTCTATACATGATACTGAAACTAAATTGACGATTTTTAGAATTTTTTTCTGTATGTATGTATGTATGTTCCTCCATAACTCTGAAACGAATTAACTGATTTTCATGAAACTTGGTAGATAAACATTTGGACGTACGGGACACAGGATAGGCTACTTAATATTTTTCAACGCAGACGAAGTCGTGGGCACCAGCTAGTTATAAATAAAATCAGAAACCTAATACAGGAACATGTATAAACAGAGCAATAGGTATATCCGTACTTCCGTACTAATATTATAAAGGCGAAGGTTTGTTTGGATGTATGGATGTTTGTTACTCTTTCACGCAAAAACTACTGAACAGATCACCATGAAATTTTGCATACACGTTGTCTGGGACACCAGAAAGGACATACGGTATCTTTCATCCAGAAAAAAAAAACATTTAGACGGTCAGGACACAGGATAGGCTACTTTTTTCTTTTTCAACGCACACGAAGTCGCGGGCGCCAGCTAGTTAATAGTGTATTTAGAATCGAACTGAAATGGAATCCGTTGGACCATGAACGCGTTGGATTCCAGTGCATTCGATTACGTCACCTTCATACTTGTCATTATTCATCAAATATTTTCGTGGGTCTGGCGCGGCGCCTTAACGCTCCGTTTTCATTCTACCCACTTTAATATTTTATTACTGCCCTACTTAACTGTGCAGAAAGTTTTATAATGGTTTTGGAACGTTGCCAGAGATGACTAAAGGTTATCATATTGTATAAGTCCGTGCGCGGCTTGTTCGAGGCTCTGCACTAATTAGTATTGTGCTTACTGCCTCTTAACTTAGTTTCTTATCTAAAGCTTTTGGGAATTATCTTAATTTAAGATTCTAACTGAGACAACACGCTTAGCTTACATACAAAAGCATTGTTAAGACAGGCTTTTTAAATGATAAAATACTTGAGGGAGGCCTACGCCACCAACCAGAAGGGATTTAATCCATTGGTAAAATAAACATTAAAAAAAATATATTAAAATAAACATTGCTATAAAATCCATATGATTAGTCTTGTTTTGAACAAATTCCTTTCATTCATACAACTATTTATAATAGCCTCCCACAGAATATACATTTGAATTGGCTTTCGAATGAAATCAATATCTGATCATATCTAATTTTGGAATCAACATTAAAATTAACAACAAAATCCCTGACATATTAAACTAAAACATATAAGGTCTTCTTGCGGTTAAACTGATATATTAGTATTTTTGAGCGGTTATAGCCACTCTTCTGGTGACACCCCTGTTCCAAAAAACATTTCGAACCTCTCGCTTCCAATCATAAAACTGGATCAACCTTACAACCCTGGTCGCTGTAAATGCGTTCACATGTCTCCTAACACGAGGCATTAATGCTGTTTAAGTAACTATACCAACTGTGCACTGATATTTAAACAAACACTAATCAGAAGTTACAAAATGAACGTAACAAATTCACTATTTTCCAGTTCCCCTCAAATTAAGGACATTTAATGACAAATTAATTACACTTAAAGTAGCCCATAACTTAACATTTACAGATCATTTGAAACACAATACGAAATGCTTGTTTATTTTACAATTTAACTGATGGCTTATTTCGTTTTGAGTAGTATATTAATGTGTATAGTAAAACTATCACTGTTGACTTTTATCGTTGACTGTACATTAGTGAAATTAGGGTAGAGGCACATGCATTATTATTATTTTGCGTGACGCACACAGTTGGGCGTGCACGGATGCTATCAAAGTCCTTGTGTTTTTCCATTTTCCTAGGAAAACATACAATTATTTCTATAAAAGCAACGTTCGATACAAGAACGGTTTTTTAAAACTTTATTTGTTTTAGTCACAGTTGGAAAGTTGACAAGTTATACGACTTGTGTTTGTAAATTTTTATTTATGTGTAGATCGAGTTGTTACTTACTAAGTGAGCACTTTAACTTATTACAGAGAGATTAAATAAGTTTTATTGAGTCTGTTATCGGAAGCTGTTATAGTGGTTATCTATTGCTTAGATTGGGATTTTACTTCTTAGTTCAGGAAATTACTTAGCACATCCCTTACCAACTCACTTGCCGATATACAACAGTTGTGGCGGTTGTTTAGGATTTCGGTTTAAAGAATTTTATTCTCATAAAAAGAACAATTTGTCCACTTAAACTATGAGAACTTAATAACTACATAAGTACATAATCCATCGGAGATAAACTAGTTATTTCCAACGTTAGTCCATATATATTCTTTCAATTTGTGTTTAAAGCTATGCATGCTACTACAATTTTTTACACTCTCAGGTAATCCGTTGTATATCTGTGCTCCCTCATACAATATATTTTTTTTACCATATTGTGTTCTAATTTTAGGCAATTCAATTTTATTTCTATTTCTAGTATTGTGTTTGTTAAGTCTTTTTTGAAAAGTGATTTGAGAATTTATATTATTTGTTTCAATTTTTCTAATTAACATACATATCGAATAATTATATAACTGTTTTAAATTAAAAAATTTAGTTTTATCATAAATTAATTTTGTAGATGTTAAGTAGTCGTAATTAAAAAGAACTTTAATAATTTTATTTTGAGTTGTTTCTAATAAACGAAGATTTGTCTTTGCCGTTTGTCCCCAGACTTGAATTAGATATTCTAAATGTGGTTTTACAAGTGTATTGTATATAGAATACCGTAATTTATATGGGACACACTTTGCAATGTTTCTTAATGCTCCAGTTAGAGGAATTATTTTATTGCGAATGTATTCTATATGTGCCCTGAAAGTTAATCTATTATCCAAAATTAGTCCCAAGTATTTCTCTTTGTTGGATCTTTGCAGTTGTTGGTTATCTATTAAAAGCGGCGGAAAATTGGGGATAATTTTGTTCTTAGCTGCAAAGATTATATAGGAAGTTTTGCTTACATTAATAGTAAGCAAGTTTTGTTTTAACCATTTATTCAATACATCAAGATCGTTTTGAGCTTCAGTGATAACAGTGTGAATTGCATGACCAAAATAAAAAAGTGATGTATCGTCTGCATAAAGTGAGATTTAGAGATTTACTTCTTATTTCTGAAAATTAACACGTTGATTAAAATATTATTTTATTTTAAACTAGCTGGTGCCCACGACTTCGTCCGCGTTGAAAAATATTAAGTAGCCTATCCTGTGTCCCGTACGTCCAAATGTTTATCAACCAAGTTTCATGAAAATCAGTTAATTCGTTTCAGAGTTATGGAGGAACATACATACATACAGAAAAAAATTCTAAAAATCGTCAATTTAGTTTCAATATCATGTATAGAGCCTATAAACACGATATCTCTGAAAACAAAGTAACTTACTCCATGACTGACCCTTACAGATTTATTATTAGTATTGATAAAGTAATGTTAGTTAAACAAATGAATATCTCCTAAAACTTCATTATGCAATTATAAGTGTCATGATTAATAAAAATGCGAAATTGCTCTCTCTATCTCTCTCTCTCTCTTTAATTAAAAATATTCGGAGCACTTCACAAAGAGTGTGAAATAGCTCCAGTGACAAATAAAAGAGTGGTGAACAAAGTTGGAGAAATTAAACAGTGCGAGAAGGTGCGGCACGACGTTTAAACACAAACTGCGATTTATTCGTGCGTATCTAGTAGCAAATGGGAAGCATTCGTATAAAACGTATAAAATTGACACCGAGTTTCATTCATTCATTCAATACATTTTTATTAAACATTTAGACACACGGTTGAGAAAAGAATTATTGGTTAACTTGCGCCTAATTAACTCGCGAGCTATTATAAATGTACAGTCCTTTAGAAAAGTGTTGAACAAATTTTTAAACTGTATAATATGACTATATTATATATATTTATACTACAATACACTATAGGTACTTACTATAGATTGTATTTATATTGTATTACTTACTATAGGTACTTTGTAGTACTATATAACTTTATAGTTTCCCTCCCTCCGGAAGAATTAACTTTCTTTATCTGCAACTGGTTGCGATAGAAGAACTTTGTTTCTTTTCTTGTTCGTTATGACATATTGTACTAATTAGTCTAGTACGATTTGCTTAGTATGATAGTCAGTGTCAGATATTAATTCCAAAAAGGTCTGACATTAAAAAAAAATTAAGTATACAGGTTTATGTTTAAGGCACTCATAATAAAATACACTTAGCGAACACAAAGATAATCTAAACTTAAATATTATCTACATATGTACAGTTTAAGTTTATTAGAAGTAAGTATATTATTTAATAATGTAAATGCGAAAGTAAGTTTTGTTTGTTTTTTACACTTTCACGCCTAAACTACTCAAGTGATCTTCGTGGCATTTCCATATACGTTTTCTGATATAGAGAAAAGGACATGGGTACCTTTTATCCGCAAAAGACTACTGTTACCGAGGGATCATCTAAAAAAAATACTTATAAACTGTCTTATAAACTGTCTTCTTTATAAAGCTGCGTCCGTGGTCTGATTTGTTCTAGAATCCATCTTTCAGGAAGGAGCATCAGTCACCACATGTCGTCCAGATGTCCAGAATTATCTATGATAAGCCTGAGCATCAGTTTAAGTTTTTATTAGGTAATAGGCTATAGGTGTTGCATGTACTACCGACCTTAATAAGAAAGGGATAAGGGAGTAAGAACATTAACTCTGGCATCGATTACTCACATACCTTACCACAATTGCATACATGATTTTATTATAAATAAATAAATAAATATAAATAAATACACATTCCACACAGCACCATCTAGTTCCAAAGTAAGCAACTAATGCTTGTATTATGGATACCAGACAGTTGATATACTACATAGATTACTTTTTTTTGTAAATACATACATTTTATAAATACAAAACATCCATGACTCAGGTACAAAGGTAAAATGTTACATATAAACATTTGCCCCTAGCGGGATTCGAACCAGAGACCGTTTGGTTAACAGCTAGGGTTACTAGCCACTAGACCAAACGTGTCGTCACGATGGTCTTCTGTAAGAGGTGTTTATTGTCCTTAGTTCAATGGTACTGAGTGCTCAATTTTTTAACTGCGAAGTGCAGCATCTTTCTAATTAAAAACGGTTATCTGTTGTAATATTAAATGCATAATTATATCCTACCAACTTTCCCAGGCGAGAACATATTGTGATATTATTTCTGTCTGTTCAAATGTCTGCCAACCGGCGATAGTTTAAGATAATGAAATGATAAAATAACAAATGAAAATTAATGTAAAATTAATTTCTAGAAACGATCTATGTTTTTGTAACATCTATAGCGAGACAATAAAAAAATCTCTCACATGCTCCCCCATCTATGAAACGGTGGCGATTTAAATGCAACACACGAATTATGCAAAGGACCTCCACTATAAAAGCTACATTTTTTAATCTTTAAAACAAACGTTGGCTTAACATAAGGGGATGTTTAATTTTCATAATATGTAGTTCGCGTTGGAACTTCTCCATTGCTACGCGAGGCGTTTTTAATTTGATGTTGGAAATTATTGCGCTAAACTTTCACTAGCTAATGTAATTTAATATAAAAAATATACCGAGTAAAAAGTCGACGATAAAATAATTTGTTATGCATGAGAACTAATTCAAACTGATTATAAACAAAATAAGCAGAAAAGTTTCCAAGTTTAGATTAGCATTTAGATTTATTTAAGAATAAATAAATAATTTACGAAAATTATGTTGTGGCAATAAAAGCATATAATAAACTAGCCAATAATATAAATTTTGCCTAATTCTAAATTTACAAAAACAGAATGTTTATACTATTGGTATAATATCAATAGTCTAAAGACTATTAACGAATCTTTACATAGTATAAAACAGTCGCTTAATGGCGTCTGTCCGTCTGTATGTACGCTTTAAACTACGCAACGGACTTGTGGTTTCCACTAATAGACAAACGAGAACGGCTTTTAAAAAAAATACAAAAGATGTCACCCGTGTGAAGCTGGGAGAGGATAAGTTTCATAAAAAACACATTAATCCGTTTATTTATTACAAATTAAAACATATTAAGAATTATTAAGAAATTAATTAATACTTAAAACTTATTAAGAAAATTATAATAAATTAAAACAATTTAATTTAAATAACTATTAAAAAACCTTGTCGGGTAAAACATACAAACCGCGCGTTATTAGTGAAATATAAAATAGACAGAAAAAACATTGAAACGCTCTTGTGATTACGCGTATCCTTTTACTAACATATTTATTTATTCCTTCACATGTCGCCATTACACACGTGTATAATTTAGATTCATTCTCAACATACATGCCACCCACATGCAGATTTTTCTCCACACACCAACACGTGTAACTTTGTAATTTACCTCCGATACGAGCCCTGTCAGGAGATACGCCTTCCTACAATTTTTAATAAACTCTCAACATTCCCAGTGATTCTTATACAGATCCTTAGCTATGAGATATTATTAACTAGCAACTCGCCCTCGGCTATGCACGCATGTAATTTTTATAGGTATGCAAATTATATACATAGTATAAATTTTACTAGTAGTATAGTGTTAGTAGTGGCAGGGCACATTGTCTTTCGCAGTCATTTGGGCAGTTCGTCTGGCGGCAGACTGGCAGGGCACCCCTTTACAAAAGACCAGCGTAAAATAACCGCGCTCTTCTGCTTTTGTGTTTCGGTGAGTGGGTCATTCATAATCGGTAGCACACTTGCGGTAACTGTGGCGTTGCTCCTACCATCAAGTGGGCCGTCAGCCTTTCTGTCGACAATAACATAATAAAAAACGAAAACCTTCCTCGTTTATTACATTAGTGAAACACTAAAAAAAGGATTTGGTCCCATATCGTCAGAGGTTCAAATCGTCAGAGTTTCAAATCGTCAGAGTTTCAACTCGTCAGTTTCTAATCATTTATTGTAATTAATTCAATAAAATTTGACTTTGAATTTGTTTGATTGTACACTGACCAAATGAAACTGACGATTTGTAACTCAAAGTCTGACGAGTTGAAACTGACGATATGGGACCAAACCAAAAAAAGGTTGGCATAGACGAAGTTAGTGGGGAAACAGAGGGGGACGGCGACTTTATTTTATAATATCTATAAATATATATAGGCAAATGGATATTTTATTTTATTTTATTTATTTAAATTAATAAAATTGAAATGCTAACCACAGTATCGACTGATATGAATCAAACTACTCAAGAGATTTTTAACAGCTCTCGAATCAAGATGATTTAGTGATTTTAGATGTAATGTGTGAAGGGTTATATTAACATTAACGGGCACTGAAACCGACAGATCCTTACCCCAACCCGAACAGAGGATGATTTTTTGCTGTATGGTGACGTAATCATTTTAACGAGCCATTTGGCCTAGTAGTTATTATGAGACCTAGATTATATTTACGCCAAAGTCAACTATGGAAACATAATTTTAAAAAGTGGCCTCGCTTTGAATGTATGTAGGGTTAAAGAGTACCTATGTATTTTAATATGTAGTCGTAAGACTGGTGTGATCGTCTTCCTGTTAACATCATTAAGTATATTTACGACTATCCAGAATATAACAAATAAAAATATTAAACTTACTTGCCAGTCGACAGTTTGATTATAGAAATTTCATTGTCATTTTACTTCCCACGACATATTTGCCAATTAATTCGCTGCCAAACGTTGGTTACCCTCCTCTGTCTATAAATCTACAATTTCAGACGCACGCGATAGTCGCATAACTTACAAGTTATGGGACGTCCGTGACAAGTGTGACTTGATTTATTTTAGGGTTGATTTCACTCATGTTTCGGTTGGTGTTTAATTGTTTGACCATAGACTACTTTTCAATCTCAGACAGCATTACCGTTAAGATGTCATTGTGACAGTTAATTAACTGTCATGATGGCAGTCTTCTCAAAGTTTGACATTACAATGTAATAATGTCAAAGGCTAGTTCACATTAAGCTAGTAATTTAGTCGAGTAGTCAAACCATTTTCTTCTATTTTTTGGGCGAGTAGCGCGAGCTATTTTTTGGCAGACTAGTTTTTAGTCAAGTTCATTGCCTGCCGCAAAATTTTCGTTTCGCTGGAGCGAAGAAGCTATAATACTTTAAAATTAACTTCCTTTAGAATGTGGCTAAGCTTGCTTTTGGATGAAAGTGCGTCGTTTTCTTCCTTTGTTTTATTCTGTAACACTGTTTTGTTTGGACATGCTGTGTACACATGTTTTGGGCCTCTGTCTAGTTCACTTCCATGTAATTATATCTATTCAATGTATTTAATGTCAGTGTTAAATACATTGAATAGATAGTCATTGAATAAAAAAAAAATAGTTTCTAATTATGTACGAGTACAGCATGAATAATGTGGAATATTAAAGTCTCCATAATAAAAAAAAGTATTTTCTTAGTTATCAAACTTTATTAATTATTATAGCTTATTCACTTCATTGCGTTGCAGTCCGTTCATCTTGCAAAGCATCTCTTACTTATATGTATTATGACTGTATTCGACCGTAATGCGAACTATGTATATCTGAGCAGCAGCAAGTAGTTCAGCTACTAAAATTCCCCTCACTATACTAAATTATTAAAATAGTCCAAACAAGCCTTAACTCTCATTGCGGTATCTAGGATTTCATTATATTGAGACAAAATTGGATATTTACATTCAATGAATTCTTAATTTAATTTATAAATGAAATCAAAATTCAATACGGATTACATTAGAGTGAGAAGTTGTTTGGTGTCGAATGAATTATTTATCACCTCGATTGAAACATAATTTTAAATTATTAGATTCAGACCGGAATATACATGAATTTATAGTTCCCTGTAGGCTGTTAGGGGGGTAATAAATATGACATCAGACTGCGAGATCTATGTTTAGATATAAATTCATAAAATTTTAAATATTTTGTTATTAACACAGCATGGGGAGGTTTAAAAAACAGACTGAAAATGCAATCGGTCAATTCTAGAAGAAAAAAAAAAAAAAAAAGTTATTGTTATTATTCTTAAGCTAGCTTTTGCCCGTGACTGTCCTTTTATTTTTATTTTTAGATGATTCCTCGGAAAGAGTCCCTACTTTTTCGGGATGAGAGTTAAGTACCTCATAGTGGTAAGTAAATAAGTTAACTCGTATTTCTAACAATAGTTACTATCAAAATTGTTTTAAAATATAATGTCTAAAATAAATGCTAGAATTTTTAATTTTTAATTTTCATTGTTCAATAACATTCATGTTCATTATAAAATATTATATTTTTATTATAAAATTATTACAAAATGTTTAGTTAGCTTTAGTATTAACAACTTTAAAAAAATGTGGTTCTTTTTTTACCTTCAAATTGATTATGATGGTTGATTTTCTATCAGTCAAATTTGTATTATAATTGGGATTTTAATGCGGTTTTTTATAGTGGAAACAGCGTTTAACGAGGAAGGTTTTATACATAGCTAGTGGCCCACTCCTAGCTTCGCACGGGTGCAATTTTTTATTCAATCCAGCTGATAAATCACCTTACACCTATCTGTTAGATTCTTACGGAACTCACAGATAAATAATTGCTGGATTGAATAGGTATCAACAGATGGCGCTGTTAATAATATTATATAATTTGCAAAAAAATAATAAACAAAATGAGATATGAACTATCCTGTCTTTTAAGTTGGACCAAATTACATATAGTTACGAAATTTTATCAAAATCGGTTCAGTAGTTTCAGTAGCGATGAACTCCCATCGCGGACAAACATGTGACACGTAATTTTTATATATATAAGGATTTGCAGAAAAAATTGCACCCGTGCGAGTGGATCACTAGTAGTTATATAAATTTTCATTGTGGATTTCTAATAAGAGCCTTTGGAGTCGTGTTTATGGAGTAAACATTTATATAAGTATTCATATTTGTATTCTTTGACTCTGATCTTCACATAAAAACAATAGTCAAAATAATATACAATTTAGCAGAGAAGTTAAGCCCTAAAAAAACGCCCACCTTGCATAGAATGTCGACAAAAATGTCACCGAAGCAATAGACACTAACTAGCATTCCGTTTCGAGTGGAATTCGCACAATTTCTCTGAGGTAACACGAAACGCGATAACCGAGTTCTAGAACACTGTTGCATATTCATTTTTGAACGCGATATGTGTGTGACGACAGCGGACTGAGCAAATACGGATTAGGCGCAATTTTCATAAACAAATAGAATGTGGGACCGGCGCAGTCTACAAAACAAATTCACGGCGCATTTTTTTTTTAAACGAAACGGCTTACGGCCGTATATACGCGAAAATAATCGAACATGATAAAGGCTTGAATAACATTGCATGTAAGAACATAAAGAAGATAATTCCTCCATACTCTCTCATCGTTGGGCAGCGCATCAACTCCCTTTTAGTCCCTCTTAGTCCCTATTGGACGGTTGGATTTTGATGGATGAAGAGGACTGAGTGTCAATATCTGACATTGGACCCTTGTAGGCTGATAATGATAATTATAATGACGATGTCATTATCAACTTTGCCTCAAGAGAAAAAATGGCTAAAACTAAAGAGGTTTCTGTAAGTAGCCAAATTGAAGCCTGATTAGACAAATAAACAAGTCAAATTGGAGAAAATTTTTTATTTAGAAAGATATATAATTCAGTCGCGAAAACACCTTTGGGAAATCATTTACTTGGAAAACTTTTGTGTTCTTCATTTATATGAAACTTTTACCGTCTTCAATGTAAATCATCTTGTTGAACAATACTTTTTGGATGGACTTCTTTGTTTGTCAAGTACCTATATACTCGTACCAAATTACAATTGATTGTGCGAAGGCTTTATTTGAATAAAAGTCTTTGAGTGCGCATTTCAAATTTACGCTCCGAGTGGATTTACTGTTTTTCAACATTGCCCCTTATGAATTCTCTTTATTATTAAACAGCCTTTTTCTTATAATAAAGTTTGATGGCCTCCTGGATAGGAAATGCAAATGCGATGTTAGCCCTCTGGGATCCCTTACTCACTTATCGAAACACAGCAGCACAAGTGCTATTATATCACAGTTTTCTTCTAAAAGTGGAGGTTTATATGTTTTTATTGATTTGAAGATAATAGGAAATGCAAATGCGATGTTAGCCCTGTAAGAACAGAGGAACGGGTTCTGGGATCCCTTACTCACTTATCGAAACACAGAAGCACAAGTGCTATTATATCACAGTTTTCTTCTAAAAGTGGGGTTTTATATGTTTTTATTGAGCCTAAATATTTTTTTGCATGTTGTATTTTTATGATAAAGAATATCAAGGGGGTTAATACCTACTATAATGATAGTAAGTGCCACCATATATGCCTGGCGAATGAATGTTTGAAACACTGCCGCACTAATGCTATTGTTACAGTGGTCTTCTAAAAAAGACGAAATTTTTTAACTGATTTTCAATTTTAATTTTTTTTTAAGTATCCCTTGATAATGACGTTTACGCACTATCCTCGGACAGCACAGCGAGGCCTTATCCTCGGATCCCCACACACCGCTGCGTTCTCTTCGAGCCCAGCTCAAGGCGATGGCTTCGCCTCACTAAATATGGCGGCCCACTGGAATACCGTGAGCCGCCACGCGTCCTTGTCACGTCACGTGACAACCTCAGGGCGACACGTCCTTTCTGACGCCCTGAGGTTGTCACGCGACGTGCGCCGCAGCATATGCCCGGGCACGTCGGCCGGCTCTTCGACGCCTGAGTGGATCAGCCTGGGGGTCCGCCTCGCGGACCCGCTCATTGGGTGATTACTTGAGCCTAAGAATATTTTTTTGGGTGTACTTTTTTATGACACCAAAGGGGCCAATATTTCCTTTGGTAGTGATGGACTAAAACTGCACAAATTATACAAAGTACAAATAGATAGCTTATGCAGATATAGGCCAGCATGACTGACGTTATTTTAAGGTGTCTTACATATCATTGGAAAGGTTGTATGCCTTTCAACTATTAAATTGCCTACTTAAAATAAGGTAACTTTAAAATGTTCATATGAAAAATAATAGATAAAAAGATTAACATTTAATTGACTTTTCTCTTACTAAGTATTTAAACTAACTATTTATATACTAATCACTAACAAATTTAATATTTTATTTACCTACTGAGGACAGAATTTTTAAGTTATTTCGACTTTTATCTTGTGTTTTACTTAAATAGCATCAGATTGAAAATCAGAATCTATAGTGTTAAGATATTTTAAAAATAAATTCTCAAAAATCTGCTTTAAAAATATTTGATCCTGTCCAGTAAAGGGAAATATTTCTACGAAATTGGCGCCTCTATATCTGCCCGGAAATTAAAATGCTTCTGAGACTGATCACATGATTTTACACTTTTCTTAGAATAGGCAAAATGCAATATTTTAACATTTTGTACTGGTAAACCACCAGAAATTCATAAAAATGTGAAAAAAAAAAATCAGTTTTAAAATGAATAGTTTTATTTTTCTATCTTATAAGCTGAAGTTAAAAAAAAATATTTGCAAAGAAAAATAAGTTAGTACCTATCCAAATTCGACTGTGACTGGACAAGGAAAATTTAACGCTACTCATACAAAAAAAAAGATGTAAGTTCATTGAACCCTGTGAAAATTGTCAAAGAAAAATTTTTTATTCGAAGAGTATGTTTTCCCTGTAATCTGACAGGGAATGACAGGTACCTGTCCAGGCTACACTCGAGTGTCTAGCACAGTTATTGGCTTATTAATAATTTTAATCTATTTTGAAATATCAAAAAAAGTATTTTCGACTTTCTCTCTTAAATTACAAATCGACACAAACCATAACACTTCCCTGGCTTTAAAATTTCACGGCTTACGACACCTGTTGTTCAGAAAACCTTCATAGACATTTAGTTAAATACTTCACATTAAGAAGTCTGTATTCAGTATAAGAGCGTAATTAATGTAGAAATTATACATGTTGTTACACCGATACTAATATTATAAAAAGAGACTTATTAAAAAAATGAATAAACTCAAAAACCGATTTTAAAAATTCTTTCACCTATAGAAAGACATTATCATCGAGCAACATAGAGGATATTAAAAAAAATACGCGGACGAAGGCGCGTATTTTTTTTAAAATTCTGTTATAAAGGAAGCAGCATCGAGATCCTAAGCAAAAAACAAAGAGACTTGGCGATATTGTTTTAAAATCGTATCTTAGAATAACCTCCTTTCCGATGCCCCATTTACAAGGCTGGTTGACTACGAATACGTGCCTTGATTGGCTTTTCTTTACTGGGCTGGAATCAAACCTGCATTTTGCTGTAATCGGTACAGCTACTCTGTTTTTTACTGTTCTCAAAACGAGTATTTGGCGGTGCATATATTCTGTATTAAGGCGTCTTATAGAGCATTTGTTTGAAAATACTTTTTCATATTACATTTCTTCATGCAAAGTTTATTATTATTTTTGTAGTGTGTAGCGGTGTGTAAGTATTCTTGATTTATTGGTGATTGATGATGATTTACGATGGATATACGATACATAATTGTAAATATAATATATAGGTAATATGGTAAGCATATTATAATATAATTAATTATATTTAATAATAATCTATACTAATATATTATAGTAAGGCTGCAGAGTTTGTTTGTATGGTTGGTTGAATGCTCTAATCTCTTGAATTACTAGTCGCATTATACAAATTCTTTTTGTATTTGGTAACCCAATTCTAGAGGAAGGTTATAGGCTACCGAATTTACAAATAGTTACCGAGAATAGCTAATATATATAGATAGATAATATATATAGAAATAACAGCATTGACGTCGAAGTTATTTCTTGTGGGGGTGTTGTGTCCTCTAACGTCGCTATAAAAGGTGACGACAGAAACAAAGAGAATATTGGGTGCACCCAATACTAAGATAATAATCACAGTATTATTTCTTTTTTCTCCCAGATACAGGATCTCCACCCTATTACGATTTTTTTAAATGTTTTATTTTTATAATCTGGACTTTCTATATCAACTTCTATATCAAAACGCCTAATGTGTACAGACTGTAAAGGTTGCTAGAGCTCATTTCTCTATCCACTCTTAATTCCATTGCTTGTTTTAAATAGGCTAAGATAGTCACCTACCATTAAGTGGAAGGTCACTATTCTAGTTATAATAACAGTAAGTTATTTCCCTCTCAATGTTGGTGTAACGTCTGTGACTTTGTCGCTTTTAAATGAGGTCAAGTCGAAAGGAGAAATATTGAATTTAGGCGCAGAGTCTACGGTCCGGGGGACGCACTTAGGCAAATTGCTCGCCTATTGGTTAAGAAATTCAATTACCACGTGGACTTGTCTCGTGAATTAGCATTAACTATTGATTAAAGTAAGAACTTCTTTGCTCTTGGTTAATTATCGAGTACCTACTTTCAAAGCTCCGAACGATCTGCGAGATTGCAGCTTTGGACGCTATTAAGTCGTGATTGTAAATATCCAAAATTATTATTATTAACTGTTATTCATTTTGTAAGATAAGTACTAATGTGCTGCGTTTCAACTTTCTATTATAAATACGCAAAAGATTTATTGGAAAATAAGTTATTATCCTAAATAGTTTGACCTATAAATAGTGGGTTTGTTTGTTTGTTTGTTTGTTTGTTTGTTTGTTTGTTTGTTTGTTTGTTTGTTTGTTTGTTTGTTTGTTTGTTTGTTTGTTTGTTTGTTACGCTTTCACGCCTTAACCAATCAACCGATCATAATGAAGTTTTTCACACACAACGTTAGGGATAAAGAAAAGCACATAGGGTACATTATATTTAGAAAATATGTATACTACTCCAGATAAACTAAAAATAAAAATAAAAAACTTAATGCCTTACAAAAATATGCATTATGGACAATAAAGATTGGATAAGTATTTTAATAGCTGAGAATAAGTTGCACGGATAAAGTCGCAAGCAAAAGCTAATTATTTATAATGTAGAAGTATATTATATTTATCTTAATAATGTGTACAACATAACATTACTATGATTTTAAGTAACTAGAATTCGTTAATAATTAAAATTTTATTTTAACCATAAAAGTTTTATTGAGTTATAATATTTATAAATACATTTTTATATCTAACCTAACCCAATCATTAAACCAATATTTTTTTAACATTTCGTTATTCACCTATCTTCGACTTTTATTCCAATAAAATCTACACAAATCTATCTCTATATTATACTACCTACATACTTTAAAATTCCGCTAAATTCATCACATTGAGAGAAAATCAAAATACTGAAAAAACATGAAGTATTATTTGAATTTTAATAAAAATCTTTTATATCCAAGCCTCAGAAAAAACTTCAGTTTATTTTGTATGCATGAGTCCATCGCAATGTTCTTATTAAAATTCTATGCAAATCCACAGTAAGAAATTCCTAGTGCTAATGGCAGACAATTTAATGGTGATTGCATTTAATGCGTGCGCTTACAATCTCCCGATAAACATCAGTAAATACTGGTATACCGTGAAACGTTATACCACAAATATCGCTACGGAAGTGGGAAGCGATAAATTCGCAGCGAAGTAAAATAAAACCTTTGGCTCCGTTCCGCTGTCGGGCTTGTATGAAATATCGTTCGTTATAGTTTTTTTTTTTTTTTTTAGTTCTCAAGCTCTGGTTACTTGCGATGTGCGGTGGGGCGTTTCGATAAGTACTTACTGCTCTATTGTTTTTCCCATTAGTTTTATATTTATTTACAACTTATTAAAAATTCCAGAAATGGCTGCACAAAATAAGCTATTTTAGTATTCCTTCAGTAATAGCATCGTTATCTGTATAATTATCTCGTCTAGCGACAGTAACCGACCTTTACTATGTGAAATAACAGATCATCTGTGTTATATTTTGGTAAGTGAATAGGGGATGCTACAATCAATTTCCTTATCCTCTCCTAATTCCTATCCATGTCGGCATGTCGGCACTTTCAGCTTTCATAGCATAGTAATAGGCAACCGTAGACACCTATCATCATTTGGACCGTCAGCCTGCCTGCCGAACACTTCCTTAAGAATAATAATAATAATAATAATAATAATAATAATAATAATAATAATAATGCGGTACTTCTTGACACGGCACGAATTGTCAGGAGGTTCCTTACTCTGCAGCCCTAACCACCGGTAGCTTGGGCCTTGCCCCGCTACCTGCGGAGTTCTAGTTTTAGGTTTTTTACGATATTTATTGTTTTTTAATATTTATATTGTAAAAAATTTAGAATTAAGAGATGAAAATAAATATGTAAATAATAATAATAATGTACAGACAGAATCGTCTCTTTCAAAGTGATCAAAGGAAGGTGTACAGACAATGGGAGGGAACTGATAATGGTGTGAACGCCGGACAGCGCCCAGATGCAGACGCTATGATAAACTTTTGGCGCGACATCTGGTCGGTCTCCGACGAGCACACGGAGGGCGATTGGATAAACATTGTCAAACAGACATGTGAACCCATCGAACCCATGGAGGATATTACCATCAGTCCCGATAATGTTAGTTGTGCTATTCATGCAGCCCAGAACTGGAAAAGTCCTGGACCGGATGGATTGCACAACTTCTGGATTAAATGGTTTCGATGCTCACACGAATGTTTGGCAATGCAATTTCAAAGAGCCCTCGATATCGGTGCTCTTCCTAGTTTGTTTACAACTGGCACCACCTTCCTGCTCCACAAATCAGGTAGTACCACGGAAGCTAAGAACTATAGACCCATTACATGTTTACCAACAATTTACAAACTACTCACATCCATTCTGAGGTTAAAAATTAATTCTCATATTGTTACTAACAACGTTTTGGCCCCAGCTCAGAATGGTTGTAGAGTTGGGTCCCGTGGTACTAAGGAGCTCCTCCTCATAGACATGACCATTTGTCAAAATGTCAAGCGGAACAGAGGGACTCTGTCGACAGCTTGGATTGATTATAAGAAGGCCTATGACTCGGTGCCCCATTCATGGTTGAGAAGGATTTTGGAGTTGTATAAAATTAATCCAACTCTGAGATCTTTCTTAAGTACCTGCATGGAGCAATGGACCACAGTTCTTCGTCAACCAGGCAACCTACAGAGCGTCTCTGGTCCGCAAGATGAGATAAGTATCAAGCGAGGTATCTTCCAAGGCGACAGCCTGAGTCCACTGTGGTTTTGCCTAGCTTTGAATCCTCTCAGCACATTACTGAAGGATTCAAAACTAGGCTATCGGTTACGGAAAGAGGGAGAGGTCATTTCTCACCTACTGTACATGGATGATCTCAAACTATTTGCATCCAAACGCCAGGATCTGTTAGAGTTGTTAAAAATAACTGAAACTTTTAGCAACTCTATAAAGATGGAGTTTGGTGTAGATAAGTGTGCGGTTATGGATGTACAGCGGGGCAAGGTTGTAAATTCTTCTAATTTACAACTCACTGAAGTGACCTTTAAATCTCTATCTGAAACCGAAACCTACAAGTATCTTGGTATGTCACAGTCGTTGGGTATCGTTGATAAGGACATAAAACAGATGGTGAAGGAGCGCTTCTTTTCCCGCCTGACAAAAGTACTTAAGAGTCTTTTATCGGGTGGCAATAAAGTGCGCGCCTTCAACAGCTGGGTTATGCTTTTGTTAACCTACTCCTTTGGCATACTAAGATGGACACAGACTGAACTAGATGCCTTGGACAGAAGGATTCGTCAACTGCTCACCATACATCGGATGTTACACCCGCGCTCGTCTGTTATGAGACTGTATATCCCTCGGAAACTGGGGGGCCGCGGCTTTCTGAATGCCAAGGACCTTCATAACCGAGAAATATGCAGTCTCAGGGAATATTTCCTTAACATCGATTGTGGGATACATCATGATGTCGTGACAGTTGACAAAAACCTCACTCCGCTTTGCTTATCTAAGGAGAACTGGCGTAAGCCAATAATTTTGAGTACCGAGAATCGCAGGGAGATATGGAAGAGCAAGGAATTGCACGGGCGGTTCTATCGAGCCCTCACCGGACCCGATGTAGACCCGCTCGCTTCAATAAACTGGCTACGTTTCGGTGACCTCTTTGGGGAAACCGAAGGTTTTGTCTGTGCAATAGCTGACGAAGTTATCAAGACGAGAAACTACCGGAAATATATTCTCAAAGACGGTACGGTAGACATTTGTCGAGCATGCCACCGTCCAGGAGAATCATTGAGACATATTATTTCCGGTTGTTCTCATCTTGCTAATGGCGAGTATTTGCACAGACATAACCAAGTAGCCAGAATTATTCACCAACAACTTGCTCTTCAATATCACCTTGTTGAATTTGAAGTACCATATTACAAATATATGCCTGCGCCCGTTCTCGAAAATGGTCATGCCACGCTCTATTGGGATCGTTCAATAATCACGGACAGAACTATTGTCGCCAATAAACCTGACATCGTGGTTATTGACCGATCCCAACGCCGGACGATGCTTGTTGACATTACTGTTCCACATGACGAAAACCTCGTGAAAGCCGAGAAAGACAAACTTACCAAGTACATAGACTTGGCTCACGAGGTGACCGCCATGTGGAATGTCGATTCGACAATCATCGTCCCGATAGTCATATCGGCGAATGGTCTTATAGCGAAGAGCCTCGACCAACATCTTAAGAGTCTCTCGCTAGATGGATGGATCAAGGGTCAGATACAGAAGGCGGTACTTCTGGACACGGCACGAATTGTCAGGAGGTTCCTCACTCTGCAGCCCTAACCACCGGTAGCTTGGACCTTGCCCCGCTACTTGCGGCATACTAATTTTAAATTTTTTATAATATATATTGTTTTTTTTAAATATTTATATTGTAAAAAATTTAATGTTAAGAAAAAGAATGAATAAAGAGAATAATAATAATAATAATAATAATAATAAATTTTCACTGTAATATTTTGTGTTTTTATAGTATTTTGCTTATTTTTCCTATTATTTATAATATTTTATGTTTTATTGGTGTATAATAAAGGTGATAAATTATATTTCAAGTGAAGGAACCCGGAATCATTGCTATATTACGAAATCTAGAACACGAATAACATGTCAAACATATACGTCAGAGTTTAATAAAATTATATATATGGAAAACAGAAAAATTTGAAGCAATATTTTATGAAAATGAATAAAAAACGATTAGTAATGAACATGAAACCCCTGTTATATAATGTATATAAAAAAATTAAAATTTATAAGAAGCACAATTTAAACAAGTGAATAATAATGGAATTACGAAAAAGAATAGCGGGACGATGCGCACACCTTCCACCACCGCCCGTATCGTCGTCTCCGTGCTCTTCGGCGGAGGAATTTTTAACAGCCGATAGTGAGAGCACGTCGAGTGATAATGACGGGCCAAAGCCGCCTTCGCCGCCAAGAAGACCTGCGCGACGAGGACGACCACCACTACCGGCAAGCTTGGGGCCTGCGAGGCAATCCGCTTCGCGCCCGGCCCTCGCTACCGGTGGTGTAGTGCGCCGCATGCGATGGACTCAAGCAATGAATGAGAACTGCATGCGGGCCTATTACGGGGCCACAGAGGGGGGTACTAAACTGACGGCGTACCGTGTCAGGATGCTCTCTCTGTTTCAGGCCCTTGAACCAACCGTCACCGTCACCGCTCAACGATTATCGGATCAGGTGCGGGCTATCCAACGATGCCAACTGTTGAACCAGTCTGCACTTGATCGGCTACGCTCGGACTCACTACATGCTCGCGCAATATCTACACCGACACAGGATCTACCCGCCGCCCTGCCGATACCAGAATCAACTGGTATCCCAATATCGGCAGCGTCACCTAATGATCCTGTTGATCAGGAAACAGATTGTGCGAGCACGAATGTAAGTACCGAGACGAAAGAGAAATTGAGGAGGGCTTTGGAGGAGACGATTGTGCAGTATCGCACCAAACCTAAAGACAGGCCACGTCTACCGCGTTTGCCAATGCATAGACAAAACATTGCATTGATGGGAGCCCTAAACACTCTGCTGACCCCTTACATAAAGACCAGCAGAGACTTAACTGATACTCACTCGATTCTGTATTGTGGGGCCATCGCGGCGTGTCGCGTTGCCCGTGTCAGATTTTTAAACAATGACAGGGCAACCAGTGACGCCGAGGATGCCCCTACATGGCAAGTGCGAATCGAGCGACGTATCGGTAAGTTTAGGACTCTCATCGCTAAATTAATTTCATTTATAAGGGGAAATCATAGACCCAAAGTTATGCGTTTCGTTGCCCAGGCGTTTGTAGGAACAAGTATAAAATCAAAGGACTACTTAGCCTCGGCAACGGAACGCATTGACTATTTTAAACAGAAAGTCTATGCTTTGGCAAACCGTGTGAGACGATACAAAGAACGGGTGCACAGGTACAGACAGAATCGTCTCTTTCAAAGTGACCAAAGGAAGGTGTACAGACAATGGGAGGAAACTGATAATGGTGTGAACGCCGGACAGCGTCCAGATGCAGACGCTATGATAAACTTTTGGCGCGACATCTGGTCGGTCTCCGACGAGCACACGGAAGGCGATTGGATAAACATTGTCAAACAGACATGTGAACCCATCGAACCCATGGGGGATATTACCATCAGCCCCGATAATGTTAGTTGTGCTATTCATGCAGCCCAGAACTGGAAAAGTCCTGGACCGGATGGATTGCACAACTTCTGGATTAAATGGTTTCGATGCTCACACGAATGTTTGGCAATGCAATTTCAAAGAGCCCTCGATATTGGTGCTCTTCCTAGTTTGTTTACAACTGGCACCACCTTCCTGCTCCACAAATCAGGCAGTACCACGGAAGCTAAGAACTATAGACCCATTACATGTTTACCAACAATGTACAAACTACTCACATCCATTCTGAGGTTAAAAATTAATTCTCATATTGTAACTAACAACGTTTTGGCCCCAGCTCAGAATGGTTGTAGAGTTGGGTCCCGTGGTACTAAGGAGCCCCTCCTCATAGACATGACCATTTGTCAAAATGTCAGGCGGAACAGAGGGACTCTGTCGACAGCTTGGATTGATTATAAGAAGGCCTATGACTCGGTGCCCCATTCATGGTTGAGAAGGATTTTGGAGTTGTATAAAATTAATCCAACTCTGAGATCTTTCTTAAGTACCTGCATGGAGCAATGGACCACAGTTCTTCGTCAACCAGGCAGCCTACAGAGCGTCTCTGGTCCGCAAGATGAGATAAGTATCAAGCGAGGTATCTTCCAAGGCGACAGCCTGAGTCCACTGTGGTTTTGCCTAGCTTTGAATCCTCTCAGCACATTACTGAAGGATTCAAAACTAGGCTATCGGTTACGGAAAGAGGGAGAGGTCATTTCTCACCTACTGTACATGGATGATCTCAAACTATTTGCATCCAAACGCCAGGATCTGTTAGAGTTGTTAAAAATAACTGAAACTTTTAGCAACTCTATAAAGATGGAGTTTGGTGTAGATAAGTGTGCGGTTATGGATGTACAGCGGGGCAAGGTTGTAAATTCTTCTAATTTACAACTAACTGAAGTGACCTTTAAATCTCTATCTGAAACCGAAACCTACAAGTATCTTGGTATGTCACAGTCGTTGGGTATCGTTGATAAGGACATAAAACAGATGGTGAAGGAGCGCTTCTTTTCCCGCCTGACAAAAGTACTTAAGAGTCTTTTATCGGGTGGCAATAAAGTGCGCGCCTTCAACAGCTGGGTTATGCCTTTGTTAACCTACTCCTTTGGCATACTAAGATGGACACAGACTGAACTAGATGCCTTGGACAGAAGGGTTCGTCAACTGCTCACCATACACCGGATGTTACACCCGCGCTCGTCTGTTATGAGACTGTATATCCCTCGGAAACTGGGGGGCCGCGGCTTTCTGAATGCCAAGGACCTTCATAACCGAGAAATATGCAGTCTCAGGGAATATTTCCTTAACATCGATTGCGGGATACATCATGATGTCGTGACAGTTGACAAAAACCTCACTCCGCTTTGCTTATCTAAGGAGAACTGGCGCAAGCCAATAATTTTGACTAGCGAGGACCGTAAGGAGGTATGGAAGAGCAAGGAATTACACGGGCGGTTCTATCGAGCTCTTACAGGACCCGATGTAGACCCGCTCGCTTCGGTAAACTGGCTACGCTTCGGTGACCTCTTTGGGGAAACCGAAGGTTTTGTCTGTGCAATAGCTGACGAAGTTATCAAGACGAGAAACTACCGGAAATATATTCTCAAGGACGGGACGCTCGACATTTGTCGAGCATGCCACCGTCCCGGAGAATCACTAAGACATATTATTTCCGGTTGTTCTCATCTTGCTAACGGCGAGTATTTGCACAGACATAACCAAGTAGCCAGAATTATTCACCAACAACTTGCTCTTCAATATCACCTTGTTGAGTCTTCTGTACCATATTATAAATATGAACCTGCGCCGGTTCTCGAAAATGGTCATGCGACGCTCTACTGGGATCGCTCCATAATCACGGACAGGACTATTGTCGCCAATAAGCCTGACATCGTGGTTATTGACCGATCCAAGCGCCGGACGATACTTGTTGACATCGCTGTCCCGCATGACGAAAATCTCGTGAAAGCCGAAAAAGACAAGCTCACTAAATACATAGACTTGGCTCACGAGGTGACCGCCATGTGGGATGTCGATTCGACCATCATCGTCCCGATAATCGTATCAGCAAACGGTCTTATAGCGAAGAGCCTCGATCAACACCTCGAGAGGCTCTCACTAGATGGCTGGGTCAAGGGACAGATACAGAAGGCGGTACTTCTTGACACGGCACGAATTGTCAGGAGGTTCCTCACTCTGCAGCCCTAACCACCGGTAGCTTGGGCCTTGCCCCGCTACCTGCGGAATTCTAGTTTTAGGTTTTTTATGATATTTATTGTTTTTTTTAATATTTATTGTAAAAAATTTAGAATTAAGAAACAAAATAAATAAAGAGAATAATAATAATAATAATAATAATAATAATTTTTGACCGCTGTCAGTGACAAACGTGATTTTGTGTTTTCATTTATAATATTTTATGTTTTTCATCGGTTTTTCATAAATTTTCCTTTCATTTATACCATATACTACACAAATAATATGCAATATAATAAAATAATAAATAATTAAAAGTGTGAAACCCGAAAATAAAATAAAAATATGGAAAACTGCAATTCAACTTTCAGTGACATTGCAAATTTATATAGACAGTTTGGATTTGTTTGGATCAATATTTTACAGAAATGAATACAAAATAAAACATGGATAAATAAAACTGATAAATGAAACATGGAGTTACGAAAAAGAGCAGCAAAACGGAGCGCACACCCACCACCACCGCCCGTATCGTCGTCTCCGTGCTCTTCGGCGGAGGAATTTTTAACCGCCGACGACAAGAGCACGTCGAGCAACGAGGACGGGCCGACGCCGTCTTCGCCGCCAACAAGACCTGTGCGACGAGGACGACCCCCACTGCCGGCACGCTTGGGGCCTGCGAGGCATTCCGCCTTGCGCCCGGCCCTTGCTACCGGTGGTGTAGTGCGACGCATGCGATGGACTCAGACAATGAATGAGAACTGCATGCGGGCCTATTACGGGGCAACAGAGGGGGGAACTAACCTGACGGCGTACCGTGCCAGGATGCTGTCTCTGTTTCAGGACCTTGAACCAGCTGTCACCGTCACCGCTCAACGGCTGTCGGATCAGGTGCGGGCTATCCAACGGTGCCAACTGTTGGACCAGTCTGCACTTGATAGGCTGCGCCTGGACTCACAGCCTGTTCGTGCGACTTCTGTGACGTCACAGATCTTATCAACTGCGGTGGCGAATGCGGAACCAACCGCCCATGTGCTGCTTATAGATCCTGTTGACGGCGAGGAAGATTGTGCGAGCGAGTTAGTAAGTACCGAGGCTTATGAGCAATTGAGGAGGACTCTGGAGGAGACGATTTTGAGATACCGTTCCACAAGTGAACTTAAACCGCGGTTACCACGTTTGCCCGCGAATAGACGTAGCTTTGTTTTAATGGAAGCCGTAAACGCTTTGCTGTCGCCATACATACAGGACAGCAAAGACTTAACCGATACGCACTCGATACTGTACTGTGGAGCTATTGCGGTGTGTCGCGTTGCCAATATTAGATTTTTAAGAACTAATCAAACATCAAAGGATATCGCGTACACCCCAATGTGGCAAATACGTATCGAGAAGCGTATCGCTACGTTTAGGACTCTCATTGCAAAGTTACTCTGCTTCAAGAACGGCAATAATCGTCCGCGTGTCATGCGATTCGTGACTCAGGCTTTTCTAGGAACTGGTATCAGACCTAGAGACTACGTGGCCTGTGTCACGGAACGTGTTGATTTCTTGAAGCAGAAAATCTATGCATGGGCAAACAGAATACGTCGCTATAGGGAACGTGTGAACAGATTTCATCAGAATCGCCTCTTCCAAAGTGACCAAAGAAAGGTATACAGAGATTGGGAGAAGACCGACCTAAGTGTGAACGTCGGACATCCACCTGACCCAGAAGTTATGTTGAATTTTTGGCGTAATATCTGGTCGGTGTCCGACGAGCATACCGAGGGTGACTGGATATCCATTGTTGAGCAGGCGTGCGAACCAATAACAGCAATGAAGGCAATCATCATCAGTCCTTCAGATGTAAGTTGTGCAGTCCGTTCTACCCAGAACTGGAAAAGTCCTGGACTGGACGGATTGCACAACTTCTGGCTTAAAATGTTTACTTGTTCGCACGGGTGCTTGGCAATGCAATTCCAAAACGCCCTAGAATTAGGTACTCTCCCAACCTTTATGACAACCGGTATCACCTTTCTGCTCCATAAATCAGGTAGTACCACGGAGGCTAAAAACTACAGACCAATTACGTGCTTACCCACCATCTACAAGTTACTTACGTCTATTCTGAGAGCAAAAATTAATTCACATATTTTTGAAAACAATATTTTGGACACTGCTCAGAATGGATGTAAGATTGGGTCCCGTGGTACTAAGGAGCTCCTCCTCATAGACATGACTATTTGCCAGCGTGTCCGGCGCAACAGTGGCGCCCTCTCGGTAGCTTGGATTGATTACCAGAAGGCCTATGATTCAGTGCCCCATTCTTGGCTGAGAAGGATATTAGAGTTATATAAAATAGATACAACTCTGAGATCCTTCTTAGCTATGTGTATGGGGCAATGGACCACAGTCCTAAGTCAACCAGGAAATCGTGGAGGCGCCGCTGATCCACGGGACATGGTAAAGATAGAACGCGGGATCTTCCAGGGCGACAGTTTGAGTCCGTTATGGTTTAGCCTGGCTTTAAATCCTCTCAGCACTCTGCTGAGAAATTTAAAGCTGGGCTATCGTCTGCGGAGGGGGGGTGAAGTCATTTCACACCTACTTTACATGGACGACCTTAAACTATTTGCACCGAAACCCAAAGACCTGTTAGAGTTACTGAAAATAACTCAATGTTTCAGTAACGCAATAAGGATGGATTTTGGTGTCGATAAGTGCGCGGTCATGCATGTAAAGAAGGGAAAAGTTGTAAATTCTCCAAATTTACAACTTTCAAATGAAATGACTTTTAGATCCCTCTCCGAAGTTGAGACATACAAATACCTTGGTATGTCACAGTCGTTGGGTATTAGTGATAAGGATATAAAACAGACAGTGAGAACGCGTTTCTTTGGACGCCTGATAAAAGTTCTTAAGAGTCTTTTATCAGGAGGTAACAAGGTGCGCGCTTTCAATGGCTGGGTTATACCTTTACTCACATACTCCTTTGGCATACTAAGGTGGACTCAAACTGAGCTCGATGGTTTAGATAGGAAGGTTCGTCGATTGCTCACGGCGCATCGCATGCTACACCCACGCTCATCGGTAATGAGACTGTACATACCACGGAAATTGGGGGGTCGCGGTTTTTTATGTGCCAAGAACCTCCATAACCGTGAGGTGTACAGTCTTAGGGAATATTTCCTGCATAATGAGAGTGGTGTACATCGAGACGTTGTAGCAATCGACAAAAACCTCACTCCTCTATCTCTGGCTAACGAGAATTGGCGTAAGCCTGTAGTGTTAAGCACCGAAGACCGAAAGAACGTATGGAAGGGCAAGGAGCTGCACGGGCGGTTCTACAAGGCCCTGACGGGTCCTGATGTAGACTCGCTCATGTCAGTGAACTGGCTACGTTTTGGTGACCTCTTTGGGGAAACCGAAGGCTTTGTCTGTGCAATTGCGGACGAAGTTATTAAGACGAACAATTACCGGAAATATATCCTGAAGGACGGTACGGTCGACATCTGTCGGGCATGCCACCGTCCTGGAGAGACACTCAGGCATATTATTTCCGGTTGTGCTCATCTTTCTAACGGCGAGTATTTGCACAGACATAACCAAGTAGCCAGGATCATACATCAACAACTTGCCCTTCGATACGGTCTTATTGAATCTGAGGTGCCGTACTACAAGTACGTGCCTACGCCCGTTCTCGAAAATAGTCGTGCCACGCTCTACTGGGACCGCTCTATAATCACGGATAGGACTATTGTTGCCAATAAGCCTGACATCGTGGTTATCGATCGATCTCAGCGCCAGACGATGCTTGTTGACATCACTGTCCCACATGACGAAAACCTCGTGAAAGCCGAAAAAGATAAGCTAAGTAAATATTTAGACTTGGCTCACGAGGTGACCGCCATGTGGGATGTTGATTCGACCATCATCGTCCCGATAGTCGTGTCGGCGAACGGTCTTATAGCGAAGAGCCTCGACCAATACCTTAAGAGGCTCTCACTAGATGGCTGGGTCAAGGGACAGATACAGAAGGCGGTACTTCTTGACACGGCACGAATTGTCAGGAGGTTCCTCACTCTGCAGCCCTAACCACCGGTAGCTTGGGCCTTGCCCCGCTACCTGCGGAGTTCTAGTTTTAGGTTTTTTACGATATTTATTGTTTTTTAATATTTATATTGTAAAAAATTTAGAATTAAGAGATGAAAATAAATATGTAAATAATAATAATAGTCTCTGGTCCGCAAGATGAGATAAGTATCAAGCGAGGTATCTTCCAAGGCGACAGCCTGAGTCCACTGTGGTTTTGCCTAGCTTTGAATCCTCTCAGCACATTACTGAAGGATTCAAAACTAGGCTATCGGTTACGGAAAGAGGGAGAGGTCATTTCTCACCTACTGTACATGGATGATCTCAAACTATTTGCATCCAAACGCCAGGATCTGTTAGAGTTGTTAAAAATAACTGAAACTTTTAGCAACTCTATAAAGATGGAGTTTGGTGTAGATAAGTGTGCGGTTATGGATGTACAGCGGGGCAAGGTTGTAAATTCTTCTAATTTACAACTCACTGAAGTGACCTTTAAATCTCTATCTGAAACCGAAACCTACAAGTATCTTGGTATGTCACAGTCGTTGGGTATCGTTGATAAGGACATAAAACAGATGGTGAAGGAGCGCTTCTTTTCCCGCCTGACAAAAGTACTTAAGAGTCTTTTATCGGGTGGCAATAAAGTGCGCGCCTTCAACAGCTGGGTTATGCCTTTGTTAACCTACTCCTTTGGCATACTAAGATGGACACAGACTGAACTAGATGCCTTGGACAGAAGGATTCGTCAACTGCTCACCATACATCGGATGTTACACCCGCGCTCGTCTGTTATGAGACTGTATATCCCTCGGAAACTGGGGGGCCGCGGCTTTCTGAATGCCAAGGACCTTCATAACCGAGAAATATGCAGTCTCAGGGAATATTTCCTTAACATCGATTGCGGGATACATCATGATGTCGTGACAGTTGACAAAAACCTCACTCCGCTTTGCTTATCTAAGGAGAACTGGCGCAAGCCAATAATTTTGAGTACCGAGAATCGCAGGGAGATATGGAAGAGCAAGGAATTGCACGGGCGGTTCTATCGAGCCCTCACCGGACCCGATGTAGACCCGCTCGCTTCAATAAACTGGCTACGTTTCG
Source organism: Synanthedon andrenaeformis (assembly GCA_936446665.2). NCBI lineage: Eukaryota > Metazoa > Arthropoda > Insecta > Lepidoptera > Sesiidae > Synanthedon > Synanthedon andrenaeformis. The sequence goes on along the minus strand of OW387779.2, from coordinate 746,311 downwards.
GTGACCTCTTTGGGGAAACCGAAGGTTTTGTCTGTGCAATAGCTGACGAAGTTATCAAGACGAGAAACTACCGGAAATATATTCTCAAAGACGGTACGGTAGACATTTGTCGAGCATGCCACCGTCCAGGAGAATCATTGAGACATATTATTTCCGGTTGTTCTCATCTTGCTAATGGCGAGTATTTGCACAGACATAACCAAGTAGCCAGAATTATTCACCAACAACTTGCTCTTCAATATCACCTTGTTGAATTTGAAGTACCATATTACAAATATATGCCTGCGCCCGTTCTCGAAAATGGTCATGCCACGCTCTATTGGGATCGTTCAATAATCACGGACAGAACTATTGTCGCCAATAAACCTGACATCGTGGTTATTGACCGATCCCAACGCCGGACGATGCTTGTTGACATTACTGTTCCACATGACGAAAACCTCGTGAAAGCCGAGAAAGACAAACTTACCAAGTACATAGACTTGGCTCACGAGGTGACCGCCATGTGGAATGTCGATTCGACAATCATCGTCCCGATAGTCATATCGGCGAATGGTCTTATAGCGAAGAGCCTCGACCAACATCTTAAGAGTCTCTCGCTAGATGGATGGATCAAGGGTCAGATACAGAAGGCGGTACTTCTGGACACGGCACGAATTGTCAGGAGGTTCCTCACTCTGCAGCCCTAACCACCGGTAGCTTGGACCTTGCCCCGCTACTTGCGGCATACTAATTTTAAATTTTTTATAATATATATTGTTTTTTTTAAATATTTATATTGTAAAAAATTTAATGTTAAGAAAAAGAATGAATAAAGAGAATAATAATAATAATAAAAAGAATAATAAGCAGTGACACGTGTCAGACATGATTTTTATTGTAAAATTGTAAATATTTAATTTTTATTCGATTTGTTTATTAAAACTCCTATTATTTACAACAGAAACATTTAATTGTAGTGCACAAAGTAATAACACGGTGAAATAAAATCAATTACAGTTTTTAAATACAAAATACAAACAGTGAAATACAGTGACACACGTCAGATGTGATTTTTACTATAAAATTGTAAATATTTAACTTTTCTTCGTTTTTATTATTACAACTTATATTATTTACAATAGAAATATTTAACAATAGTGCACAAACTAAAATTACAGTGAAATAAACACAATTAAATACTAAATATTCAACAAAATCAAAATGTCAAATATGTCAACAAAATCCCAACAAAAATCTACAGTTTTCTTCGCAAATGATATTAAATAATAATAAAAGTAACAAAAAAACGGATAATGAATTGGAATGACATGGATATTACAATATTATGATACTAAGATCAGCAAAAACTGCAGTACAAAGCGCACGCCCTCCACCACAGCCCGTCTCGTCATCTCCGTGCTCATCGGTGGAGGAATTTTTGACCGCCGACGACAAGAGCACGTCGAGTGACGATGACGGGCCGACGCCGTCTTCGCCGCCACAACGACCCGCGCGACGAGGACGACCTCCGCTGCCGGCACGCTTGGGACCTGCGAGGCAAGCTGCCTCGCGCCCGGCCCCCGCTACCGGTGGTGTAGTGCGCCGCATGCGATGGACTCAAACCATAAATGAGAATTGCATGCGCGCCTATTACGGGGCCACAGAAGGGGGAACTAACCTGACTGCATACCGAGTCAGGATGCTGTCTCTGTTTCAGGCCCTTGAACCAACCGTCACCGTCACCGCTCAACGATTATCAGATCAGGTGCGGGCTATCCAACGATGTAAGTTGTTGGACGAGTCTGCGCTTGATCGGTTACGCCTGGACTCACAACCTGCTCGCACAGTCTCTGAAACGATACAGGACCTACCAGCTACGCTATCGATACCAGATTCGACTGACATCCTGACATCGACGGCGCTGCTTGCCGACTCTAATATTGAGCAGATTGATAGTGCGAACACGGATGTAAGTATCGAAATAAAAGAGCAATTGAGGAGGGCTTTGGAAGAGGCGGTTTTGCAGTACCGCACCACACCAAATATTAGACCATATCTCCCACGTTTGCCAACACATAAACATAATATTGCACTGATGGGAGCCCTGAACACTCTGCTGACCCCTTATATAAGGGCCAGCAGAGACTTAACCGATACTCACTCGATTTTGTACTGCGGGGCCATCGCGGCGTGCCGCGTTGCACGTGTAAAATTTTTAAACACTGATCGGGCAACGCGTAACGCCGAGGATGTCCCTGCATGGCAAGTGCGAATCGAGCGACGTATTGGTACATTCAGGACTCTCATTGCAAAATTAATTTCTTTTAGTAGGGGAAACCATAGACCCCGAGTCATGCGTTTCGTTGCCCAGGCCTTTGTAGGTACAAATATAAAATCAAAAGACTACTTGGCCTCGACAACGGAACGCATTGACTATTATAAACAAAAAGTTTATGCGTTGGCAAACCGTGTGAGACGATATAAAGAACGGGTGCATAGGTACCGACAGAATCGTCTCTTTCAAAGTGACCAAAGAAGGGTATACCGAGATTGGGAGAAGACCGACCAAAGTATGAACGTCGGACACCCACCTGACCCAGAAGTTATGTTGAACTTCTGGCGTAATATCTGGTCGGCGTCCGACGAGCATACTGAGGGTGACTGGATACACATTGTCGAGCAAGCGTGCGAACCTATTACAACCATGAAGGCGATTACTTTTAGCAAATTAGACATAAGTTGTGCAGTCCGTTCTACCCAGAACTGGAAAAGCCCTGGACCGGACGGATTGCACAATTTCTGGATTAAAATGTTTCCATGTTCGCACGAATGCTTGGCAATGCAAGTTCCAAAAAGCACTAGAGTTAGGTACTCTCCCAATCTTTTTGACAACTGGTATCACCTCTCTACTCTATAAATCTGGTAGTACCACGGAAGCCAAAAATTACAGACCTATCACATGTTTACCCACCATCTATAAACTACTTACATCTATTCTGAGAACAAAAATTAATTCACACATATTAGAAAACAAAATTTTGGACACAGCTCAGAATGGATGTAAGATTGGGTCCCGTGGTACTAAGGAGCTCCTCCTCATAGATATGACCATTTGCCAGCGTGTCCGGCGTAACAGCGGGGCTCTCTCGGTAGCCTGGATTGACTACAAGAAGGCCTACGATTCGGTGCCCCACTCGTGGCTGAGAAGGATATTAGAGTTATATAAAATTGATACGACTCTAAGATCTTTCTTAGCTATGTGTATGGAGCAGTGGACCACTGTCCTTCGTCAACCTGGATATTGGGGAAGCGCCGCTGGTCTGCGAGACACGATAAAGATAGAACGAGGCATCTTCCAAGGCGACAGTTTGAGTCCATTGTGGTTTAGCCTAGCTTTAAATCCTCTCAGTACTCTGCTGAGAAATTTAAAGCTAGGCTATAGACTGCGGAGAGGGGGTGAAGTCATTTCTCACCTTCTGTACATGGACGACCTTAAACTATTTGCACCAAAACCCAAAGACCTGTTAGAGTTACTGAAAACAACTCAGTGTTTCAGTAACGCAATCAGGATGGATTTTGGTGTAGATAAGTGCGCGGTCATGCATGTTCAGAAGGGGAAAGTTGTAAATTCTCCAAATTTACAACTTTCAAATGCAATGACTTTTAGATCCCTCTCCGAAGTTGAGACATACAAATACCTTGGTATGTCACAGTCGTTGGGTATTAGTGATAAGGAAGTAAAACAGACAATAAAGACACGTTTCTTTAATCGCCTGATAAAAGTTCTTAACAGTCTTTTATCAGGAGGTAACAAGGTACGCGCCTTTAATGGCTGGGTTATGCCCTTACTCACATACTCCTTTGGCATACTAAGGTGGACTCAAACTGAGCTCGATGGCTTAGATAGGAGGGTTCGTCGATTGCTCACAACGCATCGCATGCTACACCCACGCTCATCTGTTATGAGACTGTACATCCCACGGAAATTAGGGGGTCGCGGTTTTTTAAGCACCAAGAACCTTCATAACCGTGAGGTGTACAGTCTTAGGGAATATTTCCTAAACAACGAGAGTGGGATACAACGCGACGTTGTAGCAATCGACAAAAACTTCACGCCACTATCTCTGGCAAACGAGAACTGGCGTAGGCTAGTAGTTCTGAGCACTGAAGATCGTAAGGGTATATGGAAGAGCAAGGAGCTGCATGGGCGATTCTACAAGGCCCTGACGGGACCTGATGTAGACTCGCTCGTGTCGGTGAACTGGCTACGTTTCGGTGACCTGTTTGGGGAAACCGAAGGTTTTGTCTGTGCAATTGCGGACGAAGTTATCAAGACGAACAACTACCGGAAATATATCCTGAAGGATGGTACGGTCGACATATGTCGGGCATGCCGCCGTCCTGGAGAAACACTCAGGCATATTATTTCCGGTTGTGGTCATCTTGCTAACGGCGAGTATTTGCATAGACACAACCAAGTAGCCAGGATCATTCATCAGCAACTTGCCCTTCGATACGGTCTTATCGAGTCTGAGGTGCCGTACTACAAGTACGTACCTACGCCCGTTCTCGAAAATGGTCATGCTACGCTCTACTGGGACCGCTCGATAATCACGGACAGGACTATTGTCGCCAATAAGCCTGACATCGTGGTTATTGACCGATCCCAGCGGCGGACGATGCTTGTCGACATTGCTGTTCCGCATGACGAAAACCTCGTGAAAGCCGAGAAGGACAAGCTGTCCAAATACCTAGACTTAGCTCACGAGGTGACCGCCATGTGGGATGTCGATTCGACAATCATCGTACCGATAGTCGTTTCGGCGAACGGTCTTATTGCGAAGAGCCTCGACCAACACCTCAAGAGGCTCTCGCTAGATGGCTGGATCAAGGGACAAATTCAGAAGGCGGTACTCCTTGACACGGCGCGTATTGTCAGGAGGTTCCTCAGTCTGCAGCCCTAACCACCGGTAGCTTGGGCCTTGCCCCGCTACCAGCGGCTACCTAGTTTTAAGTTTTTTATAATATTTATTGTTTTTATATATATATTGTAAAAAACCTAGAATTAAGAAAAATAAATGAATAAATGTATAATAATAATAATAATAATAATAATAACAGCAAGTATGTTAATTTGCGTTTTCTTACGTGAGTCTGTGAAGGCAAAGCTCTTGCATCCATCCAACGTTCATAGGAGATGATACCCATATACTGTCAGATTGTCTGCCAATATTTATCATAAAAGGAGCGTTAAACCTGAAGACGTAGCTCATAGTATTAGCCAGACGAACTCGCTGATCAATTTCATAGTTTTATGCGCAAAAGGAATTAATAGATTATCGCTAGGGGTTGGCGATAATCAGTGCATTCTTATAGCGGTAATATTATGTTCATTGCTATACAAAATTTAGATTTTTTAAAATTTTTATTTATTGACTTAGATATTGAGTTAAGTTTTAATTCAATATTTTCCGGTTCAACGGCATATTTCAAAGTGAATTTTAAATTCTCTTTTTAAATCAACAAAAAACACGATGAAAGCGAAAGGGTACAAAGGATTAAAACTTCGCCCGCCTTTTATAGAAGCCCGATCCGAGGATAAAAGGGTAGCGGGTAGCATAAACTATGCCGAACTTCACAAGGAACTTTCCCAAGTTCTTGCAGCAATACAAACTTGTAAATGTGAACAGTCCCCTGTGTGTGGTTCAGGTAGTTGACAAGTTAGTCGTAATGCACGACTTACCGATACGAAACCACAAGTTAGTCGTATGGTATCTATCGGAATTGTCTAACTTTTGACTTTTGTGGTAATTACATTATTAATGTTGTGGAAAAGTCTAATTGTATAATAATTATCATGATTTATGTCTTCTTTGGGGCAATTTTTCACAAGACAATTTCCAAGAATATTAATTTATTAAAAATTTTAAAGGTTAAATTTTCAAATAAAAAAATTCTTAACATACAGTAAATTACTGGTTCTATATTGATACAATATACAAACAAAAAAGAGACAATAGAATAATAATGATGTTATCAATGCTATTCCTGACAATGACGAACAGACCTTCATGGAACCTTCATAACAACCTTCATGGAAAAAGACGTCTTGCTTATGTCATACCAAACCTAATTAACCAACTACCTAAAACATTAAAAAGCGAAATAACACCCAAAAACATCACATATAAGCTAAAACAATACTTTTTTCAAGTTACTATAGATAAATATAATTATTAAGAGCAAAATCAACTTATTATCGCAGAATTAATTCTAAATGATAAAATTATAAAGTACTTACAGTACATACAGTACAAAAACGTGTGAGCGTCAACAGAAGGTTTATTCAAGCGTAATAGGAGTAATTATGTGTATATATTTATATCATCTGTCTGTATATATTTTTAATAATACTTGACTATATGTATGTGTGTATATATACATATATCTGAATGTACCAATATATATTTTAAATAATTCTTGTATATGAACATGGTGTACGGTAAAACTCTAATGAGTTTGTGTTTACACCTTGGTTAAACCAAATGTAACATTGTGTTGTATAAATAAATAAATAAAAATAAAAAAATAAATAAAAACAAACAAAGCTGCCGAGGAAGAAAACCAAAAATTTTGTTATAAAAGCGTATACCAATAATTGTTAAGCCGATTCATAAGCGTTTGATCTTTTCACCAAATTATTTTATATTTTTATTAACCTGTCTAACTTAGAACTTGGTCTTGTTCCCTATTTCTTTTGAGACTTACACTAATGAGTAACTTCCACTTTATTAAATGAACTCGCCCTGTTTTGAATTAGTAATCCACTAAATCGCACTAGCTCAAATGAAATAAAGGGCTTAAGACCCTCAAATAAGGGTTTCGCAGTAATGCTTAAATGCGTTAATTAACCTAAGGTAATCAAATAGGACTCCAAATCCGCAATGCACGGAGGACCAACTTAATTGGGGACGAATTATATGTAGTTGCTTTTGTTTTAATGTACCGGGATAGGGTTACTAAAGTAAAGCCAATGTGACAATGCAAACATTATAAACAAACTTTCATAACATTTTTTGACACTTTTTTATTTATTTCCTGACAAACTACAGAAGTGTTATAATCACTAACGCTAATAACGTCTATTGTTTTGTCTATGTTGTTATCAATTTATCACTTCGAAAGCACGGTTTCAAGTGATGATTACAACTGGGCATTTTTCGCATTTATTTATCTAAATTTTGCATATTATTTTCAACCATTATTTTTTTGACGCGCAACTATTCTTAAATAGGAAAGTAAAAGTTCATAAAAAGGTAACCAATTGTTTTCAAGATCGCTTCTCTGTACTATGAAATAGATAGAGCGCCGGTTGCTTTTCACATTTTTACGTGCGGGGGGAAAAAGACAGAGATACATTATCACTCTACTGATAGCGCGCGAGTTGAATGCAGAGCTCAGGAATGAGATAGCGCTGTGACCTAATTAGAATTAATGATGACAATATGTCGATAAATTTCAACATTGTTTTAAGTTTAACATTTTAAGTTTAGAAATAAAACAATGTAAAAGGTCTTCGATGCCTCACGTTGCCCACCACTTGTAAAGTACCCTTCATGGCTCCATTTTTTTGGCATTCGTTTTTTCGGGAACATTTTTCGCCATTTCCCGTGCATGAATATGAATAAAAACTCGTTTTTTTATAACAGAACTTGATTGACTCGGATCAGACATTATTAAAAACAAAAATAACACGCGGCTGCAACTTGAATATTAACGCAATAACACAGTAAGCGTATGATAGTTGTGATAGGGTGATGCTCCCGCCCTTCACCTCAGGCCCCGACTGCATTCAACTCGCGGTGCTATCAATATGTTGTATAACTCAGTAGAGGGCAGGTTTGTTTACATTCTTTGCGATGTCACAGTGGCTTTACTATAGAATTTTTTTTGTCATTTTAATAATGACACACTATGTAATGACATAATTGGGCATTCCATCTGCCCATCTGGCAGAAGTATCATTACTGAATAACCTCACAGAATGGAAAGAGCAATCAACGAAGTAGGTTTGTTTTATATAGATTAAAAAAATGCATCCGCGCGAAGCCTAAGAGCGGGTCCCTACTCGATTTTGAAATCTCATGTAACACCTATGTTTGTTACTATATTAATTGAAATCGTTTGAATAGTTGCCAAACGGATTTATAAGGATCCGATTACGGCACCCACTTGGACACGAGCTTCTGTTGGATTTATATGGATTATCTTAAAGTTGGTCGAAACCTTTGATGGTTCAATGACTATCTGAAGGTTTGAGGATTAAAGATATTGTGTATCATTGATTTCGTATTGACAGCCAAGAGGTTACACCGAACGGTTATTAATAGAGAAACACTAAAATTCGTAAGTACCTACTATAATGTAAATTATTATAAATTTGATTTAATTGTTCAAGTATTTATTTTCCTTGTTAGATTTTAAATTTATAAAAAAACTTAAACCTAGAGTGCCGCAAGCTACCTGTATTTAAGACTGCAGTGAGGAACCTCCTGACAATTCGTGGCGTGTCTAGAAGTTTCGCTTTTATTTATTACTAGCTGGCGCCCGCGACTTCGTCCGCGTTGAAAAAGAAAAAGTAGCCTATTCTGTGTCCTGTACGTCTAAATGTTTATCTACCAACTTTCATGAAAATCAGTTCATTCATTTATCAGGAATAATAATTAATCAGGAACGTACATACATACAATACCTACACTTACAGATTTATTATTAGTATTGATTGATTATCATTATTTATTTAATTATATTAAAAAGCTCCAAATCAACATTAGATACTGTCTGTGGAAACATATATCTTTTAAAATTATTTCAATTCATCTCATCTAAATCTTACTTATAAAAGAATGTCGCTGTGTCCCAACAAATTTTGATATGGATTTCACTTACGGCTTCTGTATATGTATAATTTGTAAAAAAATTGCATGGTATGTATTTGTGTTGTGTGTAAGAGAGAATAGTTTAGAAAACATCATAGATTATTCGTCAAGGATCATAAGTTTACAAACTAAGTGTTTCATTAGTTTATTTTATTATTTGGTGATGCCCGCGACTTCGTCGACGTTAAATAATGAGAAATAGGTATAACACCTGAGAAAATAACTGTGGCGCCCATTTTTTTATATTTTCAAACAATCCCTCGGCAACCTAATATTTTCCGTGATAAAAAGTCTCCTATATATTAATCCAGATAATAAACTATATGTGTGCCAAATATCATCCAAATTCGTTCAACCGTTTTTGTGTAAAAGAGTAACAAACATACATCCATAGATTCATTATCACAAAGGCATTTATAATAATTACCTAGTAGGATGGGTATTAATGATAATTTGCTATAATGAGCATCGGAGCGAAGCCTCCAAGAACCTTCAATATTTTAAATATTCATATGTCTTGAGCCGCAATCAGCTTGTGTGGTTAAACCACAGTCAGAAGAGAAACATTAGGCCAATAGTGGGACAAAATATTTGAATTATATATAGATTGTTAAAGGAGAAGGGTAGAGTCAAGCTGCGGTAAAACCACCTATAACGGAAATTCAACGTCAAATGCAAACTCCCTTTGCCGGCACTGGCGAAATAATTAACAATTAGGTAATTTTAGTTTAGGAAGCTCAAAGTGATTGTCAAAAGAGATGATGTCGCGAGCAAACCAACGCAGTATTACATTTGATAGTAAGGAATCTAAAAAGTTATAATATATTTGATACTTCCCTAGTGGTTATGTATGATACAGAAATCATAGTACTTTTTTTTTCAATTTGTATATTTTTTTTTTTCAAATAATCGATGAAGTTCCAAGTATTAAAAAATGTCTGGGAATTAAAGTAAAAGTAAGGAAAAGTAGGAAAAGTAAAAGTAAAGTAAGGAAAAGTAATAAAAAATGCATTCGAAGCCGGGGGAGAGTTTAATAAAAAAATCCCATATTGTGTGGAGTTAATAATTCGACGCCTGTTTCACTGTGATTTAAAGGGTACTAAGTAAAGTCGCGGTATGAAAAGGTCCGTCACGTTAAAGTCGACATTTGCTTGCACTAGGGCAATTATCAGTCATACCAACATTTCATTTCAAACAAAACAGAATATCGCATTAACGTTTGCAATAGACTAGTTGACTGACAGGTCAACTAATAAGGATGTATAACTAATAAGATGTGAATGTTTTGCCATCGGAAACTACGACTAATCCCGAAATCAATTATGTTATTAAATTATTGACGTGTTTATGTCCATATTTATTATTTTATATTGTTTTTTAAAGAAATAAAATTAATAGTTCTAATTATGGTAAAATTTATTTAAATAAACAAAACTATATTAAAAATGAGTATATTCGCCATCGCATTAATCACAAATTAATCACAAAGCGACGTTTCGCATTGAACCAACAGGCGAGAGCATAATCCAGAATCTTAAAGTATCTTCTGTAGTAATTATTATGATTTGAAGATATTTCGCTTATATTTTATTAGTTATTTTCATGATCTGCACTAATTGCAGCTCTTTGATACTTAAATGGATACTTAAAATCCTTGGCATTATCGAATTAGGTAAATACGATTATTATTGATCGCAAGAAATACAAGAGAAAATATATGACACTAACACATAATGACAATTAAATAGAACATATTTGACAAGAACTTCATTATGACAGACCTTAAAAAAGGTTTGATGGTGATATGAAACTAGATTATTGATCAGAGGTGTATACCATATTGTTCCTTGTTATAATATCTAGTAAGTTCACTTTCATATGCAGTTGTTTGCTTAGTGGTTTAGTTTTAAAAATTAGTAAGAGTCTACTACTTAATAAAGGAATGAATTTAAAAACTGACGAAGGTATTCGTACCCCGACTGTACCTTAAGTAAGCATTGCATACAAACGGGATTCTTAGCACAATCTCAACTTAATTGCGGATAGTGGCTTGTATTGTTGTTAACATTGTGGCATGTAGGTATGCTATAGGTAAAAAGGTTAACATAAAAACTAAATATATGAGGCGACTTATTTGAACTTCTCTAAACACCATTAAAAATTGGGATGTTAAAAATTACGAGTTGATCTACTGTATTCATTAACTGTGTTTCTTCCTCACAGTTATGCCAGTGACATCCGAGTTAGGTGGAGTTTCCATTAGCAAACTCTTTATGTTTTAGCCACAGAATTATCTTTTACACGAAGCTGGCTGCATTCTTATTGCACTGCGACAAACATTAAACTATATGTGAGCTAAATACCAGAATTAAATGGTCAACAGAGATGAAGTACGTGGAAATGTTACGTATCAAATAAAATACGAGAATCACAATGACTTTTGGGGTATTTGGCTACATTCCAAGCTAACATGTGTACCTATTTTGTTGAACAACTTAAGGATGCTTCAGAGTAGCGTTCTTGTGAGATCTTCGTGAATGAACAAAATAACTCAATAGATAGGATGCTGAAACTGAAAAGTTTTATTTTTTTTAACTATGTTTTATTTCACAAATTTCGTTCATAATGTATATCTAATAACTCTAATAGTTGAACTATCAGGTATCACAACTATGCTACCATATTTTAAAACTAACCCCGACTGGTAATATCACTCAATACCAATGGTAGCAAAACAAAATAAATAAATAAATATTTTCACACATTCCACACAACACCATCTAGTTCCAAAGTAAGCAACTAATGCTTGTATTATGGATACCAGACAGTTGATATACTACATAGATTACTTTTTTTTTGTAAATACATACATATTATAAATAAAAGACATCCATGACTCAGGTACAAAGGTAAAATGTTAACACATAAACATTTGTCCCTAGCGGGATTCGAACCCGCGACCGTTTGGTTAACAGCTAGGTTTACAAGCCACTAGACCAACTAAATCAACGTATTTTGATTATAGCCACCAACCAATAAACAAAATGTTTTAATACCATTAAAACTTCGTATAATATTTTAGTAGACAGATTATAAAGATATGTAAGTACCTAAGTTGGAAACATTTGGGTCAATGTAATGTTTCTAAACACAGATACCATTTCGTGTGCGGATAGTGAACACTAGTGAACCTGGAATATTTTGAAATGGATTCACAGATCGGAATGTTTGCACTATCGATAACTTTAGTACCTCTAAGTTTCTTACAATAAGCTCTTTGGCACTAGCGTTAATGTGGCGAATGCAAGATGTTAAACTATATCTTGTTGGTTGGTTTTTTGCACTGAAATTTTATTGTTATCGACTTTAAATACACGTAAGTACAAAGCGATTCTCTCACAGTGTATAATGTATACATTTATTGTACTATATTAGGTACGTACTCGTAGAAACAGCTTTCTGAACCATATAATATGAGTACTTGTTTATATAGATACTATAGTATATATACTATATAACATAAAAGAAGTAGTAAATAATATACGTATCTTGAAATCTTAAATGTGCGGTATAATGAGCCTTGTATGTACTCGTAAGACAGTGGAAATCACATCAGCCTTTCCTCCAGTAAAGCATTTTTTGATTTACTCATAAACATCTAAACATTGTCGTACATCGCTTGTTCTGAACCTTGTTAATTTTCGCTTTTGGAAGCGGACCTTCATTGTATAATGAACACTGCGTAGTAGACAAAGAGAGTACCTAATAGTGTGAGGTATGTAAAATTTGTCTCCATCAGTAAGGGCGGCTCGGACCTTTTCTGTTAATGCCAGTTTCTTGGTTAAAAGGATGTAGTGTCATCGATTTTCAAAGGTACATTGAAGGTGGCGTTTAATTTATTGAAGGACATGTTAAAAGAGACAGTGATGTAGTTCCCTCTGAGGTCCGATTTTATTCTTTTGATAAAAAAGGTAAACAAACAATTCACGACATATAGTTTTTGAGTTTTAACCTTAATTACACATTCATATGTACACGAATTCATTTACACTCACTAAACATAATATTCTTTACGATATTTATCCAAAATTATTGCATATTTTCAGAGGAAAATGCAAAAAACCTCGATAAAATCGTCACATAACCTACAATACCAATAGACGTCACAGAGATTTTGTCTATGGTTTTAGAGACACAACCTAAGTCATTTGGAGTCACATGAGGTTTTGATTGGTACATAAATTATCAAGTGCACAATTCTATATACATTTTTAAAGTTTTAGTTTATCATAATTCATAACCGTAGACGAAAACACTTTATGAAATTATTTTTGATTAAATGGCATTAATAAAATAGATTACTTAAAATTACCACTAAACTAATAATTCGTTTTTATTTTTTATTCTTATTAATAATAATATTTTATTCGGTTTTGGTTTTTACGGAGGTGTAAAATGCAGTGTTGCCATGGCTGAGAATGAGTTACTCACTGAGTCAACTCTCTTTTATATGCCTATTGTACAAATCGCATCTCTAAAACAGGTCAGTGACCCTGGCGACCTCATATTTGTTTACCTTTTTTATTAAACGAATAAAATTGGACTATACACATTGTCACTGATGTTAAAATAGAAGAGCTAAGATTGTTCCAGACTTTACTAGGATAGCGTAAAAAGACAGTGTCCCTTACTTTTGTTTAAAAAAATAATAATTGTTAGGTATTCTCAGCTTACTATTTTTCTCCTTTTAGTCATTTAGGTGAACTAACGACCTAATAAGGATCTTGGGTTGACGCTGTACTTAGGCTGTTGCTGATCTATCCTTCTGGGAAATTATAAGGAAGAAATTTATAAGAGATGTACTTTTCACTTTTTACATAGTATCGATCAAGAATATTAAGATCTTATGTAACAATCTAATTTTAGTTTTACACACACGAAGCCAGAGTATAAATGAAGCGTTAAATAATTAAACTGTTAAACCCAAAACATTAAAGTTAACTTGTGGGATTGTATCGTCAAGCCGACGTAATAAATTATTTGGAATTGGATCCGGCATATGCCTTCAAAGCAAGTAATTAGTCATAGCCTGGCTACAATTTACCAATGTTACTTCCACAAGTCTACATCATTTCAAAGCCTTCATGCGTAGCCTTTTGGAGGTTTAAGTAAGAATGTGTGTGTCATCATCGTAAAAAGCGATTTCATAATGAATATCAATGTTAGCTTTATCTTTTGAAGTTGTTTTGTTCCACGTGTCTCTCTCCTTAACTCCTTCTAAACCACGCAACAGATTTTGATGCGGTTTTCACCATCCGTTAGATAATTGTAATGATTTTTTTATATATGGTCTTACACATAGACACCAGTCTTTGGGTGACGATAATAAGAATCAATCAAACTATTTGTAAACGCGTTATTTCGTCTACGACTGTACCAGTCTGGTCAGTTTTTTTGGTCTGAATGTTACAGTCGATTAATGCGTTTCGTCAGGGCCGACGTACGCACTAGCGATTATTAAAAAAGCTTAATGTACCTATCGATAAACTTTACAATATGTTAAATTAATTATTCGAACGCCAAAAGCATTTTGCATTTTTTTTAATAAAAAATAATCCTTTGATATCATCGGTAATTATAACAGGTTCGGTCGGCGTGATGGTCGCGTTAAAATTTTAAAGAATCCATTTATCGGGAAAAATATTTGAATAATATCAAAATTAACTCGCGATGAAATTGAAATTTTCGAAATGTCCGATGAAAATAACATTTTAAATTTGCAAAACGTTGTTTGTTTTTAATTTATTGCTTGCTTCTTGAATATTGAAACATTCCGCTTCGAGGCATTTGATTTTTTGAATACTTAAAATGTTAGACAGATCGTTTTTCAGGAGGTGGGGATATATTTACATTATACGTTATATAAAGATATAACGTATAATGTAAATATACGTAAAGACAAAAGACAAAGAAGTACAATATGAAGAAGCAAGCTATATTGACAAACATTCAGGTTATTTTCAATTGTTTTATTTATTTTTAACCCTTAAGCGGTTATCACACTTTACAATTTGAAGGAATCCAATTTAGGTACCTAAGTAGTGAACCTAGCGATCACACTACACTAAATTGATTTCTAAATCAATTTAGTATTGATATTTCTAAATCAATATAGTATTGAATTGAATTGAATCATAGAATTGAAAATAGATAACATCTAAATTGGATCCAATCTGTTCTAACTGCGATTACACTTTCCAATTTTCTAAATTGGAATCCTTCAAATTGTAAAGTGTGATAACCGCTTTACAAACATTTTTGCGTGCTGATATTCTCAAGATGTTATTTCAAAATAGTTTTCACAGACAAGATCACAAGACATGTTTTAGTCACATTTAAGACATCTTAATGAAATGTGTTTTTTGTTGGGACCGTACCTAGAGACATTTTATGTAAGGTAAGGTTGCGTAAGTCGTACCCCAGCAATATCTCGTCTGATACTTATAAAAATTGATCTCAGACTAAATTGTTTGTAGTTTTTAGTTGTTCATGTGATCTCTGATTATTAAGTGTTTTTCTTTATAGTTTTTAATATGCTTAATAACATTTGTTTTCTAAGTACGACTAAGGCTATAGGTGGTACGAATTAGGCGACTAGGTGCCTTAATCAATAAAAACAATAAAATACCTATTTTCATTAAAGAATTTCAATTTTTTTGTAATTGTTAATTGAAAACCAATTAAATAAAGATTTAGTAAGTGTTAAAGATTTTGTTTTATTTTAATTGCAGTGAATATTACAGTGTAATTTCCTTAGGGGGTACGACTTGAGCACCCTTACCTTATTTATTATGACACATTTATTTTAGGTACGATGAACGAATGGTATGTTTTTTTTGTGTTAACATCGACGGACAGGCTGACGGTCCACTTGGTGGTGGGTGGCAACCTTCGACTTTAACACAAGTGCGCTACCGAACATAGAAGGTTTAAAGATAAGGCATGAGGAACGGATGGGATAATGGGCGTCCCTGCTCACTCACCGAAACACAACAACAAATCTGCTGTTATTTCAAGGTGGTATTCTGTGAGGGGGTGGGTGGTTACTGCCCAAATGACTGTCTCCACTAAAAGAAAGAAATGTGATGCAAAAGAAAACATTATTTACTTTAAATGGAAAATATAATGCATTTTCTCCTGTCACCAGCGTTAACCGTCACTATCATGTAAATTATACAATTACTTAGCCATAATTTAAGAGCCCACAGCAATAAAAGTCGTAACATGGTATTTCTAAGCTGTATTGCGTTGTAATAAGGATAAAAATGTGTCGACCTTACAGCTACCAGCTTCTACCCTTGTACCGGAAAATTATGTAACTGAAGAAAATTCAACAGGTATAAAAAAGCGTCGTCGTCAGGTATGAAAATTGAGAAAATTACAAAAACCTGTATTTGCATCCGGGAAATGATTTGAACCGGAAGTAAGCGCTCGCTCCCTCATTTCCGGCTCTCTGTCGTTAGATGGCGCTGTGTTGCAATTTAAAAATTCAAAAGTGCCTCATTTGGGGGGAACTTTCATCGCTTCGGCCACTCTTAAGACACTCGTGGGAACAGCTTTTGTGTGTTTTAAAGACTTTAGTTGGAACTTGCAATTTACTATTAGCTGAGTCTGCCTCGGGTAGAAACGTTGTAAGATTATTTCAGTCTACATTATTATAATTACAAGAATGCACTTAGATAAATTGCATTGCACCCCTGTGCAGGGCTTAACATAAAAGATGCTGTTATAATTACAATAAAAAAGAGTATATAAAATATATACTTTCTTTTATTATAGAAATTTTTTAGTAATATTGGCTACCAGAGCACGCTTCTTTCTGAAAAAATCAACTAGCCCATAAATTTATTCAAAATAAAAGCAGATATGTAGGTCTTAAGTATAGATGATAACGATAAATGTTGTAATAGGTAATCAATACTAATAATAAATCTGTAAGTGTAGGTATTGTATGTATGTATGTATGTATATTCCTCCATAACTCTGAAACAAATTAACTGATTTTCATGAAACTTGATAGATAAACATTTGGACGTACGGGACACAGGATAGGCTACTTAATATTTTTCAACGCGGACGAACTCGTGGGCACCAGCTAGTCAATAATATTAAGGGTACTTCTATATTTATTTATTTTCTACAAATTATATACAAAAACCTTCCTAGTTTATCGCTCTTTCTAATAGTGAAAAACGCATCAAAATAAGTTGCGTGGTTTAGAAGGACATACATACAGACAGAACTATTAAATATTAATGTAGAAAATACTGTTATTAATACAATACTATATAGCAACCTGCATGCATGCTGCTGGGCTTCTCGATCAAAAGTCTAGGTGAAATCTCCCCTGCCTTACCTATTCCACATTCCATCCTATACGGTTTGGACAATGTCAATAACCTCATTTCAAGTAATTGGTTTGATTGCTGTACCAGTATTCAGCGGTTTTAATTAATTTGTGTTACAAAATATCATAGGATATTTAATGTATGTATATAGAAAAAATAAAAATTTAATGATGACTTGTGTAAAAAAGGTGCTAAACAAATTAATCTCTCCGTTTCGTATTCATTGCAATAAAATTTCAATCTGTTGTAGGATGCATCTAAGCTTGTATACTTCAAGTGGTGGTTTAATCTAAGGAAACTCGAGTGACTGCAGAACAAACATGTCTGAACATTGATATAAATACACCAAATGACTAGAAAGACTTGAATCATCTGAATCACATCACAAGGAACCACAAGGAAGACCCAAATATGATTAATTTTAGCCTTACCACTAGATATGCAAAAGAGTTTTTAACCATGTTTTGGAATTTGACTACTGAACCTATTAGGAATAGGAACTGAATATTTAGGTCTTTTTAATATTAATTATATTATTAATTTTAAACACAATTAATATAAAGTATATAGAAATCTTTTAAAAGTTTACTATGTTCGGTTACGGTTTATCTTTAACTTTTTGTTTATTAAATGTATTGAAGACAGACCAAGACCAGACCTGTTTTCCATACAAGGAATATGCATAAAAATGATATATACCAATTAATATTTTAATTTTAAACATATTGTATGTATTGTTGTTGTTAAGTTAATAAAAGACTTATTAATATTATTTGTATAATTTTAAATTTGCCAATAAATAAATATTGATTGATTGCCAACACCGAGTACATGTTCGGTAATGCTCGGCGAATGCCATAGTTTGGGGGAAAATTGTTGGGTTTGGAGATTCACCAAAGGGAAGCCACGGTTCTCTCCTCTAATGGTACTACACCATTACAGAAAACCACCGTAAAATAAGTGCTGTTGTGTTTAGGTGAGCCAGTAAGAGATGTCAGAACCTGGCAATACATGCTATAATGTCTGACAACACAGTAGCATTCCCTTTTAGGTGGTTAGGCGACGCCTTGGTTATTGTAATGAAGTACTTAATAGTATTATTATTATTACATTTCTAGCAAGTATACATCAATGTGCAGACAGTATTGCTTCAAGGAAACTCTGTGATATTCTCCACTGAGTACAGAGTATGAATAGAGAAGCGAGGATGTTCTTTGCCTGCGGCTAGCGTTCCGGTCTCAACTTCTAATGTTCACTTGCTTTCAAAAGAGTTTTGTTAACGGCAATGCGTAAAAGTATATAACTTTAATTATCACACTTTTGTATGAGGAATAAGGCGGTATTGTTTCCTTGTTATAAACTTTTTAAAACAGCTTTAGACTATAGAGACATACGACTTTCCTTATGTACTTAAGTTATGCCCAAGAGACTAAGTACTAAGCTCATTGTGCAGGGCCATTACTTTCTAGATTCAGACCCGAGCCAATTTTAAAAATATCATCGCCAAGGTTGGCCCTGCCTGGAATTGAACTCAAGTCTTGAGACAGAGTGAAACCAATCATCGAATAGGCTCCTTAAAATGTAGAAAAAAAAAATGAAACGAATGATGACTTATTACTGACGTAGCATATGTGGTGGCAAAACATGTAGACTTGTATCGAACACAAAACTTGACGTGTAACTCCAAGGACACAACGCAGATACAATTCGTAGCTTAGCTAATCAGACAACTACTTCTACGCCGTAGAGGCCTCTACGAAGTACTACGACGTAGTCTGTCCTCTATTTAATTAAGGCGAGGACTTCTTAGAATTAAAACTTAGATGCATATAGACCACATTTAAAATGTTTAAATCGGACAGATTATTACAAAAAAAAAACTATTTTCTAAGGAAAAAAATAGTGTAATAAAGCCTACATAAAAATTTATTACAATGCAGTGACAAAAGTTACTCGTTAAATTCTATTTCGTTATATTCAAGTTCAAAAGCAAAGGTAACTTTGTTTGATTTATACATTAATGAGAAATTATGTATTATACATATTATTTTTCACATAGCGTATATACGGTTAAGTACATTGACGTCCATTTAACGCATCTTATTTTTCAAAAAATATTTCAAAAAAATTAATTATTTTAATATTTTACTATTTTTTTAGATGTTTTTAATACCAAACGTACTACCAGAATATACAATATGTATATGTGGCAGCAGATTTCAGTACCTAAGGGCTTAGTAGATATTTATGAACTCACGTTTCATATGTAGGAAAATGGTTGGATATCTGAATGTTGTTTATTTCACTAATCAGGGTAAATAAACAATATTATTCGCTTCAATTAAAAATAAAATGGGTAAATAAATTTACCTTTTTCATTCCAATCCATTAAATTCCCATTTCAGTTTACCTTCGCTCTCAGTCGCAGGCTATCGGCACAGCCGAGGAAAAAACCTGTCACGCTAAAAGGAGAACGTACTTACAGAGACGTGGACAAATTATGGGTTAATTCCACTCAAAGTTGTACGGTACATAAATAATGGAATCTAATGCGATTTTTTTTTTAAATTAGCGATTCTGTCCAATTATTCGACACTGAGTGGAATATTATTTCTATTAATCTTGCGTATTTATATAAATTATTTACAAATTATATTATACTAGACACCCGTTCTCGGCTTCGTCCGGTATGCAATTTTTGTATACACAAACTTTGATATTTTCATAAGTGAAAATTGAATTAAAATACGTTAGGTGGTAAAATTTAATTAAGTTTTATTATGTAAGTATACGAGTATGAAAACCTTGTCTAAAAAATATTTAACTTATGGTAAAAACCATAAGTTAAATAGCTTGGATGCACTACATCTTTGATAGTAAGGTTAAGTTACTCTGGGGTCGATATCACAGAAGGTCCGAATCTTCTGAACAACTGTCAACAGTTCGCAATTAATGAAAAGTATCTGGGTTGGCTCGCTCCATCGTCGGCATCGTCTTTCCTGCACGGCTAGATGCAAACCCATTATTAACAATATGTAATATACTAGCTGGCGCCTGCGACTTCGTCCGCGTTGAAAAAGAAAAAGTAGCCTATCCTGTGTCCCATACGTCTAAATGTTTATCCACTAAGTTTCATGAAAATCAGTTAATTCGTTTAAGAGTTATTTAGGAACATACATACATAAAATACCTACACTTACAGATTTATTATTAGTATTGATTTACTATACAACATTAATAAGATTTTATGATTTACCAATTATAATAAATAAACAAAAAAATACATATTTTTATAACACATTTGTAATCGAGTTTGAACATTGATTAACGACTCGGTCGTGTTAAGATATACGATCTCTGATTCGTGTACCGTGTAGCCGTCTGGTGAAATCGTAACATGTCCCACGGGAGTTTTATGTAAAATAAAATAAATTGTAAGCGAAAGCCTTGTTTTGTGATTTATGTTGGCTCGGCGGCGGCGCACAGTGGATTCATCATTTTCATACGATAAAAACACCGTATTATAAACGAACAGTAACTTAAATAGTTATTATTCACCATCATCATCGGAACTAGAGTCCACTGAGGGAGCTATTACTTTATTGATTTTGTAATAAAAGTTCAAAAAATCCGGCATAAATCATTGAGAAAAATACACTGTTTCTCTTGAAAAATTGACGATTCTGATGTTACCTTTTAAATGGTAACAATTTTTTTTTTTAATTTCTAATTATTTTTCACTTGGTGTTCTATGCTGTATGCTTAGATCTATGCTTTTCAACCCAATATTTTTTTTTAAGTTACATGTATTGTAATTTTATTAGATGAATCAGAATTAGTTAAAAATGTTTCAGTTCATGACACTGTTTCAGAACTAACGCGACTTCGATTGAATATTCATTAAATTCATATGAAGGTATGTTAACCCTACTGCGTTATGCTGACCGTGAACACAAAACATGTTCGTTTATTCAAACAAATGACTAATGAGTTTGAATGGGACACAATCACAATGTGTTTTAGTAGGAATGTGTTTATTGGGAGCACAGGTACGGTCAGCAGTAACGAACTTAAAATTCAGGCCATACAGTAGGTACCTGTGCTTTTTTTAAATTGAGTACTGTTAGAGATCAACGAATCTAAAGGTTCTTAATTACCTCTTACAATAAGTCTTGTGACAATAAGGCTCGCGTTGTTAGACTACGAGGTCTAAGAGGTTACTCTACGAGATCAAATCAGGAATGAGGAGATTTATAAAAAAATTAAACGTTAAAATTTAATTAAAATTTATCTGGTAGAGAATGAGTATGGATTTTTAAAAAAAACATCTAAAACTAACAACTGAAATTATGCAAATTATTGATTTTATTTGATATAAATGACATCTAAACATATTTTTAGTATCTTAATTGATAGAAGACTACTTTCTGCTCAGATTAATTAGAAATTTAAATCAAGTGTAAGTGCGAGAGTTACGTAGTAACTCACTGCGATATGTTATTATTCCATTAAACAGTACAATGTAATATGTAATGCAAAGTCTAAAATAATGTTCAGAAGAGAGCCGACTGGGACTTGCCGAAATATAGTCGTAAATCAGTGAAAATTGACGGACTCAATGCTATACCAAAATAAATACAAGTTAATGTTATTTGGGATCCAATTAAGCTAAATTTAGAAATTTAATTTGAATAATACAGCTATATTTAGCCGAGCCAATTCGACGAAACGAATAAAATCTAGTTTCCTGCGATATCGATGGCGGCCACAATATATTTATAAATATTCTCAATATTTTGTTGTAATTTTTAGTATATCGAGTTTAGAAGCCTAATTTAAAAATTCAAAAAAAAACGAAATCAAAGTACAAAAAAAAAATTCATGAAAAGATTTTAGGATTAGGAGATATGGCTCTAAAGTCACCGAAACAACAGCGAATAATAATTACGCTTTCATTTAACGAAGGTCTTAAGAAATCTTAAAAGAAGGTGGTTACTACAGCCAGAAGGTTTGCCTAACTTATGTCAGCTAAACGCATTGTGCCCTGACACTAGTAAATCGACGATATATTAAAAATAATTGAGATTTTCAGGGATAAAATCTTACTTGTTAAAATACAAGATGTAGATATGTTCTTTTCTCTACAAGTAGGTACATAATTTCGTCATAGTAGTAGAACAACGACGGTTTTGATAATTTTCAATTTTTATTTTTTTGCGTAAACTGACTTTATTTGTTGTGCTTTATAGACCAAAAAACATTTTTTGACAAATATTATTTAAAACTTTCCAGATACAGAGTTCAAATACTGACGGATTTGATTCCTGAACACAGTACAATGGCATATTAATCATGTCGCCAGTGTCATAGTGTAAAGTTACTCAATTGCAGAACAGTCGTTGTTCTACGGCTATGATGGTATGTAGTCTCATATACGAACGTCCTTCTCTCTCATACAACAAAGATTAGCCGAAAAGAATGTGGGTTTTCTAATTTGTCCCCGACCTGAAATATCACGCATAAACGCCAAGCAAACGAGAGTTTAGTTGGCAACGAGCAATAGTATGCTGAAACCGCCAGATATAGAGGTGCTTTTGGGACCTCAACTGGCCATTTATGATGTAACAAAACGTCCCCTGGCGTACCTCGCAAACGGCTAAAGCGATGTAATTTTCATGCGAATATAGGTATAGGGTATTAGATTTATAAGCTGATTGTACAAAGGCTTTTACAACATTACACTGTTTATTTTATATTTGAACTAGCAGACCGCTCCCGGCTTCGCTCGGGGTGTATTTTTTCTAAAGTAAACGTAGCCTAAGTAACTCCTTATTACATCAGCTACCTGCCAATAAAAGTCCCGTCAAAATCGGTCCAGCCATTTCAGAGATTAGCCGGAACAAACAGACAGACAGACAAACAAAAATTGTAAAAAATGTTATTTTGGTGTATGTACCGTATATATATTCATATGCATGTAGTAAAAACGGTTATTTCAATATTACAAACAGACACTCCAATTTTATTTATATGTATAGATTAATATTTTGACATGCTATTATGTAGGTCGCCGCTCACGAGACTGGGTCAAATTTATTTCCATGATTCAAAACTATAATAAGACTTAAAATAAAAGATCTATAACAGTTTTAACTTGAATACAGTTAGGGTAACATTTTACACTTAACAATAGTTAATTACTGATATATAGTAAGCCTTGTTACAGTAAGTAACAGATAAAAAAAGAAATTCTATTATTTCTTAAATGTTTTTACGTACATATCGTACTGTTATTTTAGTGTTCTTCTGAATGACGGTGGTTACTGTCGCCAGAAGGGATGCTTTATTTTTGACTACAAGTCTATGAATATATAATAAATACTATACTAGTTTTTAGTTCAGGTCAATGGTTTATAGGAGCTCACATAACGATTTTTACCTTGCATTTTTATTTTAGTTTTTAACTACAGATTAACATTTAAATCTACAAACCGTTAATAGAACCATTTTTTGCAATATAATAAAAGTTATAATATTATGTCAATAATTCTAGAAATGACCTTTCATAGTCCAAGTATATACGGTCGCCAAATGTGAAATAAGGCGTGAGCCCTTTCGTGTGTTCGCACCTTTTCGCCCAATACGCCCACACATTCACAACAAAACGGCAATAATGAGAATAGTGAACAGCTTATATTAATCATAATTCGTTGCCTACCCTGAAGACATGGGTTATTCTGTAATCTATAATTTAAAAAATCAATAACCATCTGCTCGCTGGACCGATGACATCAAATCCAATGAGGTCTTGATGGGAATTCGCAGGATAGAGTCTGATGGCGCTCTATTGCACTAGCTGTTGCACGAGACTTCTTCCGCGTAACTTTATAAATACTAGCGACTCGTACCCGGCTTCGCCCGGGTGCATATTTTTACGTAAAAACCTTCCCTGATTATCCCTCTATCCATGAGTGAAGACAGAATTAAAATCGGCCCAGCCGTTCTCGAGTTTTGCGCTTAGCAACACATTTAGGGATTCATTTTTATATTATAGAAGATAGGCTATGTTATTATAATGTACTCATGTAATAATGTAATGGCTACTCATTGATAACGTATGTAGCTTTCTATAGAAAGCTTTAGCTTCTATAGAAGCTTTCTATAGCTTTCTATACATCTATAGGTGTAAGAATTTTTAAAAGCGGCATCATATCTTCTCTCTTTATAATATTAGTATAGAAAAACATAAAAACTCTAAGCTGGGCGTTGGCGTATGGCACTTCATTTTATGTAAATAAAAAGTAAGTATATTTCTATATATAATTTAGGGAGAGTTTTAGAATGACCCAGCACTATATAGAGTACCTATCGACCGCGCGTCCCAGCGACCTCGTAATAGTAACGGACAAAACTTGATTGATAGATCCAAAGCTATACTCGTATTTCGAAGATAATAGATAATACTGATTTGTGACGTAGTTCCGATTTAGGTTCGACGCTAAACTTATAAGAACTATTCATAATATAATAAATCAGATCTATATGATTAATTACTTTCTTTATCATTATAATAAATTCGCATAAAAATATTATATCAGTATTCCTTAATAGTATTTTAGTAGTTAGATGAATATTAGTTTAGAATTTAGATTGTCTAAGATTCAAGAAGGAAGAGATCCGTACACGAACGAAGGTTTTATTTAAAATCACTAGCGACCTGTCCCCGGTTTTGCACTCATATTTTTCTGCAACTTAAGTACACAAACCTCTCTCATTTATTTTCATTAGTGAAAACCTTATAAAACCGGTGGTTGGTTTTAAAAAAAATAGCAAAGAAACAAAAAAAGGCGTAATTTATTTTATAGGTAAATATTAGATATTATTTCTAACCTTAAGATGTTAATTAGTAAAAAACTTTTAATGATTATTTAAAATAATTAACAGCCTAGACTAAACTGCTTTTTTTTTGGTCTGAATCCGTATAACTTATTAACAATCTTTTCACTCTGTCCGACTTCATTCATAGCTTTCCATTCACATTTCGGTGAAAATTCGCTTAGCATTTTTTTTCTCTGTTCCTGTCAAAGGGATAGGTTCTATTTCTGAAATGTAAAATTCCAACTTAAAATAAATAACTCTTTAGACGCATTAAGTCCTAATATCATTCACACGTCTAGTTTCAAATTACTTCTTTAATGCTATGAATACTGGTACCGTCGCCCAAAGAAGCCAGACAGGGCCAGCCCTAGAGGCCTGAGCAAGATGCCGGGGGTCCTCCTGCCGGGACCTCCCCGGCCCCCCTGGACTCAGGACTTACGACCCCGACGCCAGCTGACAGGGATAAGCTGAGGCGGAGGGACAAGCCCTGCTCCAGACCGTTAGGTCTGTGCTCCTCGGAGTACTGGTCCACCTATGGTGTGCTCCGCCACGAGCTCCGCTGAACACAGCCTGCTCGGAGCACACGAGTGTGGGTATTCTTAGTCCCCAACAAACCAATCCAATTGGACGAACAAAGGCCGGTGTGGGGACGTTACCACCGACCCCTGCGACCCCTCAGATTGTCGAGGGTAAGCCCCTCCACCTCCACCTAGGAGGGCGTCTAGACCCCCCTAGAGTTACTTGTATCCTTGGGAGACGGTATCCACCTACCATCAAGTAGACCCTCAACCTGCCTTCTGACAGTATAGTAAGCACAGTACACACACAGTCGAGTAAACATAGTTTTCACAGTACTGACTTCGATATCTTCACTGTAGCAACAAAGATGTAACATTTAAAAAAGTGATCGTCGAGTTTTTAATTATCGTAATTAACGCTAAAGAGCCAAGTTTCAATATTATGATTTGTCGACGAATTAAAACTAAACTTTCCGTTTTCCGATTACAACTTGATAAATTAAGTTTGCCGCAAAGTTTCCCAGTTGAAACTGGAGTGCCCTTAAGGGCTGTAACAGCGCCGAATTAATAGACGTGTCTTTTAACATCTCTTAATTAGAATGGTGCTTATTGCAGACATTGGAATTTTGGTAAATGCATTAGTTGAATTTTTTATTTTATTTGTGTAGGTATATTGTATTTATGTACTTGTATTTAGTTATTAGATAGATTAAGTTTATGGTGATCACTTTTACCACCCACATTGTTTTATTAATTTTTTGTAGAATTTTCCTTACCCTAAGGTTGCCTGGCAGAAATCGCTATAAAGCGATAAGGCCGCCTTTTGCACCTTTAATTGTCATTTCTTTCTTTTTTTTCTATTATCTTTTTTATATGTGTGTTTTTGGTGCAAATAAAGAGTTAATAATAATAATATTTTGGAGAAATTTCTTTGATATGACACGATTTGATCGAAAACGAAATTTTGTTTGAATTCTGTAGAATGAATTCATGCCAGAACTATTGTGTGGTAGGCTATACACGTGTATATAAAATCATATATCAATATTTTACAAATTTCATATTTATGTAAGTTTATTTGTCTAGAAATCAATTAAGAGCCCATTGAATGAGTGGTCAGTGTGCTTGATTTAGCGCTAGCGCTATGTGTCAGGGGTCCCGGGCTCGATTCCTGACAGGGTCAAATTTGGAAATATTTTTTTAAAGTCTGGTAAATAGAGTGGTAGAACACTGCGTTTCGCAGTCATTTGGGCAGCTCGTTTGGCGACAGTAACCACCCATTTAGAGAATACATAGTGAAATAACAGCATATCTGCTGTCAGACTATCTGTGTCGACCATTATTAAAAAAATCTATACATATCATTTTTGACGACACGTTTGGTCTAGTGGCTAGTAACCCTAGCTGTTAACCAAACTGACGCGGGTTCGAATCCCGCTAGGGGCATTTGTTTATATTTTAACATTTTAACTTTGTACCTGAGTTTTGTATTTATAACATGTATGTATTTATAAAAAAAAAGTAATCTATGTAGTATATCAACTGTCTGGTATCCATAATACAAGCCTATAGTTGCTTACTTTGGAACTAGATGGTGCTATGTGGAATGTGTATTTATTTATTTATTTATCATAAAATAGCTGTTTGATTATGCATATTTCTTCACTAACTTCTTCTGAAGCACAACAGTTTTGGTGTTTTGACAACCCAACTGGTGTTGATGCGATTTTAACTAAAAGAAAGATTGATAAACAAGTATGGTTTACCATTTTCTAATAATTACTTTACTGTATACTTGCTGTTGCACGCGAATTCGTCTGCGTAACTTTATAAAATATAGCCTATGTTATAATACTAGCTGATAATATAGCTTTTTATAGGTGAAAGAATTTTAAAAATCGGTTCAATAGTTTAGGAGTTCATCGCAGACAAACAACGTGACACGAAATTTTTATATATGAAGATATATACCTGATATATTTAAATATATATTATCTAATCATAAATGTTACAATCAAATTATATTAACAATGATTACCTATTATAGTAAACCAAAATATTTCTAAATAATTTTAACATTAAGTATTTTTAAGGCGATACGTAATTATACCATTATTTTATAAATAGTTTTATTGGTTATGATAACATTACCACATTAATAACATATTCAAAACCTTACCATAGTAATACCTACGCATTTTTATATTTTAGTCAAATTTTAGTCACCGTTAAAGCAAAATTAAAGTCTCCAACTTTTCAATAGATCTTTTGAATCTTTGTTCTTTGTATTAAGGCGTTAATCATTAATTTTGAACGCTTGTCGCTTAATTTCGTATTGCTAAAGCCCAAGGGTGAAGTTATCAGATCGTTAAAATATACGACTAGCTTTTAACCCGGTCTCTGCGTCGGTTGAATTATTATTAATTTAAAGTTAGGAAGTATGAACGGTATTCATAAATATAAATTAATACAAATTTTGGTATATTTTTACTCTATTTTAGAGGAATTAATATTCTAATTCTTTTGTTTAAGCAAAAAAAGACGACACGCTTGGTCTAGTGGCTAGTAACCCCAGCTGTTAAACAAACGGTCGCGGGTTCGAATCCCGCTAGGGGTGCTTTATGTCTTAACATTTACCTTTTTACATGAGTCATGGATGTTTGTATTTATAATATGTATTTATTTACAAAAAAAAGTAACCTATGTATTATATCAACTGTCTGGTATCCATAATACAAGCATTAAGTTGCTTACTGTGGAACTAATGGTGCTGTGTAGATGTTTAGTAAAAAAAAATGAAAAAAAGATAAGGACTCGTAAGATGGGAAAATATCTTCCCTGTCATCCCTGAAATAGTAATCGTATCAGTTACTATTTCATGGCGGTCTTCTTAAGGGGCTGATTACTGGGGTCGGATTGCCTACCATATGATGTGTACTAACATAAATATTTATGTATTATTTTAACAACATTTAGAGTAATAGAAAATACAGAATCAATTATTAAATTTCCCTCGGCTATAGAAAATTTAACGCCAAACACCAAAGAAAAGCTATTAAAAAAGTTCTCAGCACTCGCTCTGAATCGTTTACAATTTTAGAAGGAACTTGTATAGGAATTTCCCCTCATAAAATAACTTTTATTGGTTTGTCGATTTCGAGGTTCAACAATGGAGGATGAGAAAACAATTGTGAAATTCTTTGATTTGTTTAGACATTAAGACATTTGCCTTCCGATTAATATACCATAGTGTCTCATTGCATTTTAAAGACGAAAAAATTTTTTTTTTTCCATTTTGTAGATAGATAGATAGATAGATATACTTTATTGTACACAGAGTAACACAAAAAAAAAAAAAAAAATGCAAAATATGACAATGTACAATGGGCGGTCTTTTGTAGTTATTAACCAAACAGGTCTGCTGTTAGTAATCGCATTCATAGAAGAATCACACGTGTTTTAAGGTTTACTATTATAACAGATAACAGTGTCCATTCTTTACTTTAATATTATCATGTCCCTGACAAGAGCTGTTAATATCAGCGTGGTTTTGTTTATATATTTGTACCATATCACTGGATACACGACGGAGGATGAATAAGAGCCAGCAGCAGTTTTCTGTTTTCACAAACCGAAGTATATTCCAATGTAAATAATGTATATAAATAGAACAATTTCTTAATAAAATACCTACATTCCCGTACATACCACACAAAGAGTCTTATTGCACCTATATAATCGCCAAATCCCTTATGTGCCTTACACAAGGATGTTCCCTTGCCAAAATTACAATTTTTTTTTATATATGTTGATGTAGGAATCTTTTATAAATGCTCATATATACCTACTTAATAAAATATATTGCAAAAAAATTGTAAAACGAGTAATTTGATAAGTTAAGTATCTCTGCGACTTTATTGTTATGCCATAAAATGGTTGCAAATACCATAACAGATGTTTTAGTCCCAGATTCGTATCCGGTTAAGGATATGGACATCCAACATAATTATATGTGACCTCTGTTAATATTTATTATTTTTTCAATAGTTAATATGATTGGATGTTGACAGATTTGAATGAAACTGAAGTAATTATAGACCATTTCATATACATTCTGTATTTTTTATCTACTGGATGCCGGTCTAGGTGCTACTGGCGTGTTCATTCTGTACAATGTCTACTTGATTTCCATCTTGACAGTAAATCAAGTACCTTATTGTCTAACTATGACACAGAGGCTATCAGAATTAATGGTAAAAATGGATAAAAAATAGTACCGTAAATTTCAAATAAACGACTAGGAAAAATTAAGGTCTCAAACTCCGCCCATTTGAGTGGATTTTACGGGAAAATGAGAGATAGGCGTTCCCGTGTCCCGGGCAGAAGTTTTATTGCCCAGGAAACGTGGGCAGTGCGAACGAATTTACTATTTTTCATAGTAATTACATTATTTTCATGTAATTATGAATTATATGTTTTTAAAACACAACAAGTACTGTTAAGTGAATACATGAACATTGAACGCACACTATTTCTATGACCTCAGTACTCGTCTTGACTTGTGTTATGGGTAATAAATCATTCTGAAAAGTTAATTAACATAATCGACCTTGCCAAGATTCGAACCAGGGACAGTTGAGTAATTTGGTCATGACCAAACATTTGACCAAATTGCATCTTATTAATATTATAGATGCGAAAGTATGTGAGGATGAATGTATGGATGTTTGTTAATCTTTTACGCAAAAACGGCTTAACTGATTTGAATGAAATTTGGCACGCAGATAGTTTATTACCTGGACTGATATACATGATAATTTTTATCTTGGAAAAATGTTAGCTTCCCGAGGGATCTTTCAACGCGACTGAGTCGCGGGCACGAGGTAGTATCAAAAATTGCCATTTTAATATCGCGTTTTTATCGCATAGATTGTATAAAATAAATGCGATGAAACCCTGTGTCTACAACTAGAAGAAAAAGCTGAATTTAATTATTTTATGCAAATATCAGTTACCTAAACAAACAATAAACTGAAGGGTTCACAGGCCAGCGGTTCAACGTTGTTTTAACGAAAATGATTGTCATTTTGAATATTAACTTTAAAAAAATAATAGGCGAATTCCACTTTTATAACATCACAGCTGCGCCAAATATGCACATTATTTTCAAGTTAACTTAATATAGGTTAGCCAAGTATGAACCTCGCAATTAACTTCCCAAAAGACTATGAAGTAAATAACCTATGGCCTCTAGGTCTTGAGCCTCTAGGCTACACTAGTCGTGAGCGTTGGAAGTCTATTTTGGACTATGGTGGAAGCCTATGTTCAGCAGCGGATTTCCGTTGCGTTGTTACGATTTCACTCCTTAACTACTTGTCAGGGATACAGAAAAAAGTACTGTTTCCGAGTGATTAACCAAAAATAAAAATAAAAAATTCAACACCACAATATGTTT
Source organism: Synanthedon andrenaeformis (assembly GCA_936446665.2). NCBI lineage: Eukaryota > Metazoa > Arthropoda > Insecta > Lepidoptera > Sesiidae > Synanthedon > Synanthedon andrenaeformis. The sequence continues at coordinate 715,131 of OW387779.2, read as the reverse complement.
TAACACCTAAGAAAACAAGGCGCGGTCAAAGTCGCAGGCAACAGCTGGTAAAGTAATAAAATACTGTTCTTAATGTAACAAATCCTTTTCTACGTACGAGTAAAGAATAATCTTCAAGCTCGTATGATTTCACATACAAAAAGTCGGTTGGGAGTCATTAACAAGTTTTTCCAAGACTGAACGTCGCGACAAAGACGGATTGTAGAACTGCGATGTACCGCAGCGAAAGAAATATACAGTAAGGAACAAGAACCAAGTCACACGGTGTAACTCTTATTTAATCTGAGACACGGTGCACTCGAAATGTAAAAGATATCTGATACTTTGAGGTGCTGATTCTCGTCAATATCATCATCAATACTAATAATAAATCTGTAAGGGTCGGTCATGGAGTAAGTTACTTTGTTTTCAGAGATATCGTGTTTATAGGCTCTATACATGATACTGAAACTAAATTGACGATTTTTAGATTTTTTTTCTGTATGAATGTATGTATGTATGTTCCTCCATAACTCTTAAACGAATTAACTGATTTTCATGAAACTTGGTAGATAAACATTTGGACGTACGGGACACAGGATAGGCTACTTTTTTCTTTTTCAACGGGGACAAATTTGTTTTTATTATCTGTAGTTCCACAAAAATCTAACAGATGGCGATGTACGGCGCACGGGTACAGTAATTACTCATATATTTTCTTTTTCAACGCGGACGAAGTCGCGGGCACCAGCTAGTATATAATATGTTTGGAAATCAGAAATTGTGACTAAGAATTTACTTATCATTCCCAATGGTACTTATCACTCGGTTAGAGCAAGTGTTCATTGTCTTTAATCATTTAAGTAAGTATAAAAATAATAATTTATGTTTATGTGTTGTAGATTATAAAATTATTTTATGTAAAAAAAAAACTTTTTAAAAATCATTTGGTGAATACATGATACCTACGTAATTAATGGTTGACTTATTCCTTTGAAGGAATTTAGACTTATTAGATTATATATTAATTTATACAAATATTGTACGAGTAATTTAGCCAGAATAACAATACTTGTATACTTGTTCCTGGACGGTAACTAATTTGGTAAAGATCCCTAAGGATAGTAGAAAGCTTTTCATTCACAACATCCTTTTCATTCCATTTGACAACACGTTTGGTCTAGTGGTTAGTAACCCTAGCTGCTAACCAAACGGTCGCGGGTTCGAGTCCCGCTAGGGGCAAATGTTTATGTGTTGACATTTTACCTTTGTACCTGAGTCATGGATGTTTTATATTTATAATATGTATTTATTTACAAAAAAAAAGTAATCTATGTAGTATATCAACTGTCTGGCATCCATGCATTTGTTGCTTACTGTGGAACTAGATGGTGCTGTGTGGAATGTGTGAAGATATTTTATTATCCTAAGAAGTATGACATTTTTTAAACAATTGATTTTTAACAAAGTGTAAAAAAAGCCATTTTTTTCTAGCTATCTTTCTCTGGCTTACGTAGCCTTGTACATTTTTTAAAACCTATCCTAATCAGTATCTAGGTTTATAGGTGACATTATCTACGTAAGCCTGTCTGTCGATCATTACCATAAAATAAAAACACGTCTATTAAAGGTCCGAACTCCTGTAGAGAGTGATTTAATTCCGAATTGTAGCTCGAAAGAATCTGCATTGTTAACTAGTTGCAAAGCCTATACCTGAATCGAGTTGCCGAATTCGTTTTGACGAGTGCCACTTATCGCTCGTAGAACCCCCTCTCTTGAAAATTTCGACATTCGGCTTTTACATCTATTTTTAAACCGTTTTCAACTGTTCAAAGGCTTCAAAAGCTTACACAAATATGATAAAATATTCTCTCTGAATAAATAACACACTTTTTGTAATATTCCTTTAACTTTACATTGCGATTTGGTCTCCTATGTGACGGTAACACCATAATTCTATTTATCTACACCGTAATAACTCATAACTAGACAATGGGAATAAATTCAGCGTCTGCTACGAGTTTATAGAAAATTGTGTGGTAAGAAACAAATTATTAGATCATTCTCTATTTTAGGGGCTATATATAAGATTCTTACCAGTATTTGGTTAGTATTAACAGGGACTTTTCAATAAGTAGTATTGCGCTGTAGAGAGTAAATGTCAATGTGGCAGCGTTACTCCATATTTTAAAGCCATTACGCTGCCCTGGAGTAAACGGTCTAGTCCGGACATATTCTTAGGCCCAAATTTAAGTAATTATTTTTCAGCTTTCTTATTATATACTAGCTGGTGCCCACGACCTCGTTCGCGTTGAAAAATATTAAGTAGCCTATCCTGTGTCCCGTGCGTCCAAATGTTTATCTACCAAGTTTCATGAAAATCAGTTAATTCGTTTCAGAGTTATGGAGGAACATACATACATACATACAGAAAAAAATTCTAAAAATCGTCAATTTAGTTTCAGTATCATGTATAGAGCCTATAAATACGATATCTCTGAAAACAAAGTAACTTACTCCATGACCGACCCTTACAGATTTATTATTAGTATTGATTTTTTATTTTAAGGTCGACAATCAGGCTGACGGTCCATTTGATGGTCTACTTGATAAGGGATAGTAGATAAGAGACCGGAATATGGGCTCCCAATTACTCACTCACCGAAACACAACGCACACATACTGTTTTTCACGGCGATCTTTTGTAAGAGGGTGGTTACTCCTGGTTACTCCCGCCAGACAGACTGCCCAAATTACTTCGTATCGCAGCTATCACTGCCGCTAGATATGATTATTTGTATATTTGTCGTTTATTATCGCTTTATTTCATTAGAAATTTCTATTAACTTGTTCTTTATTCGTAATAGTTTTAAGTCTCAATATATTTGCGATCAATAAATAAACTTAAGCAAAAAAATTGTCGTAGTAAAAGGCGCGGCACTTACACTATATAAATCTGATAATGGTGCTGTCAACTCCGCCAATACTATAATAATTCACTACTTTTCCGGAGAGTGTATTTTTTCCCTTTACCCGAGCTTGAAGTTTCCACTCTGTCGTGGATCAGGACGGGACATTAACGACTTGTGTACAGCCGGAGTCGATTTCAATAGCGCAACTTTTTCAAATATTCAAGAAATGTACCTATTATAATTATTTTAAAAATTAGATCGTGTGTCTGACTGCAAAACTAAAGAGTTTATTTGGTTGATTAAACACTATGAATTCTGGAATTACCAAGTCGGATTTGTAAAACTTCGTTGGTCGGATAACAAAAAATATTTTTGCATTTTATAGCCTAATTCTTGTGTAAGTATTTCAGTGTTAATTTATTGATTAATGTTACAAAGGATGGCAAACAGATTGACGGTCCACTGAATGGTTGGTGATGACCGTCGTCACCATTTCTTGCAGCTGAGCGATGACCGGACACCTCCCCCCCCTCCCCATAGTCTGATCATACTCACAACTCTTAGATGTTCTAGAGGTTAATGTTTGATTAAAAAGCATTCTAATGCCGTTACGGCCGTACGTTACGTTTTATTTTTTGTCCCGGAACAAGTTTACAAAAGAAACCTTTTTTATGCTAATATGCCTAGACTAAAATGCAAATAGAAAAAATAAATGACGGTAGTTTTAAGAGCCTTTTTAAGATAGGTGTAGATGTCGTCATTATGTGTATAATATGTTAACGCTTTGCTCTCGCTAGGCATCATTATCATCTACCTCCTACTTCCTCTCGTACTAAATAGAGTATAGAGGGTCTCATTAAATGTTAGAACTGCTGAGGCCATCAAAAATCTCCCTTACCGGTCAACGCCCGCATCAAATGAATGGACATATCGCAACAAATTTATATTAACAAATTAAATAATTGTTCCTTCTTATTTTTCTTCCTAATCGAGTCAATCTTGGCGGGGTGGCCACGACTGCCAACATAACGAAAATGAAATATCGAAAATGAATACCTTAATATTAAATAGTAAAAACACAAGCATAATATGGACATTTTTTTAAATAGTTTTAATTCTTTTGGATGTAAATTGATAAGTACTTGAGTAATGTTTCCTATTAGCAATTAATTTAATTGTAAATTTAACATAACATACATACTCACTTATATTTTATTTGTTTATTTGATTTTGTTCTGTTTATACAACTTTAATACCTATATCTTTTTTTACTTTATTTAGACATTAAGCAGATTATTTGTCAGTAAAGAAAGACCCATCCATTAATTTCATATTGGTCTATCAAAACACTGGCATAGCATTATAAATTCATATTCGCTTAATAATTTTGATGCATGCTCCCGCCTACAACGCGCGTGACTCCGCAAAATGGCGTCTAACATTAGCTGCTTGTAACGAGCCTCCTTATAACCCGAGTTCGTGCTGAATTTTTTTGCTGACTCTACTACTGGTTCTCACTAAATATAATATTTTAATCAATACTAACAACTGCGCATAGGTAGTTGACGCCATCTTAAATTATGATAAAAAATTATTTATTTATAATACTAGCTGGTGCCCACAACTTCGTCCGCGTTGAAAAATATTAAGTAGCCTATCCTGTGTCTCGTCGCGTACGTCCAAATGTTTATCTACCAAGTTTCATGAAAATCAGTTAATTCGTTTCAGAGTTATGGAGGAACATACATACATACATACAGAAAAAAAATCTAAAAATCGTCAATTTAGTTTCAGTATCATGTATAGAGCCTATAAACACGATATCTCTGAAAACAAAGTAACTTACTCTATGACCGATCCTTACAGATTTATTATTAGTATTGACAAGGCCTCTAACGAAGCAGACATCATACAAAATCGTCATCATTCCAGTAAGGCAACACTTGGCGGATACCGTCGCAATTAATGGAGGCACAGCATGTACCAGTATCATCCAAAGTCTTACCCCTAAAACTAATTGAAAAAAAAATTGAAAATAAATTATAATAATTAAAAACAAACACAAGCAAAGCAAAGAGATAATGTCACCTTGCAGTCCAATTAAAAAAAAAGTCAGATTTTAAGCCTTAGGAAGTTTGCGTGACCCATAAGACGATTTAATGGCGAAAAACGGCCCAACTTTGTTCCGAACTGATTCAGTTGAAAAGGTGTATATCTGCCCAGCCGAGCCCATCTTTCACCAATAGGATGGACATAGGCCTATGTCCATCCATTTCAGGATGGACATAGGCTAAATATTCCACACGGGCAAATAACCGCTTGCACCAGCTATCTATACTTACTAATATTATAAAGCCGAAGAGTTTGTTTGTTAGTTTGTTTGGTTGAACGCGTTAATCTCAGGAACTACTAGTTCGAATTGAAAAATTATTTTTGTGTTGGATAGTCCATTTATCGAGGAAGGCTTAGGCTATATAACATCGCGCTGCGGCTAATAGGAGCGGAGCGTCAATGGAAAATGTTGCAAAAACGGGAAATATGATTCCTTTTTGAGAGCTTCCGTTGCGTGCGGCGTAAACGGTTTAAGTTAAGCAAAAATCATGTATGATGGAATTGTTCCTCTTTAAAGTTCTAAAAAAAAAGTTCGCGACAGTATATGTTTATCTTTTAAGATTAACTCACTATAACCTTTTTTATAGTAATCAAATTTGATCGAAATTAATGCATTATTTGCGAAGGTGATTTATCAACATAATATTAATCCTTAACCAAATAAATACGTTATTCATCACAAGTATTTAATTGTGAACAAAATTGCCCTTGACATCACTTGATTTCAATCAAAATCTTAGGAGATATGAAAATATTAAAATAACTCTGCAACAAAATAGGTATGATACTATGACTTCATCTTAGGTATGATAACGTTCGGGTCGGTTCAATTCACACACGCGCGCACTAAAAGTCATAGCGCGCGCATCACTGGCCGGCCGCCGCCGGTAGCTCTGCGAGGTACCATGCCGCGCGGCTCACGCCGTCTTTTCCGTAGGGAGCGGTTGTGCTCAGCGAACTGATTTTTTAAATTTGTTTTTGCGATATCTCATCGTATAATACTTACTCATATATTTTCTTTTTCAACGTGGATGAAGTCGCGGGCACCAGCTAGTCTAAAGATAAAGATACAACGTTTGGCAAAAGTATAATGACAGGCATCAATGTCAGGCGTTTTATCTTTTATTTTTCAAAGCGTACGAATTCGCGGGCACCAGCTAGCAACAAACAAAATTACATTTTAATTTTATTGTTTTATAAATTAGCCAAATTATATTTTCGAGTGATGATAGTGACACTAAGAATTTTGTCAGGGTTTGACAACCTTTATAACGACTTGTTTACGGTTTCTCAGAATTCGCACACCAAGTTTATTTTGCCCACAAATAGTTAACTAGTGTATTAAGGATGTAGACGTCACGTCCTGTTAGCTTTATGTCAGCATATTTATACGTGGGTGGTTCACGTAAATAAACAGTATATTGAGTATCGAGTGATATGTAAACCAAAAAAAAATAATGAAAAAATGGTAGCTCTTTGGAGAATCGTTGACCACATCGCTGATTTAGCATTAGAAGCAAGAGTAGGTTAAAAAAGTTACTTACGGAAGCATTTTCTTCCTGCAAATTATATAATAAGCACAAACCCTCATTTTATCGTGCTTTCCATTGGTGAAAATGTATCAAAAAATATATATTATTTCGATGATCGAAATCCGTTGGGTAGTTAGTTAGCAGAGAAACAGACAGAGACGGACAGCGATTAAAGTCTACAGGGTGGAAAAATAAGTCGGGCCCTGGAGGGAAACTACCTTAAATCCTTAAGCTAGCTCATTTTACATAAAGGAGACATTCCTTTATTTTTAAAAAGAAACAAAACTGCATTCAAAGATTTTTTAAAACTCGCTTGGCTCGCCCGGGACTCGAACCAACTAAAATTAAAAAAAAAAACAAACACTCGCTGTTTTATTATACTAATCGATAGGATTATTATTCAGGATAAAATTTCTTATTAATAAATTATTTATTTATTAAATGTTTATTACATTAAAAACTCAAAAACTAACATCAAATCAATGATTTCGCACATTCATATGTAATTACATGTAAACTTATTTTAATCCAAGCAATCTAATATTATCTAAGTAAGTAATATAAATTTACCCGAAGTAAAGGGTGCTAACAGTATATAACAATTTCACTCATTCGTACATACTTCTGGTAATGGCACATAGACATATTTTAGAATTAACATCTCAAATAAAATCCCCATTAAAACTACGGTATAATGAAGTTCGCAACAGTTAATGAAATGACTATACAATGAAACCCATCAAAAACTAATTTCGTTGAAAACAATTCACAACTACAACTACCACGCGAATCTACAATTCCCAAAAGTGCTATAAACTGGATAAATTAAGTTTAACACACAGCCGAGCCGTTTTACTGTTGTTGGAGCCGACTTCGGAAATTGTACGTGCAGTCGGAAAAATGTTTTCATATTGCTTTTATAGTCAATACAATGTTTTCATATTTGATATGCTCTCCTCTAAACGTACCCAATACGACTATTAGTGCTTGTGTGTGTAATCTTTATAATTCTTTTTTTGTATATTTTTGGAGTTTTCTCATTAAGATAGATTTATATATGTACTAGTGGCCCGCTCCCGGCTTCGCCCGGGGTGCTTTTTTGCAATCCAGCCTATAAATTACTTTAAACCGCCATCTGTGAGAACCTTATGGAACTCACAGATAAATAATTGCTGTATTGAATAAGTATCAACAGATGGCGCTATGTTAATAATATTATATAATTAAAAAAAAAGATATAAACTATCCTATCTTTTAAGTTGGACCAAATAACAGATACTTATGAAGTTTGATCAAAGTCGGTTCAGTAGATTCAGAGTTTATCGCGAACATACATCGTGACACGAGATTTTTATATATATAGATAAGGCCGGGTATGGAATTTTATGGGAGTAAAATCAAATGTCACACGTTACGCGTTACAGGCTACAGTATGCTTGAATACATATTAATATAACATAATACATATAATATATTTATATTTATATCCATTGATATTTATTTGTGAATTGAGAAAATTAACAAACTAACAAAATGCATTTATTTACCCTCATTTACTAATCTATGTATTTTATAATCGTTCGTAAAGAGTAAACTCCAGTCGTGCGCCGGAGCTTGAGACACACACTTTTTTTGTTAGGCTGGCTGACAGCATTAATACCATAAGAGCTGCAAAAGCGTTGCCAATCTTAGTAGGTTAAAATATAAGGGTTTAGTGTGTAATAGGAAAGCAAGTAGGCTCTAAAATTCCTTATGCACTCATGGCTACAAGAAGAATAGACAAATGGTTTTTTTACACGGTGGTTTATAGGAGTACCTGTCGCCTTATCTCATTAAGCCAAAATAACTCAACGATATTTACCAAACGAATTAGTACAGTGCTAATTTCAAGGAAATGGTTTCTTCAAAATATTTTCTAAGGCTAATTTAATTTATGGCTAAATTATAAATGCGAAAGTTCATGAGGATGAATGTTGGATATTTGTTACTATTTCACGCAAAATAAACTAAACGAATTTTGATGATACTTTAGAGTAAATATGATTTTTACATAACTTATGCACTGTTATTTATCAGATACACAAACGACATCGCGATAAAAAGCTTGTATTAAATGACCTTAAAATTAAAAGGTAAAGCGTTATGCTATACCAAGATATATTTGTGGATATCAAGTCCAAAGAAATATATGTGAAAAAAAGTACTTTGTATTATACCTGTACAAAACTTTGTGATCTAATTACAGCAATTCTATCCATATTAGGAATAATGAGTTGTGACAATACTTAGGCACTTACAACACAATACAAGTAATCCTCACATCCTTAAAACAACACAAGTGCTGCAATTCCACTATTAATCTTCTTTTTGAAGTTGGTAACTATCTGCTAACTAGCAAAGCTAGTACTCATTTTGTTAATGAAAGCTAAAAACAAATTATACGAAGAGAAATATCGAAAATACTGTTATATTGCGTTGTTACCGGCCATTTTCAGAGAGCTCGATTCCAATTTCAGCTTTCTTGGCGTGTTGTAACTTGAAATCATAACTTTGCTATGGAAGCCAGCAATTCCCGGGAATAATGAGTGGTTTGTATAAGCAACTAAGCGAACTCAAAGCACAAAGTAAACCTGTGAAAGCTCAAGCTCCACCGTTGGGAACTTGTTTTGTACGGATATACTACAACTTGAACACTCGGGGTCTGGTTGCAATTGTAGCATAGCACTGTTGTTAAATAACGGGATTTTTAAAACTATTTTTTTTAAGCACAAGTGTTTTTTTGGAAAAAATATTTAATATACAGATACGGCTCGTTTACGATTTTATTATTATTTTTCTTTTATATATTTTTTTTTCATTTATTCATATATATGAACTGATTCCTTTCATAATATAGAGGAAAGTTTAGTTTAAAAAGTCTAACTTCTTTAGTAGTTCGAATTGCGCGATTAATTTTTAACTCGCCCCTTGGGAAACTCTTGAAAAAGGTTAAAGTGTCTTGACTCTGAAATAGTCGCGTAAAATTTATACGAACTGAATAGCTTTATTTAACTAAGTATATTTTTAGAGTAGACTCTTAAATAAATAAAAACATTTTTAATTGCAGTGTACCAATTTTTAAAAGGGTTTAATAGTTATTATGGTATATAATGTAAAAATTCTCAAATGGTATCACCAGAGTGATTTATTTCTGCATAACCAATTAATTTTATTTCTCAGCTATACCTAAAATTATGTAAACACCATAACAACAAAAATAAGTTTCATGAAACTATCCAAATATAACCGAACAAATTATAAAAAAGTAAAAAAAAAAATGTTTTGGCGGATCGTCGTGTTACAGTTCGTTTTATAGCTGAAGAAATGAAGATTTCGATAGTGTGTGTCTATAATATTATGCAGAACCACCTGGGCATGAAAAATGTGCTCAGAATGATTACAGACGCGCAGAACAAACCGAACTAAGGAATTCGCGAACCGTCTCGATTGATAACCTTCATTATGACCCGGAAACGAAACAGCAGTCCATCATGGCTTGGAAGAGACCGTCATCTCAAACTCCTAAGAAATTTAAGCCAACTCAATCCGCCGGTAAGATCATGGGCTCTCTTTTCTGGGACAGCCAAGGGGTGGTAATGATCGAATACCTCAATCATGGAGCCACATTACGGGTAATTTATATGCAGGACAAATAAAAAAATTGCGCAACGAAATACACGAGAAACGGCGTGGCAAACTGATTAGTTTTGTTTCACCAAGATAACGCTCCCGCGCACAAGTCCAACGTTGCGATAGCTGCCATTAAAGATGCTGGCTTTGAACTGGTGGAACATCCTCCATATTCACCGGACCTCGCCCCTAGTGATTTCTATCTTTTTCCGCGGCTGAAAGAGTACCTAAGAGGCCAATAATTTAAAAACGACGAGGCAGTAGTCGCCGCAGTACACGGTTTTTTAAAGGCACAGGATAAAGAGTTTTTTACTAAGGGAATTTAAGTCTAGAAAAAAGATATATCAAGTGTATTAACTTAAAAGGTGACTATGTTGAAAAATAAAATATGTCGTATTAAAAGATAATTGTCATTCTCATTTTTTATTGAAAACCCGTCGAGATTTTAAATTGTATTAACATTAGTGTTATCCATGATTTTTTTTTAAATATTAGGTACAAAGTATGTTATTATATTTTTTTGAGTGGTGCAATAGTTGACTAATGAAATTTTATAGTGACAGGAAATGCACCCTCTATATAAAAATGTAATAAATAAAAAAGAAAGGCAAAGAATAAAGGTGTTTAAGTTTGAACACGACTTTCAAAAACCAGTCACAAGTGGAATCCCTCGTGACGTCTTAGAGACGGTCCCAGGAATCCGTCCCGGAAAGGATTAAACAATTAATCGTGCCTTTGTAAAGGACTCTTTTCAACCCTCAGTGAAGAATGAGCGCCACTGGTATAATATGGATACTACCCTACATCGTCATTCGAAATACCTTTTGTGCGAATGTAGGAAATTTAAATGATTAACTTCACAGTTATGGCAATTTTCCTTTCATAATATAATTTACTCAAATTACTTAGTTTGTCGAATTAGATAAGCTTATTATACTTATGTAAATTATTGTACATATCAAGGTGAACGATGTTATAGGTACACTTATAAAGTTATTACATGACAACGCACCTTTACATAGACATAGGAATCCAAGTGCTGTCATCCAAGAAATCCATGCAATCTTGTACAAGTGTTTACTGACCTAGTTTAAGATATATTATTACTCTTGCATGCGATTTCGTCCGTTTAACTTAAAAAATATAGTCTATATTACTGGCTGATAATGTAGCTTTCTATAGGTAAAAGAATTTTCAAAATCGGTCCAGTAGTCTTTGAGTTTATTCATTACAAACATTGTTCTATCTTTATAATATTAAGATCTACTACGATGAAGTTTTTAGTTATTTAGAGAAGTAGAACATTGTATTAAATTTTGACTTCATTCTCACGTCTAGCAGCTTATATTTTCTTCAGAATACTTCAAGAGTTAATTTTTAATTAACTCCAGTTAATTTTCGGTGGGTCATAATAGGTAATTTGGAGATTCATCACAAAATATTAGAAAGACTGATTTTAATGTTTTTTTTTTAAGTCAGCGGCAATAACATTTCTCTCATCCCAAGTGGGCACACTTCAACTAAAAGAAAACTATATCCAACCACCTCTTTTAATAAATACAAAGAAAGGTCACGCACTCGACAGCGCTCACACACGAAAACCAACCCCGTGGGATATCAAGCATTACGTCTAATGTCTCAACCCAGACTGAAACTTTATTACCTGCTATAGAGATCGGTTGCCCAACTGTCCAAACGATGAACGATTATCGAGTAAATGAAGTTAAAAATATGTGATAAGAAACTTCAAAACTTAAGTTCCTCCAGATATATTGTCGGTGGCGTATAGCTTGCCCAAGATTTGGCCCTGTATGAAATTTTGTCGAGGTGTCCTTCTACCTGACTGGCGAAACCCAAAACCAAGATTTTTTCCCAAAAAAAAATCGCGCTTTTTAAACCCAATAAAGTCTTAAAAGCTAAATTCTAAACTTTATAATTTAGCGTAGGGCCAAAAAATTTAAGTGAGATTGTGGACATCATTTTACAAGTTTTCGCTTACTGGGCTACGAATATTACTCTTACTGGACTTCTGTAGCCTGGTGGTCATATATAATTGATACGGCTGATACGGCTGTAGCTATGCCCCTATATATTGCAGAGACAGAGAAATTGAGTTCTGCAACCATAAATAGCTCATAACAGCAGAATTTCTATTTGTTAATAATAAACAATAACTAACCCCTTTACGAGATTGCCTTATTCCCTTGGTAGAAGACAACCGTGTTGTAACATTATTAGTGTTGTAACATATCTTGAATATCCCGTCACTTAGACCAAAGCACAAAACGGTTGGAGTTTGCATGAGGATATGTGCGTCGTTTATGGAATTATTTACAGTATTGTCACAATACGAAGACGTTTCAGATGACGGTGGGACGTTATCACGACAATACAACCCTTTAAGTATATTACTGGGGTTTTAACAGTAGTGTTTGTAAATTAGATCGTTTTAAAGTGTAATTGAGATGAGATTACTATGTCTATAATATTTCTAATCTAACTGTAATTTAAGTTGTTTAATACTACACTGATGACATCGAAAATGAGGGCATTATTTATATTGATGATTAATAAATATTATGATAGTGTACTCGTAGTGCCAGTTATAAAGAGAGATAGAGAAGACTCGCGGAGGCCGAGACCAACTTGTCAGATTCAGATTTTTCATAACTACGATCAGGGTACGAGGGTACGAATGAAAATAAGAGAGAATTATAATAAAAAGGAATTCTTGACAGAAATAGTAATTTTATCTCATGGGTTAGGGCTTGAATATCGGACGCTTTTTCAATTCCGGAATTGTGTTTCGACATTCAGTATTTCAATTCCGGAATTCCGGAACTCAACAATATCTTTTTGTATCTACTAATGATAATTAAAAGTTTTATTTGCTCTATTCTAAATTTGCAAAATTTTCCTAACATTTTTATTATTTAAATATGGATTTATGGATTTACTTTCTCAGTAGGTATCCGAAATATGAATAAATAAAACAAATAAAAGCTTTAAGTTTTTAACTATAATAAAAAAAGAAATCAAAAATTAAAGAAGTTAAGTGAAGTAATTTAAATCGCATAAGATAATTACAAAGCTCACTAACCGACGAAAGCTGTATAGTACTATTTTTTTTATATTACTATTTTGGCTATCTAATGACTAACATAAACTTTAGGGCTATGTCAGCAGTCATCAGATTAGCATCTCTGGTGCACAGTGACTCCACGGTTATTTTAACGATATGGAGACTCTCGTGTAGCTCTTTGAGTATTGACATGGACTCTTCACTTACGGGAACCACAAAATCCAAGTTTAAAAAGCCTTTGGTAATACAGGACTTCAGCTTTTATCAAGCTTTTAATATAATATCAAGCCGCGTAATATTATTTTTTTCAATATCGAAATTCCGATATTGCTCTCGCCAATTCCGGAATTGGAAACGATATTGGATTTAATCGGAATACCGGAATTATGGCCAATTCCGGAATTCCGGAGCTCAAGCGCTATCATGGGTCCAAAATTTATGTTGAGACGGCAGAGAGCGGCTGTGCCAAATTACGAAATCGAGCTTCAGTATTATGTGTAGGCAGAACTAAATCGTTAATTCCTAGACACTTGACCCAGTTGCTCCGTACGGTTCTTGCCTCTTTCACGCGCCGTCGGTCACATGATTTACATAGCCGTGCCAGTCGTGCCATTGTTTTACTTGTATAAGCGACATACAGTCCACTGCTAGGTTGGATAAATGTCTTTGTTTACCTTACGTTGATAAATGGTTTCAATGTAACACACGCTGTCTACGGAGAACACTCAAGAAGATACAGTATCATAAATTAAATTTTATCTATACTATACTAATATAAAGCTGAAGAGTTTGTTTGTTTGGTTGAACGCGTTAATCTCAGGAACTACTGGTTAGAATTGAAACAATATTTTTGTGTTGGATAGTCCATTTATCGAAGCTTTAGGCTATATAACATTTTGAACGCGGACGAAGTTGCGAGCAACAGCTAGTTAGGAAATAAAATGGGTTTACATATTACTAACAGAATGTTTGATAGTACTTAAGTTAAATAGCCTAAAGGTTCTTAGTAAAATAAAATGAAATTCATGTTGTGTAGGTAATTTTTGCATATTTTGAAGACTACTTTTGGTACAGAAACTATATTTAGTATAACATAATATACCACATATTTCCTTCCGAAAGAAGGTGGTAAGGTAAAGTAAGCATAATGTAAGCATAACATAATGTTACACAGACTTACTTCGAAAGGGGGAGGCAAGGTAAGGTATAAAGGGTTTGGTCCCATCTCGTCAGAGTTTCAACTCGTCATTTCAACTCGTCAGACTTTGAGTTTCAAATCGTCAGAGTTTCAACTCGTCAGAGTACAATCAAACAAATTATAATTCAAATTTTATTGAATTAATTACAATAAATCAATTTTAAAATAAAAATAACCCAAACGGATAGACCAAATTTGATAGTTTTTTTTTGTTTGAAATCTAATTAGTTCGAAGTAGTTTTCATATAATTTATGAAGATTTGTTCAGCTGTTTGAAGATCATCAGCTCATTGGCTAGTTGAAGAAGGGATCTCACTAACTTGATCTCACACTTTGGTGTACTGTTACTTGGTGGTATGTCCATGACATGGTAACGTTGACTTGATTCTTCAGCATCAAGTAGTCTGCGAAATACCCAACTCTTCAGCAACTTACAGCAGATGTAGCTTGTTGGGCTCAATGGAATGGTCTCAACAAAATGTCGGGAATTAGTTTATAATTTTTAATAACAGCATTTAAGCCCTGTTTATCTTTCATTAAGCTCTGGTGTAGTTTATTTATAAGAGCAACCTGTTATTTATTTATTTAATTTACAAAGAACAAAAAATGTATAACAAGTAAAATTTTCTTTTTATCGCCATGAGTAGGTGTTTTTGTAAGGGAAATGTTGTAGTTATTAGTTTTAAAATTGATTTATTTTAATTAATTCACTTTAATAAAATTTGAATATAATTTATGTTTGATTGTACTCTGACGATTTGAAACTCTGACGAGTTGAAACTCTGACGATTTGAAACTCTGACGAGTTGAAACTCTGACGAGATGGGACCAAACCGTATAAAGTACTACAGAATTCCTATCGAAACGAAGTGGTGAGGTAAAATTAAAACTAAAATTTTAACATGTTGCAGATTGCGGGTCAACCTATTCTCGTTGTCTCCACAGATTATCCTTACTAGTGAGTAGAATTTCCTTACGAAATTTCAATGCTATTTTGCACTGTGATCTTTTGTTATATATCCATAAAAAAACATTAAACATTAGCATATTTACCAGTATGAAAATAAACACATACATATATATTGACATACGTTTTTTTTAAGTATTCCCCCCGAGTGTTACACCATCCCCGTGGGCCATATATTTATTTGTGGCTTCTTAATTATATAACAATATCTTCTTCACATAATAAATATCTTCACACATTCCACACAGTACCATCTAGTTCCACACAAAGCAACTTAATGCTTGTATTATGGATACCAGACAGTTGATATAATACATAGATTACTTTTTTTTTTGTAAATACATACATATTATAAATACAAACATCCATGACTCGGATACAAAGGTAAATGTTAACACATAAACATTTTGCCCCTAGCGGGATTCGAACCCGCGACCGTTTGGTTAACAGCTAGGGTTACTAGCCACTAGACCAAACGTGTCGTCAAATATGTACATCAAATGGGGGGGGGGGGGAATCGCAGTTACCCCTTGCCTACGAAAGGGAACTTGTTCATATTATTTAGTACAATTTCTGACTAGTCTTCTAATTAATTTTTATTCGTCCTGATCGACACCGTTGCCACTTTGTGGCAGAAGTGTAAAAAATTTTTGACTATTTGTTTGTTTTTCAGGATTTGGTGCAGATTATCTGCACTCAGATTCATATCAATATCATGCTCCAGCACGAACCTTGCTCGCGCGAACCTGGGGCAGTCCACTAACAAATGCGGAACAGTTTCCGCTACCTAGTTGCTTTTATATAGTATATCTTTATATATTATTTAAAAAACGGCAATGTATTTGACTACCTTTCATTTGTACAACAATTTAATATTTGCACACCTGTACCCAGGTAGAAAACTTGAACATATATATATATATATATATATACATCTACTGTAACCAAGTATTCTAGCAAATAAATGCATTATTATTATTATTATTACCCCATGTCCTCACAAGCAGTCCGAGCTGGAAGCCTTCTTGATCCTGTGCAGGCATACGTATCTAAATTAATATTTATCTAGTTAATAAAACAATAATAATCTCATTTCCCTTAACTATCTCCCGTTGAATAAAAACGTTTCGGATTGGCTAAAACTACGATTTTGTCACCAGCCAGTTGTTATGTCCAGCCTTGTCTTAATATTTTGCTATTTTACTAATTCCAGACTTGCTATTAATATAGTATTAACGAGTGTTATTGCGATAGATATTGTAAGATTACCATTGTTTGTCTACATTTTAATTTTATTTCGTATCCGATCATGGAGAAGCTTAAACCCGTCTAGAGTTTTCTTTAATAGTTCAGCTTTTTATGCTGCTCAGCTTGATAATGTGAAAACAACAATCTAAGTAAGTACATTCTTTCTAGCCTGTTAATTTACCTTAGTTATAAACATTATCTCTCTTAATTTTTGGAATTCTAGTTAACCTGAAATTGGTTTAAATATACTAGGTATCTATTTCACATCTGTATATTATTTTTATTTTTTTAATTTTACATTTACAAAAATTGCATTGATTGGCAGAGTGATGAAGTAGAGAAGATAAGTACAAATGAAATATTTGTTGTAAATTGATTATCCAAACCAACAATAAAGGGTGAATGAAGTAGCAAGCAAAAACTAGTTATCAATAAAGAAAGAAAGGTTTGTCTTTATAAACCTTGATAAAATAATAAAAGAACAAATTAATTCCTTGATAAACGAACAATTATGTGAACACAATAAAAGCGCCGTTCAATTCCTCTAAGTGGTTCTTATAGAAATTGTTGATGAAATAAAATAAGTAGAAATAAAAATCTTATCAAGCCAAGTCGCCTGACTAATTTTGGAACTAGTTACTGCAGACTTTACTGTCTCAAATTTAATGAAATGAGAAATAAAGACGGTCTGAATACTTTTATTCTTTCTAGCAAGGTCGAATGGAAAGGTCAGAAAGTGCTGTATAAATACCTTTCTCCACGACGAAATTGTACACACATATTTATCCCTTTACTCAAAGAAAGATAGCCGGAAAAAATGCCGAAAAGGCTATCACGGTCCGATTCTCTGGATGTGTGCAAGGCGTTCTTCCAAAGTGTCAAACGAATTTCACCTTTATTTGGTCGAGCAATAGAACTCTGGTAGATGGCATCTTAAATTTTGTGTAAGCGTGTAACGTACAATCGTAAATAGTGTCCCGTTTACGGGTGGTCGAAGATAACCGAGAATTGTCGATCGTAGACGAATAAAGATTGTCGCCTTCAATAGTATTATTTTTTTTTTCTTTTAGAAATTCTGATTACAAAAACAGAACAATTCAAACTCAATTTTTTTAAATTCAGTATAATAAATTATATAGAACCGAATTTGTGACTCGCACTCGGCTTCGCATGGGTGAAAAAAAATTGTGAAAACTTTTTATAATTTTTTTTCTGTAAAAATTTTCCTCGTATTCCTCCCGCTATTTCCGTTAGTGCAAACCACATTAAAATCGATTGCATAGTCTAAAAGATCTCTGTACATACATACAGAGGGATAGACGACGGAAAGCGACTTTGTTTTATACTATGTAAAGATAGATTGTCACAAAACCTTGGAATAGAACCTTAATTAATTTGATAATTTAATTTAGGTATGTTAAATTAAATTTAGTTGACTAACAACACATCTATATGGGATACTAGCGGTCCGCTCCCGGCTTCGCCCGGGGTCCATTTTTTTTACGTAAAAACCTTCCCTGATTATCCCTCTGTCCGTGAGTGAAGACAGAATTAAAATCGGTCCAGCCGTTCTCGAGTTTTGCGCTTAGCAACACATTTAGGGATTCATGTTTATATTATAGACTAGCGACTCGTTCCCGGCTTCGCCCGAGGTGCATTTTTTCACGTAAAAACCTTCCCTGATTATCCCTCTGTCCGTGAGTGAAGACAGAATTAAAATCGGTCCAGCCGTTCTCGAGTTTTGCGCTTAGCAACACATTTAGGGATTCATGTTTATATTATAGACTAGCGACTCGTTCCCGGCTTCGCCCGAGGTGCATTTTTTCACGTAAAAACCTTCCCTGATTATCCCTCTGTCCGTGAGTGAAGACAGAATTAAAATCGGTCCAGCCGTTCTCGAGTTTTGCGCTTAGCAACACATTTAGGGATTCATGTTTATATTATAGACTAGCGACTCGTTCCCGGCTTCGCCCGAGGTGCATTTTTTCACGTAAAAAACCTTCCCTGATTATCCCTCTGTCCGTGAGTGAAGACAGAATTAAAATCGGTCCAGCCGTTCTCGAGTTTTGCGCTTAGCAACACATTTAGGGATTCATGTTTATATTATAGACTAGCGACTCGTTCCCGGCTTCGCCCGAGGTGCATTTTTTCACGTAAAAACCTTCCCTGATTATCCCTCTGTCCGTGAGTGAAGACAGAATTAAAATCGGTCCAGCCGTTCTCGAGTTTTGCGCTTAGCAACACATTTAGGGATTCATGTTTATATTATAGACTAGCGACTCATTCCCGGCTTCGCCCGAGGTGCATTTTTTCACGTAAAAACCTTCCCTGATTATCCCTCTGTCCGTGAGTGAAGACAGAATTAAAATCGGTCCAGCCGTTCTCGAGTTTTGCGCTTAGCAACACATTTAGGGAATCATTTTTATATTATAAATTACTAATATGGGATTCCTACCAGAGTATTGGCGGATATTCGCATCCGCATATGCGGATCTTTATTTGGAGCTAAATCTTAAATCTCGCAGATTATCCTGGGATGAACTATGGAATTGCTTAAGATATTATTTTAAATTTAAATTTTTTCAATTTCTACTCTAAAAGTTTGATTAGGTACTTTCTAAAAAAATATTAAAATTCAATCATTTTCTGTTGAAAAAAAATATATTGAATCAACGTTCGCGAATGTGATCCTCTAAAATCCGCGTCTGTTATCGTATTCACGGATGTTTAAAATTCTGCACCCGCAACAATCCTGGGATAAAGTACTTTATTATTAGTATATTCTTCATGTACGGCTGAAGTAGAATCTTAACTTGAATCGCTAATTATTGTAGTCGATCAAAGAGCGATTTTTTCACCACCAACCCCCCACAAATAAGCTAACATCCCCATCAATTCGTAGCGCACAATAACAAAATTAACATCAATTTATCGCGGCGCGACGTTCCCGCGAACCGTTAACGAGGCAAGCGTCACGGGTGCTGAGAATTCGCCCTTTTTCGTCCACATTCGGGCGTTTTCGTCCTATGTGTCTGCGCGGGCAGACATGCGCAGTAACAGGCTTCTATCAAACGCCTTCGACATCTCAGCCCGCATTGTCGCACCGGGGGGACCGCACCCAAAAACATTCGCGTATAAAAAATTACAGCGCTTTTCTTACGAGTGAATTTCAAAACAATTTGTGTATTCATCACTGTGTGTGTGTGTGTTAGTGATTTTTTTGTTTTGTTTTTGTGCTAAGTGTTATATTAAGTGTTGTGACTTTGACCTTATTCTGCGGTGGTACTGGATTTAATTCATGGTGAGTAAATTTGGTTATTAGATGAAATAATGCATAAATCTCAAATTCAGTCCATTATTCTCTGTGGCGACTTTATATTTAAATAAATTAAAAAAGAAAATACATTTCTGTTGGTACGTCATAAAATTTCAACTTCTATGCTAATTCAGTTTTAGTACTTACCTAAGTATATGTAGGTAATATTTGTATAAATACTTTAACAAGTAAATAGAATGGCGAATGTTAAAAGAAATTAAAACGATTAAATCGTAAAGAGGTAGTAAAGTTTAATTCTATTTACGCAATGCAATAAAAACGCTGAGACTGTTCTCATGAAATTCAAATAAAATCAAGGAAAAAAACTGAATTTTCAAAATTGAAGAACTTACAAAATTAATCGAAATGTTTGAAATAAATAAATAAATAGATATTTTTTGGTAATATTAAGCTTGCTCATCATAGTTCATCCAAGAGCCATAGGTAGGTAACTACTTTCCCCCTATTAGAATTTTATTAGACAATGTAAAACGGGCTATACTCTAATTACTGAATTAAGAATCATCTAAAAAGAGTTTAAAATATATAAAAAATAACCAATATATAACTCTAACTGTAGATCAGTTTAAAACTAATTTTAAGCTGATTAAAAAAAAAATTCATCGTTTATTGGGCGCCTATGTTAAGCATGCCTGTACTAGGATGTGAAAGCCTATTTCCCTGTCCACTGTGCTACCATTTGTTCGATGTGATGCGATATTTTTTCTAAAAATTAGGTATATGCATATATAAAAAGCACAAGAAACCTTCCTCGTTTATCGCTCTTTCCATCAGCGAGAACCTTATCAAATTCAGTTGTGTAGTTTAAAAGAAGTTAGCGGAGAAACAGATAGGAGTGGACAGCAACTTTCTTTTATGTATAATATGTAAAGGATAGTTACTGACAATTTTTAAATAACTAATATATCACTGAAAAATAGATGACGCCAATTAAAATATTGCGATGATCTGGATTTTATAAATTAAATTTATACTTATACTAGTGGCCCGCTCCCGGCTTCGCCCGGGGTGCTTTTTTGCAATCCAGCCGATAAATTACTTTAAACCGCCATCTGTGAGAACCTTATGGAACTCACAGATAAATAATTGCTGTATTGAATAATTAATTATCAACAGATGGCGCTATGTTAATAATATTATATAATTAAAAAATAAATAAACAAAATGAGATATAAACTATCCTATCTTTTAAGTTGGACCAAATAACAGATACTTATGAAGTTTGATCAAAGTCGGTTCAGTAGTTTCAGAGTTTATCGCGAACATACATCGTGACACGAGATATGAGATATATATAGATATTTTCAGCAATTAAAAGTCTGAAAATGTATTAAACGTTATATGTAACTTTCAACATTTTTGACCCTTTTTCATATTATATTCTAGCTATTCTGTAGACTTGGAAATGTGGTGATATTTTTTGAAACAATCTACGATTATGGGCGCAAAGTAAATAGGTAGGTAGAAACGGGTAGCTATATATACTTAATACATAAGTTACCTTCCAATAATAACCATTCACGACCTCAGGGCGAAAACAATTTGACATTTTCACGATAATCTCTTCTCAATTCTGAGTTGGGTATAATTCAATTTGGACCCTAATCGCCTCAATTAATTTTGTATACAGCTTCGAATTCGTACTGCTCTAATGACAATACGGCAAGATACTAATCTTGTCTTTTATTACACGATTTATTTACGAGTCTTCTAATTAATCTGTAATAAAAAAATACAGCTAGATATAATTAAAAAAGTATAAAATAACCCTCGCCTTTGTGTTGAGCCCAAACAAGCTGTACCTATCCGCTGTAAGTTGCTGAGGAGTTTCCCGCATACTACTTGGCATCAAGTAGTCTGCAGGACATCCAACTCCTCAGCAGGTCAAGGTTACCATGTAATGGAAATACCACCGAAGTAACTGTACACCAAATTTCATATCAATCGAACATGTTGAAGTTAGTGAGATCCTTTCGTCAACTAAAATGGGGACGGCTTCAAACGCCTGAAAAGATATTCATAAAATATAGATTATAGCTAACAACAAACATGATCACGTCATTATATTATTTTCACATAGCATGACATTAATTTTTAATATGTTTCGATATTTTTTAATTGGATTTAATTGGTTCTACGTCTAGTAACATGAAAATACCAAACGTCACCGAATCCATACTAGTTACGAGTATATGAAAAATAGTACAGTCATTTTGACAGAAAGTCAGTCTGTGTATATAGTATGCACAACACTCTACACTACAAAGAGATAAGGTAAGGGTGCTCAAGTCGTACCCCCTAAGGAAATTACACTCTAATATTCACTACAATTAAAATAAAACAAAATCTTTAACACTTACTAAATCTTTATTTAATTGGTTTTCAATTAACAATTATAAAAACTTGAAATTCTTTAATGAAAATAGGTATTTTATTGCTTTTATTGATTAAGGCACCTAGTCGCCTAATTCGTACCACCTATAGCCTTAGTCGTACTTAGAAAACAAATGTTAGTAAGCATATTAAAAACTATAAAGAAAAACACTTAATAATCAGAGATCACATGAACAACTAAAAACTATAAACAATTTAGTCTGAGATCAATTTTTATAAGTATCAGACGAGATATTGCTGGGGTACGACTTACGCAACCTTACCCTACTTACTATGTTGACTTACTTTGGGTGTGGTATTTCATTTACATAATAATTGACAGATTAATTAGCATAGAACTAGATTAATTGTATTATGGAAATCAGAAAGGAGGCAGGCAAGGACTGACTTCCTAAAGTTTCTATTCTGTTTAACTTGACAGGAATTAAAGCTCAAATCCCTGGGGCCTCCTTAGCAACTAAGGAAGCTTTCAGTAAAGTGATAAATATTTTTAAAACAAAGTTCGCGGAATAATCGCTAGAGGTAAATCTAATATACATTGTAACTTAGCTCCTGCAAGTCAGCTGTAGGTCTTCATACAGTTTACAGATTTGATACCAAATGCACGTAATGCTTCTTACCTAAAAGTAACATTAATATCCCCCTACAACAATTATAGAAAAAAGTCACATGAAGTAGATACGAGACAGATTTTTTATGTTTATGAGAGCTTAACGTTTGTTTTTTATTAAAGTGAAACTTTTACTCCATCGCTACGACATGTTTGGTCTAGTGGCTAGTAAACCTAGCTTTTAACCAAAGGGTCGCGGGTTCGAATCCCGCTAGGGGCAAATGTTTGTGTTAACATTTTACCTTTGTACCTGAGTCATGGATGTTTTGTATTTATAATATGTATGTATTTACAAAAAAAGTAATCTATGTAGTATATCAACTGTCTGGTATCCATAATACAAGCATTAGTTGCTTACTTTGTAACTAGATGGTGCTGTGTGGAATGTGTGAAGATATTTATTTATATTTATTTATCAAATTCAAATTCATTTATTTGCAGGCAACTGGACCCATATTATACATTTTTAAGTTATTATATATATAAAAATAAAAGCAAATTGTTTATAATACTAACAGTAATAAGATATAATACAAGATGAAAGAAAAGAAAAAATAATAATAATAAGTAAGTGCCTAAAAACTAAATTATCGCTTCAATTTTTTTCGTCCATCTATTGCATGTCGCATTACAGCCGTTTGCGCAGTAGAGTAAAGTGAAAGGCGCTCGGCAGAGCAGCCAAGGCCAATATGGCGGCGCCCATGGCTCGCATCAGGTGACCGTGTAGAAAAAAGTTTCACTTGCATCGTGGTTTCATAAAACCAAACAATGTTTTTCCTTTTAAGTTAAGCTCGACAGACAGACTGACGGTCCTTGATTGTAGATGGCGAGGTCAACCTCGTCGGGCTATGCGAGACCTCGTCTTATGGGTGATGGGGGACAGATATGAGAGACTTACTGGTCAAAATTTCAAGTTTTAGACTGTCTCTTAGACTAGTATAACTAACAAGAACTGGTTGTATAATATGAGCATCCTCTTGCTTTCGATTTTATTTTCAAATAACATTTTCAATTTTAAAAAATTCTCAATCTATTCATTGGGTATTTATTGTATTTTAACATGAAAGTGTTCTACAATAATTCATTAAATATTTCTCAATGTTTTTTAAACTGTATTTTAACAAACGACACATGCTTTGTAACGGAGATTTCTGTAAAAAAAAGTCCATTTTTCAGTAATATCTGTATTAGACCCGGCTTTTCAGGCAACGACAGCCAGGAGATACTAGTGACAATAATTATGAATTATATGCCACACGGAATAACTGAAAAATGAGGAGTCTTGATAGGCATGCTCTTTGCATCGTGTACTTTGCCGACAGCCCATTAGTTCACGTCGCCACGATAAGTATCCCTTTCTCCAGAGAATTTATTCCACGCATTTGTAAAGGGAAGTGTGCTTCGGATTTCCACACCCTGTTGGTTCAAAGTGGTTGTTTGTCGAAAACGAAACTATTTGATGTTTATTTTTTATATTAAGGTCGGCGACAGTCGATAAACTGGCCCTACAGTTTATATTCCACCTTTAAAATGAAAAAAAAAAAAAAGTTTTCCCGATCGGAACTTAAACCCGATTTTTAACCATTTAAGTGTTATTTTATTCAGAATAAAATAAAAGCATCTGGAGGCCAAAAGCCCTCCAGATGGCCTCTAGACACTATTTTATATTGAACAAGGTGTCAATAATATGATTGATGACACCTTTCTCTTGTTTACGTCGTCGTGTTTATAAAAATTATAATTTACTGATCAAAATAAATATATTTTAGTAAAACCTGCTTATTATGAGACAGTGCCTACCTACATATATTGATTAACTCACAAACATACAAAATATATATATAATTTGTTTACTTTTAGCCCTATTTTTAAACTAGCGGTCGAGCTAGCCTACGCAGATAAATATACAAGTTATTAAAAAAATTATAACACAATCTTTTAGAACATTAATGACTTCACGTACTAGGTCCAAGAAAAAACAGAAATATCTCAAATTTGATTCTAAAATAACACGTTTAATATCACGAAAAATTACTAAAAGTGAAACTTTTGATTATACTTTTCTTGAAGGAAAATTTACAGAAATCGTATGTTTTTTTTCGACTATTATCTAATAAATGATATGAATTTTTGGAAAATCAATATTTTTATAATTTGTCGCATATAATTTTACTAATATCTCGCTTCTGCGTCGACCGACGACCGCTAATTTTAAAAAAGGGTTGCTTAAAATCTGTTCAAATGAGAAAAGTATCCCAATATTTTAAAATAATTTTCGACTATTATCTAGATTATAAAACTACAAATAATATAACGTTAATATCTTATCTGCAAACTAAACACATCATGGCATCATGATCCGCCGGGAATCATAAATTTCTGATTCTAACTCTGTAACGGCCATAAGGTAGCAAGCGAGTTATTTTGCAAACAACTTGAAAAGATTTTGGAAAAATCGAAACCATTTGAATAAGTAATAAATTATAAGTATTATCTATTCAATTATCTATTCTGTGGTATTAGCGACAACAGAATAAACAAATATAAAAAGCGAATAAAAACATGAAAAGGTACATAATTTTGAATAACTGATTATATTAGTACCTATACTTAGTATAGGTATTATTAATTAGATAAGTAATGAATGAAATATATAAATAAAGCTATATTCTATGTACCAGGTTTCCTTAATCACCAATATTGTTTTGTATCTAAGAAAAAGATCATTTTGCGCTAAGCTTAGAAAAACAATGTTCATATTTTTCGATATTCCGTTAACTAAATAATGAATCCTTTAATAAGATTCGGTACCTACTGTATTTAAACATAACTCGTATTGTTTGCACTAGTAACTACAATAAATATATTGAAGATTTATTTGAGCCAATTATTTTGATTGTATAACATTTGTACGGGCCTGTAGCACCCGCGCATTTATATAGCCTGGCTGTTATGTCTTTAAGTGGGCAGGGCCTCCGGCTAAGGAGGGCTCACTGGCTAGCCTGCGATTGTTAGTCGAGGAGGAGAGGGTTGTATTTTCCAAACAAGTTGTACTGGTACAAAGGTCTTTACGATGCCGAAGCAAGGAGAAGACTGATTTATTTTAAAAAAATGCCTATCTATGTTACAAATCTTACATATAGAACTAGTGGCGGTCGTGCCATGTGCCGAACTAGCTTGCGCCAATGGCGCGCAAGCGCGACACGACCGCCCGAAATAATAATAACTAAGTGAACACTATATCTGTCTCTGTCTATTTTCTGTCTCTTTCATTTACACTGTTTTCACTATACACTAGTTCCATGATTTCACTATATTTCACAATTTGTACAATAGGCTGTCCCGAACAACATTGTTTGTATTGTTTATGTATTGAATTCAAACTGCGAGATAAAGAATAATTATTTTCAGTTTCAATGATTTCATTTTTGATAAAAGGATGAGATATAGAAATGAATAGACCATATATCTTCTTCTTCTTCTTCTTCATCATCATCATCATCAGCTCCACCAATCGTTCTATTATAGTCATCGGGTTATAATGCTCTTATAGTGCTACGGGGAGTTTCGATCGTGGTCTCTACTCTAAGACTTAATTGTCTCTTTTTGCTATTGATTTCAGAGTACGGCGAAAAGAACATAGATGTTTTGTAATTTAAAAAAAATGACACCTAGCTACAATAATTTCTAAAGGGTAGGCAGAACCCCCCCCCCCCCCCCAAGGTGCTGCTTGTTTTTTTTTTAAATATTTATTGTCTTTATTTAATTATATTGTAAAAAAATTTAGAATTAGGTAAATTAATAATAATAATGAGAGAAAAATGTTAATATTGGTGTTAATTAAACTTAAGTACTATATCCCTTACTTAGCTAGGTATGATTCTTAAGTTCTTACGTAAGTATATTCTTAAGACTCATAACTGGTTCATATAAACAGCAATTTTAGGAATCATTGATCAGCTGCATATCAGATGACATTGTCAGATTTCAGATACACGTCCAAGTTTCTACCTTCTGTATTAAGATTTCCCAGAATGCGCTATAATAATAATAATATACTCGTACTAAGTATCGTGTGGATGACAGATCAACTGCAAAATGTGAAGCATATTCTGTTGTGCTTAAATGTCAGAAGGAGCACAGAGCGAACCGTGTCTGACGAATGACAGCGACACGTGTCGCAGCGAGATGAGATTTTGTCACAAGTGTCAAGTGTCACTTGCTCTGTTATGAGCTCAAAAAGATTAAACCGTTGTATTCGACTCGACAATTCTGCTGTTTTCGCGAACATTCTTTGAAGCTTCGTGATCCTTTTTAAAAAAAAGAATACAACTGCATTCACATGCATCTTCGTTCGCTAGTCTATTAACAAATTTCAAAATTATGTAATATTTTTTAGTTTTTATCTAATTAGTACCTATAGATAATCTTTAACGCAATAATTCTTCCTTTATCGCTTGGTTAATAGTCTCGTTTTTCCATGCGGGCTGAACAGATAGCTTCGGCTTATGTAATAAACAGATCTATATGTAGTGTACGGGCCTGTAGCACCCGCGCATTTGATATGGCCTGGCTGTGATGGCTAACTAAGTGGGCAGGGCCTCCGGCTAAGGAGGGCTCACTGGTCATCCGTTCGATGGTTAGTCGACGAGGAGAGGGTTGTATTTTCCAAAACAACTTTGTACTGGTACAGTGGTTTTTATTATAGTCTAGTCCAGGGATTCCCAAAGTGGTCGATATCGACCCCTTGGGGTCGATATCGGTTTCCTAGGGGTCGACATAAACGAAAAGTGATTTTGGGGGTCGACGAGGTCTAAAAATCGACCCCTATTATATTAACACAAGTTCTTATTTAAAACTTTCAAGATAGGTAAGTAGGTAGTTACTGTATTGTTTATGTTGTGTTACGTGTACTAAGAATAATTAATATTTTTGTAGGAAATAATGTTCCAGGAATGTAAAGTTTCAAGTTCGTACAAGATGAAAAACTCGGCAAGTCTATGTGGACAAGTTTGTGCAAGATTGAGTTGGAGCGTACGTCTTTCAGCGGCGTTTTGACTTGCTCTCTATTTGACGATAAAGTGCTTATCACACTATTCAATTTGAACGATTCCTATTTAGGAATCTAAGTAGTGAGCTCGTGATCACACTACGCTAAATTGATTTCTAAATCGAAGATATAG
Source organism: Synanthedon andrenaeformis (assembly GCA_936446665.2). Taxonomy (NCBI): domain Eukaryota; kingdom Metazoa; phylum Arthropoda; class Insecta; order Lepidoptera; family Sesiidae; genus Synanthedon; species Synanthedon andrenaeformis. Next base: position 686,908 of record OW387779.2, on the reverse strand, counting down.
AGTTGAAAATGGATAAACTCTTAATTGAATCCAATCTGTTCTAACTGCGATCACACCTTCCGATTTCCTAAATTGGAATCGTTCAAATTGAATAGTGTGATAGCGGCTTTACGCGAATTAAGACGAACGAATTCATGATCAAGTCCAAACATGTTCCTGATATTTTACTATTTAACGAGCTTGCATTTAGGTTGAAAGTTCATTTGCGTTTTGAAATTCGTTGGAGCTTGAACGATAAAAACTCATATAGCTAAGTACTCATTTATTTCAAGAGATTACAAACTTATTACAAAGCTAAATTAAGTGAAGTAAAGTGACTGAAAAAGTGTTAAACACAACATACAACATATTTTAAATAGGTATGTATAATTGTATTTGTAAAAATTACTAACACTTAAGTCTTTGGTTTTCGTTCTTATTCTACCTAATTACCTAATACGAAGTTTCTATACCTAATTACCTACTGTAGTTACTTCCCAATATAGGTATCAAAGTTTATCAAAGAGTAAGTCAGTAATACTTAACAAGAATCCATTAACTGAGTGTGATAAAAATAAGATAGTGTGCAAATTTAACAGTTTATTATTGTTTTTTATTTAGGTTCCTTATTTTTTTGTTTGCAGAATTACTGAAAGTTTTATGATGGCGGACACGAAAAAAAAATGCAGACAATACAGTTTGGACTACTTGAAGTTCGGATTTATTGCATCTCCATCAAATCAACACTTCCCGATGTGTCTCATATGTGAAAAAGTATTTAGTAACGATGCCATGAAGCCTTCAAAAATGGATGACCACTTATCAAGAGTACATGCTAACAAAAAAAGTAAGCCCTTGTCATATTTTCAAGCACTGAAAGAAAAACTAGACAAAAGGCCATCCATAGGATCGATGTTTGCGTCATCATCTATTCGAGACAATGATGGTTTACGAGCGTCCTATAATATATCTTTACTAATAGCGAAGTCGGGGAAACCCCATACAATTGGAGAGCAGCTTATCTTACCAGCCATTGCGGAGGTCCTTAACAATGTATTGCACAAACCCGCACATGATATTTTAAAGAGAATACCTTTGAGCAACAACACCGTTCAGAGACGCATAGATGAGATGGGACGCGATGTGGAAAACATTTTATGCAAGTTCTTACAGACCCGCAGATTCTCTCTCCAGTTGGACGAGTCTACATTACCCGGCAATGAAGCTCTATTGTTAGGATATGTTCGATTTATCAAAGATGAAAATATGTGCCAAGAACTGATTTTTGCTGCATATTTAGAGACTGATACTAGAGGAGAATCGATTTTTCAGGCCGTGGAACATTTTTTTACTGATAAAGCTATTCCATGGAAGAATATTGTTTCTGTTGCGACTGATGGTGCACCGTCTATGGTTGGTCGTCATCGTGGCTTTATAGCTCACTTAAAGCGACAACTGCCTGATGTACTGGTTATTCACTGTGTGATTCACAGGCAGCATTTAGCAGCAAAAAAGCTGAGTCCTAGATTGCATAAGTCTTTACAATATGTAATAAATGCTATCAACAAGATTCGAAGCAATTCTTTGAACTCTCGGTTATTTGCTCAACTATGTGACGAAAACGACGAAGTCTTTACTCGGTTACTTCTGCACACTGAAGTTCGCTGGCTATCAAGAGGCTCTTGCTTAGAAAGATTTTCAGCCCTTTTTGAATCTGTGTTGGAGTTTTTACAAGAAAAAGATCCGAATTTGAAAGAAAATCTGAACAATTGTAAAACAGATATTTATTACTTGACTGATATCTTTGGAATGTTCAACAAAGTTAATTTGCAACTACAGGGTGATGATCTTAACTTGATTAAAACAAAATCAATAATATCGGCCTTCGTGGGTAAACTAGTTCTTTATAAACAAAATTTAGGCAGAAAAGAATATTCGCAGTTTCCGCATTTGTCAAAATTACCAAAAATGCTTCAAGATGATGACATTTTATTATATGTTACTCACTTGGACGCATTACACAAGGATTTTACGGAGAGGTTTGATGATCTTTTAAATTTACAAATTCCTCAATGGATAATAAATCCGTATAACACCACAGCCATAGAAGAAGCCAATGTGATAATGCAAGAAGAGTTGATTACCATCAGCACAGACGAAGAGCTTAAGCAAAAGTTCAACCAAGGCTATCAGAAGTTCTGGTTGCAACGCAAAATTGAAACACAGTATCCTACATTGTGGAACATTGCTGAAAAATACCTTATCGCTTTTCCATCATCATATCTAGTTGAAAAAAGCTTCAGTGTGGTAACAAACATTTTGACAAAACAAAGAAACCGTTTGAAAATCAACGAACGTGGAGATTTAAGGCTGCAACTCACTAATATTGAACCGGATGTAGCTAGATTGGTAGATAGTCACCAGGTTCATCCATCGCACTGAATGTTTTATTTTCTCTTTGCGAATTAATAGTTTTTAAAATATAATTTCCTACCAACTTAAGATGCTTTATGTATTAATTTGTAATAATTATAAATTAAACTTGATATTTACTGAATTGGATTGTCTTTTTATTTTGTTAAATTTTGACGAGAAAATGAAATCAACTTCACTCACTTAACCAAGTGCAAAGTTTTCTAATTGGCACCTTAGTACCTAGGTATTTTGTACCAATAGGAAAAAACTAAAGATAGACTAAGATAGATAGCTGCTTTAAGTTAGCGGACCATTATGAATAAGGGGGTTGGTCTTAAAAGTAGGTAATTTGACCATGGGGGTCTGAGGTAACAGTTCATTGTTGAAAAGGGGTCACTTGTCCAAAATAGTTTGGGGAACCCTGGTCTAGTCTATAAGATTAAAATGGTGTTAATTCTACATACTGTTATTAAAATTATGTGGTTTAGCTCATTCTATCCGGAATAATGTCTAGATCATTGTGCCAAATAATTAAATTAGCCCATAAAAAGTTCCAAAAGTTATAAACAATTAAACACCTTCAAAAAATAGTGTTTGGTTTGTAGCTTATTGTTCGTAAATTATAAATATTTTCGAAATTTGAAAAAAAGATCCTTAAAGAGGAGGAAATCTATTAAAAAAAAGTTCCAACACCCGGAACTGTACCTCCATTATTTATAATTTTAATTTAACGCTGAAAATAGCCCTCTGCGCGCCATTGTTAGGTTGCGCGCACCGCCTCGAAAGCGAGTACGTCACTTAAAAAAATTTTTTTTAAGTACTTAAAGTTAATTGAAAAATCTAAAAAAATTATAGTATAATCTAAACACTTTAAAGAATTTATTCCCGTTGGAATTTTTAATAAAAAAAATTTTTCAATATGCTAGACGATTGTTAATTAACAAAATTTTTTCAAACTTCCTTCATCGTTCTAAACTAAAAAAAAATGTTTAAATAATTGCCGTAAAATTATTTCGCTTCGTGGAGCTCTTCTTATATACATACAAAACAAGATTGCGTCATCAAAGTTTTAAAAATGTTAATACTTTGTTTATAATAATTTTTTTAAATTAACAAAAAAAGGAAAAACACAATAATTTTGTTAACTTAAAAAAATATTATAAACAAAGTGCCAACCAACATAAAAAAAAGTTTATTTGCTGACAGAAATCTCGTTTACAATAATATAAGTTTAATTTACACTTATTATATAATTCATTATCTTTTAAACTGCGGATTTAAATGAGGTTTTCACCAATCGATAGTTCATTATAAATAAAAAAGCAATCGATTTCTTGTCACTAAACTAGAGCCCGATAGCTTAATTCGATATTTATTTTTGTCCCAAATTTCCCGAGAAACCATAAGGCTACATTTCTCTTCTGTATACCTTATTGTGTTATTATCTTTTTGATTATAATTGATTGCTTCAATCTCAACGTCTTTGGTGGCCAAATTAATTACGATAGAGTCGTATCGATTCCGAAAACATTTCACTTCATTTATCGGTTATTGGTAATAAATCTCATACTACGTTTAAAAAAATTTTTTTTTAAATTTGATTAACGCGTTAATCTCTGCAATTGCTACATGGTTTTGAAAAAAAAAAATTTATGCATTTTATAGCTAAACCAGCAGCCGGCCCCGGCCTCGCACGGGTGCAATTTATTTCTGCAAATTTTGTACACAAAATTCTGCAAATTCCGCCCTTGTTGATAGCTCTTTCCATTAGTAAAAACCATGTCAAAATTTAGAAGAAGTTAGCAAAGAAACAGATTAATGAAAGAAATAGTTACTGTGAGACTAACAGATATAATAGAGAAATGTCATCGCGGAGTTTTCTTTGAGATTTTAGAAGAACTACAATTTTCTAGTACATCATCAAATTTATTTTTCGACGACTTGCTTTAAATTTTTTTTCTACTTACATAACAACTTAATTAGTTTTATTTTATTTATATACATAAATTCAGTGAAAAATTATCTAACTGATGGTGAAAACCGCATCAAAATCCTTTGCGTGGTTTAAGAAGTTAGCGCATATTTACAAATCAGGCAGAGAGACAGACTGAAAGCGAATTTGTTTATTGATTTTCGAATTTGGTTGTTTAATATCAATCTACAACACTTAGGAGCAGACCAAAAATAATAAAAAAGTATGCTAAGCGAAAACCAAATAGTAATACCAAGTTATAGTACCGCATTGCGAGTTAAATCTTATATGACTTGTATATGACCTACATAAAGAGTATTCATTATGAGAAACTTATTTACTTCTTGTCTTGTCATATACGTTTCACCCTCACCTTGACCTTAACCTTGACTCTCGTTTTATACGAGTTTCTATCTACATACTTTTTTTGATTAAAGTCGTTGTCAGCTTTATCGTTACACCGTCATAATTTTTCATTTATTAGATACTAACTGGTGTCCGCAACTTCATACGCGCTGTAAGTTCTTTTTTTTTAATACCACATTTACCTAACACTTTTCCAGATAAAAAGTATCCTAAAATTTAACCAAAGAAATCATCAATATATCAGTGAAAAACGCATTCAAATCGGTTATGCCGTTTCTGAGATATGCGTGCACAAACGCACAGACCAACGGACAAAAATTATAAAAACTATTTTTTTCACCTCGGTAACATAACGCGTACAAATTATTTAAAAAAAAAATTTAATGTAGATACAGAGACAGATTTTATTATATGTAGGTATAGATTTTAACAATATAAATGGTTGCTCTTGTGTTCATCAATACTAATAATAAATCTGTAAGGGTCGGTCATGGAGTAAGTTACTTTGTTTACAGAGATATCATGTTTATAGGCTCTATACATGATACTGAAACTAAATTGACGATTTTTAGAATTTTTTCTGTATGTATGTATGTATGTTCCTCCATAACTCTGAAACGAATTAACTGATTTTCATGAAACTTGGTAGATAAACATTTAGACGTACAGGACACAGGATAGGCTACTTTTTTCTTTTGCAACGCGGACAAATTTGTTTTTATTATCTGTAGTTCCACACAAATCTAACAGATGGCGGTGTAAGGCGCACGGGTACAGTAATTACTCATATATTTTCTTTTTCAACGCAGACGAAGTTTAAATAAATGTCTATATAAAAATTTAAATAAATCCGCTTAAACGTGTAGTCGGAGCTGTAGGTACCTATATTTCTTTTAAAAAAAATCACTAGTATCCGTCGTCAGTACAATGTCGCCGAGAATGTTGCGATTTTAAGTTCTCTTAAAAGGTCAAGGGTGAGACGTCAGCGACACTTCGGCTTCTAGTGATTCTTGTCAGCTCCAACTTTTTCTTCGTTTTCGTTTCGCAGACACTAGATGGGCTCTAGTGCAAATAAATTAAAAGCTCTTAGCTCTCGTAAATGTCTCCTGAAATCGAGACAATGAAAACATTTGTTTCTAACAAGAAATATTAATAATAATAATAAATAAATATCTTCACACATTCCACACAGCACCATCTAGTTCCACACTAAGCAACTAAAGCTTGTATTATTGATACCAGACAGTTGATATAATACATAGATTACTTTTTTTTTGTAAATACATACATGTTATAAATACAAAACATCCATGACTCAGGTACAAAATTAAATGTTAAAACATAAACATTTGCCCCTAGCGGGATTCGAACCCGCGACCGTTTGGTTAACAGCTAGGGTTACTAGCCACTAGACCAAAAGTGTCGTCGATAACTAGCCGTTTATAATAATATAACTAGCCGTTTATAATAATATAACTAGCCGTTTATAGTATACACAGTCACTTCATTTTTATTTATTAGTAAGTTTAGATAAACAGTAATTTACTTCGATTCATATATTATGAGGATTTACAGTATGAAATTGCAGTTTGAGGTCCTTGGGGGAATATGTAATTTCTAGAATATGTCATATATTCTAGAAACTTATTAGACCCATCGGGGTGAAAGAAATTTTCGAACTTGGACATGTGGAAAAATTTTTTTTTTAAAAATTCCTCAAATTATACAAAAATAGTGAAAGTTTCAAACAAATATTGTAGAAAATTTAGTTTTACATAAATGTGTATGACTTTTTTTTTGCTTAAATTAAAATTAACAGAGTTAGGGAGGTTAGAAGATAAGGGTTGATTCTGTTTGGCTCACTGTGATTTTTAAAGATGTACCTCTAGTTAAATCTACTCTAGTTTGAATTTGGCACCAACTAACTTTAATTTAAATTCAAAATGAGGAGTGCAATAAAACAATTTCATATTTAAACTCTTATTACTACAATAATAACGTTATGATAATGTAATGTTTACTGAGAATAAAAACGAGTCGTATAACTGTTACCCATTTGTCTTCATAAGGAGCTGTAGTGCCTTCAGGGACAATATGCTATTAATTAGTTTTGTTTGTTTGTTACGCTCCAGCTGTCGACTTGTTTATTCATTTACTCACTTCGTTGTATTTTGTTTTATTGCGTTATGTAATAATATTACTTATATATACGTTTCGTGTTTATTATGCTTGCAAAATTTACTCATAATTTGAATATTTTGATGAAGCTGATTCATAAACAAACATTCAAAACACGCCGACTCATAAACAAAGTCGAGATACATTTATTTAGACTGAATATTTGTTATGAAATATTATTTATTTTTTTAATATTAGAAATATGCTAATATAAGAAATATAAGGAAAACTATATCAACCCATGTAAGAAAAAATGCAGTTAAAGAAACTTATATGGAAGCTTGAATGTACACCACACCTATAAAATGAATTTAATTACTTATTTACTTAACCTAATACTTAATTTTAGTTAAATTTAATGTTGTTCTTTTAATTGTGTAGATCTTCCGTTGTCTTTTTACTCAATTTCTATTATGATTGTAACATAATGTGTGTGGTGGAAATTATGCAATTTGATAAAATATGTCATTAAATGAATTGGGGTTGCTCCTGTTATGATGTAGTGTGTTGAAATAAAATAAATAAATAAAATATTTTTTTTAAACTATTCAAACTCGATGTTTGGTTGAGATTCAATACACTTCTGAGGGCCTAGTGCGAGTTTTATTCGATCAAACGCGTCGAACGCGTAAACGTCAATTTGTATGGGAATGACGCAGCGCCACCTGGTGGCTAACGTGTAGGCCGTCTGGTATGGAGTATAGAACTGTGATTGAAATTATAAAATGAATTGGAATTATAAAGAGTGGGAATCATAGTATGATAATTTAAAAAACAAAAAAAAACGGAAAGTGTGTAAACGGGAGACGATAGGCGAAACTGCGCCGCCGACGGAGTCAGCCATAAATTTGAGAGGATGTAATTTCATGGTCCCGCACAAGATCGTGTCGAGCCTCCGTCAACTGAACTATCTCGTTACTAGATATATATTTCGAGGAAACGGGACCTAATACGCGCCCCCGAGGGACGCTGGAACTTTAATAAGGTGATCTCTTAATCTTGACGCAAAGACATACGAGGTATCGTTTTGACCCCTTCATTTGGGAATTTTAATTCTTGGAATTGGGAATTCAAATTTTCTTTTCGCCTCTGAATGGGTATCTCTGACTAATGACTTACTCACTTTAAGTGACTCACTTTACTTCAATTACTCACTTACTTCAGTTAGATACCTTACGTCAATTAGGTGCCTTAATTTTCTCCTTGTTTCCTTACGCAGAATTCTGAGCAGCCTTAAGTCAGGTCATGTCAACAGATAGTGCTATAAAACATCACTGTTTTATGTCATAAACATAAAACCAACACTGACTACTTATAATAAAAAGTGATTATAATAAATCTATATATATGTCACCGGAAAATAGCAAGAATCGTATGTTGATCAATATATAATTCTATTTCTTTTCTATTTCTATTCTATTTCTATTCTATTTCTATTCTATTTCTATTCTATTTCTATTCTATTTCTATTCTATTTCTATTCTATTTCTATTCTATTTCTATTCTATTTCTATTCTATTTCTATTCTATTTCTATTCTATTTCTATTCTATTTCTATTCTATTTCTATTCTATTTCTATTCTATTTCTATTCTATTTCTATTCTATTTCTATTCTATTTCTATTCTATTTCTATTTTTAATTCTAATAATAGTATTTCATTCTTTTTTTCTTTTAAAAATCTATTTGACCGTCTTTAAATAAAATTGAGAACCAAAACGTCTCAAGTACATAGGCCATAATATGAATTTCTTTTACAAACGTTCGTAAACGTTTTACATTTTTAAATATTTCAAAATATGCATTCGTGAATGACGCCATGATTTGAAATTAATAAGTTCTGTCGTTGTGACAGAATTTCACATTGTCTTTTTAACATCACTTAACAATTCTTGGTGGGTAATTTTTTCAAAAACACAATCTGTCTGCTTCCCGCAGGGACAGTGAAAGTTAAATGGAGTGATCCTCCGATCTAAGGCTATATATTTAATGATCGACCCTTTCAGAGCCGAAATGGTTGAAAGCAGTTTACGAAACGGTGTCTGATAAGCCACTCTTTTTCTCGTTGGCCAAATTTGTTCCTCCTGGTAGGAGTGGATTTTTTTCCGGAATAAAATCTGTAAAGACACGAGTGTTATTCTTCTTTTGTTGACGCGCAATATAGCTGTAAGTTATTGTAGTTGGGAATGAAATTGTTCCCTTTATGGAAACATTTCGCTGACACTTTCTTTATTATCCTCCAAAGTAACAATCTCGGGCGGCCCGCAGGCTAAAACCATTACTACGTCTCCTTTTGAAATCAATGTTTTGTTTTCATTTTTGTTAAGAGTACATATTCGCAATGTGAGAAATATTTTCTCTGATCACGGACAGATTTCATTCTTTAATAGTATCTGATTAATTTGATTTCTTTAAATATTTGTTTTCAAAGAATATTTAAATAATTAAAATATAAAGTATAACACAAACTTGTAGTAAGCAATTATGAATTCTCAATTTTTGTATATATATTTTTTATATTAAAAAAATATTTTTGACATTATAATATTAATATACAAAACAAAACATAAATAAAAAATGCAAATTTTGGAATTTACTTATTCTATTAGATTCTTTACTCTACTACACTTTTACAGTAGAATTTAAGAAGATCTATACATATAAAAAGACAAAGAGAATAAGACACTTATTTATTGTACTAAAATTGGTAGTTGGTTAGATATATATAAATTAATATAATAAGGTATCAATAAGATATAGAGAAGAGGTGTCTCTTACAACAGACATTTTATACTTAAGTGGAGAAATAAAAATTATTATTATTAATATTTACAAAGAGAGGGATCTACTTTAATTTGTAAAATAACAACATTCCCATTTTATGTATACCTCTGGCTTACTATTATTTTCGTAACGACATCAAACTCGAAGACTTTTACGGTTACTTTCATTATTACCCCTCTTTCTGTCGGGAGATACTTGATATGTTTTTGTCATAAATTCCGACAAAAAGGAACAGCGTATGGTAAAGTAGGAAACTGTTTGCAGTCGTAAATATCGATTGATAGGAAATGCGCAAGTAACGAGCCGTGCCTCCCTATGTCCGTGATTTATAGTGAATTCTTAATGTACTTCGTAAGCATCAATGGTTTCGTTGCTCACATCAAGACGTACAGGGGCCCTAGCCAAGATGCAAACGTTTCGTTGCGTACTTACGAAACGAAAGATAGAAAGCCCGGTGATTGGTTGTTGTAACGCCCACATAAAATTTTGACCAATCACAAAGCTTTGTCCCAACGTAGCGTAGCGTTTACGACCGTAGAAAGCACTGCGTTTGCATCTTGGCTAGGGCCACAGGTAATCTTGTTATTACTTTATTTAATTACTAGCTGTTGCACTAGACTTCGCCCGCGTATCTTTATAAAATACTAGCTGCCCGGCAAACGTTGTTTTGCCATACAAAAAATATCACCCGATAAGCACACAAAATTTTATCAAAAGCGGTCCAGCCGTTTCGAAGGAGTTTGGCAACAAACACAAGAATTTTATATATTAGAGATATCCAATGTTACTCGCTAATAATGCAGCTTTGTATAGATGAAAGAATTTTCAAAATCGGTCGAGTAGTTTTTGAATTTATTCATTACAAAAATAAAAATCTTCCATATTTATATTATAAGTATAGATTTTCTAATAAATTTAACTGAATTTCAAAAGAACTCTTCATTAGTGCTTATCCGATACTTCGAACGCGAAAAGTTTTTTTAAGTTTTTTTTACGCAAAAGACTGTTTAGATAATACAAATATATTCTATAACTAAATATTAGTAACCCAAAAAGTAGTCAGTAGCAAACAGGCCGGACCAAACAGAATATTTTTTTAATTTTTTGAAAAATATTTTTTTTTTAATTTTTGTAACGTGCAAACAATAAAATTAATATAATAATATGAAAGCCTAAAAGAAAATAACAGACAAACACTATCATTTTTATCTTTAGATAAAGTCTTCAGTCATACGAGAGTTGGAATAGAAAATCCGATTTTTATGTATAGAGAAAAATTGTTAAGCTATTAAAAGGCTTCTGTTATTTTTAACTAAGTAAGTAATACAAGTAACCAAATCCGAAGCCATAAAAATGTGTCTAGTCAGAATTACTTGCTGAAATACATAGTAGACACTAGACACCACTCATATACTGGCTGGTGCCTGCGACTTCGTCCGCGTTGAAAAAGAAAATATATGAGTAATAACGCCTGACATTGTTATATCAACAGTTTTTTTTTTCTTAATAAGGTACCTATGTTCTTTCTTCTATCATGATGATCGGCTGAGTAGTGAGGCGTGTATAGGTAGCAGACAGACAGACAGACAGTTACTTTCGCATTTATAATTAGTATGGAGATGTGTCCTTTTTCAATGTAAACAATAATGAACATATTATAGAGACATATGTTATAATTTACAATTTCAATACAAATCTCATTCAAATTTTTCAGTATGAGATATGAATAACATACCTAGTTATTGTTTTTAGTTTCTTAATTAATTTTCTTATTTATTTATTTATATCCTTATTATACAAATTAACATTTTTTTTTCGCTCAAAGTACAGTAACATAATTCCCCCATGATTTAGGATGTACCGTTACATATAAACATAACTTAATAGTGAATATTACTACTCAGTCGAATTAAAAAGTACATGTCATATGACACGTTGGCACGGAATTGTAAAGTGCAGTCCAAAGCACTCTAAAGAAGAGACACTTATGCGAGACACACAACCTTGGCCAGAAATTGGATAGTTTTGAACTACATTTTGTAGAATAGGGCTTTTTAAACTAAAAATGATTTATTTATTTATTTTCTAATTTAAGAATAATATGAATATTATCTATCGGTATGCTGTTCAACACATAGCACTTGGAGTTCAACACTTTTAAGTCTTTTCGATTATAACTGGCTAACATATGGCTATTACATAGTTAGGAATCAGTCTTTGTAAACTTGCAAAAATTCATGGTGATCGGTTGAGTAGTTTAGGCTTGAAAAGGTAACAGACAGACAGACAAGTTACTTTCACACATTTAATATTAGTATTGATTTGCATAAAAAAAATTGCACCCGTGCGAAGCCGGGAGCGAGTCGCTCGTAGGAATATAAATATGTGTCGAGTACAAATATTTGAGAAATATTTTTCAAATACACAACTTCGCCGAATACATTTTTCACGAAAACAACACTTTTTCCCCTCTCACGCCGAAATTGTGTACACAATCACACGCACCGTTATTAATAATACAGAGACCATCATTTTTCAAACGCCCACGAGCTGAAAGGATCAATATTTAATAACTACTTCGACCCTCGCCGTGGGGTCTAATTCATCGAACAATATTCTCCGTTCATCCCTTTCCCCGAAATATTTTATGCCTCACCGAACGACTAGGACAGATTAATCCTCCGAATAGGTTCGCTCCTGAGCGAAACTACTCTGATTGGAGACGTCAGGGAAATTGTGCCGGCTGAGTTATTCCGAGAAACGTTGGATCAATTGCCGCTTTCAAAGGAGCTAATTCTCACCGTGTCACTTTGGGGGAATCCCCATTTGTGTAACACACAATGACCATTGTAATATTTCTTAATAACGATTTACTGTATAAACATTGTGTGATTCATGAGTTTAATGATTTCCCAAGGGAGACATCATAATACGGTTTAGTTGTCATCTCGCACGATTTTATTTCGTACGAAATGTGCGAAAAGCCAACTTTAAATTTTTATTTATTTTTAGTATTTAGTCATTTCGCACACATATTATTATACTTGTCCGTATTCCCATTTACTAATTGAAAACCTATATATTGAATAAGTGACTAAATATATTAAAAAATAAACTAATATGTTTGTTATGTAAATTCGGAATGTAACTGTTGTCTAATAGCTCATTTTCAATTTCATATAAATAATGTTTTATATAAAAAAGAAACGACATTTATGGCGCAAAAAGAAGCAATAAGAAATCTATTACTAATATTATAAAGTGAAAATATTTGTGCTTATGTTTGTAACGAATAAACTCATAAAAAAAATTGCTGGACTGATTTAAAAAATTCTTTAAACTAGGTATAGAAAGCTACATTATCAGCGAGTAAGATATGCTCTATATTTTATAAAGTTACGCAGACGAATTCGCGTGAAACAGCTAGTTTAAAATGAGTTGACATAATTATAAGAAGTGCTGTTGGGTTGGAGTCCGTAAATAAGGTATGCCTGAGCCCATTCATTTCTCTATTACCTAACATATACTATCTCGTCCCTTATACTAGCGAGGTCCCTTATACTATCAAGACGACCCACAGTTTATTTACTAACATATGGTGGTCGAATAGCATAAAAATCTATCTAAAGTTTATGAAAAGTCTAGATTCGAGTCTCACAAAAGAAGTCTTTTAGAAGAGCGAAACAGACTACCCTCTCTATTAAATGTATGTTTTTGTTGTACTAGAAAGCAGTTGTTGCAAGAATACTTTGTGTTGGCTGCAGACAAGTCCACGGGACAGAGTATGTGTTAAGAACCTTTGTATCAATGACATCATGTACTCCATATTACAATTAATTTCCGTTTATTTGATTTCTCTTGTAGGAACAATTTTTTGTATTACACGAAGTATATATTGCTCAGTGCCTTTTATTGCCCTCCACGACTTTCTGGCACTATTTATATTAATGCTTTCATGAAAGTTCTTCCTTCTCCAGGTTTCACTTCTATACCTTATGGCGTAGAACATAAGGACTGAATTACATGTGAATTGTATATTACATATTTCGATTATTGATTCCAATTCGGGTCGCGCTCTTTCTCGCCGTTTCATCCTTACTTGTTTGTGACATTTTGTGCACGCATCCTTCACACTGAATATACAGGTCCATATTGGAAATACATATACTGACTGTATAATTTACTACACTTTGACGAGCCTATTGGTGGAATTGTTAAGGTGCTTGCCTTTGCGGTAGGTATGTCGAAGTGTTCCCGGGTTCAATACCCGGCAGGCCCAACTTTGGAAATGTACTTTTTAAAGTTGGCTCTGGCAAGTCGTGGCAGGGCACACACTGCGTTTCGAAGTCATAAAGTGGCCAGCCCGTCTGGCGACAGTAACCACCCCTGCTGTTGTGTTTCAGTCAGTAAGTAAGGATTGACAGATCCCTGTTTCTAATCCTCATTCTCAATTCTTCTAAGGTCAGCAGCGCAATTGCAGTAACTGTGTCATAATGGTATTAATATGCGATCGTAGCCGCCTATCATCAAGTGGATCGTTAGCCTGTCTGACGATCTTTACATAAAAAATAATGATAGAAAAACACTGTCACAGCAATTAAACGATTATCATCATAATATGCCCGACCGTGATTCTAACTTGAGTCTGACTGACTTCGATCCCCTGTGGCTTCACTTCACAGTAACATCTTTTTAAAGTTTGTCCACGAAGTAAATCGAATTAATGCTGAAAAATTCCAGTGTCTACTCTCGTTTCGCCAGCGGCTATTATATTCTATACTATTGTTTGCATAGATAAATAAAATTATATTAACCGATAAGTAATTACGGTCACGTGAAATTCTATATTAAATTGAATACGACGAAACAATGATGCATCAAACATTTAGCGATGGACAGTTTATTCCGGATTGAAATGTTGCAAATTTCAATAGTTAGCCACTCGGGATTTTTTTTCCACTCGCTATTATTTATTTAAAAATACTCTTTTCAATGCGAAACATTTGTTTAAAATCGGATATAATATTTTCAAAGGATCCAAAGTTAAACCTGATGGAGCCGGCCGAAACAAAAGATAGACTTCATTATACCTGTATCCAAAATGTGTGCGAATTTAAAAGCATTTTGTTCCATTGTAGCCATTAAATGAGGTTTCTGTGGACTGCAAATAAAAAGGATTTAATAGCTTCATAGTTCTACTTTTGGCATATGCAATTATTACTCTCAGTCACGACATGAAGGCAATGCGGTTGTTTAAGTTATTGGTTTGAGTCAATAAAATATTTTAAGTACATATATCAATGTTTTAGATTTCTTTTGGGAATAAATGCTAAATATTATATTCTAATATTTGACTTTTTTTTTGATTCTTGAGATAACTTTGACGTTTTCACAAAACGAAACTACTAATGAAACTTCAATTATGTAGCATACAGGAACTTTGAATGTCTGCCTCATTAAAAATTATTTATTCACAAGAGCAACGATAATTAAAATTTAATATTATAAGCGCGATCCACTCTGTCTGTTGGTTACTGCTAAACAGATTTCAAAAACCGTTAGGTATATATGAACCAAAGTTTTTAGATATAAAACTTTGGTAAATAAAAAACCTTGGACAATCATATATGAATGCGATTATGATTAACTTATATACCGTTGCTTATTACTTGCTTATTATTTACCGTCTATATTACTCTAGATTCTGCTCCTGACTTCGTCCGTGTAGCTTTATAAATTTTATAACTAAATTGCTCACTAAAATGCATTTTATTTAGTAATAATATTTAATAAAACGGGTGCTGTACCGTGTCTTAAATGTCAAAAGAAAACAAATTTTCTCTAACTATAATATTGAGAGTAAAATTAGTGCTAATCTTAAAAACTATCTTAATTTATCGGATGAATTTATTGCAGAGCGCCACGTAGATGATAATCTCCGTAAGGATGTCGGATCGAAACACGTGATTAACGATGTCCGTTAATCGATGGCTATTAATGGCTCGATACCACTCGATACTGAGTAATGGACTTTTGGGAGAGGTCCCAGCGAGTTGGAGATATGCTATAATGTGAACATTCGGTTCGTTTATACTCTCAATGGAGAAATATAGAACTAACTATATATATTTGACTATAATATTTATATTGATAAAATGGACGTAATATAATATAATCCTTATATATATAAAAATTACGTGTCACATGTTTGTCCGCGATGAACTCCCAAACTACTGAACCGATTTTGATAAAATTTCGTAGCTATATGTAATTTGGTCCAACTTAAAAGATAGGATAGTTTATATCTCATTTTGTTTATTATTTTTTTGCAAATTATATCATATTATTAACATAGCGCCATCTGTTGATACCTATTCAAACCAGCAATTATTTATCTGTGAGTTCCGTAAGAATCTAACAGATGGCGGTGTACGGTGATTTATCGGTTGGATTGAATAAAAAATTGCACCCGTGCGAAGCTGGGAGCGGGCCACTAATATAGTATAATATAATATAATATAATATAATATAATATAATATAATATAATATAATATAATATAATATAATATAATATAATATAATATAATATAATATAATATAATATAATATAATATAATATAATATAATATAATATAATATAATATAATATAATATAATATAATATAATATAATATAATATAATATAATATAATATAATATAATATAATATAATATAATATAATATAATATAATATAATATATCTATATACGATTATTTCTTGGTTTACACTACTCTTTTAACTTACACAGCCTGTATAGCTCCTAAAGTAAAGATCGTACAGTAAAAATGAATATATCCAAATTTTTAGAAAATTTTATCATAATCAAAATTAATCATAATGCTATTCGTATAGTTATTCGCGATATGAGCAAAAACCCGAAGAAAGGTACCTTTAAACCACATTTAGTATGTTCATCTGGATGCCGTAATATATAACTGTACCAATTTTCAAAACTACACGAATTATTTCCCCTGATTGTCCATATTCGGCTTAATTTGACTGTACTATTGCTGATTTCAACTGTACAATATCTACTTCAGATGTAATGTCTATCATCAGTGGTATATCATTAGCCTTAAATTAGTCCAATCGCGCAGACTAACAGAATACTAGGTTTAAACAAACCGAAAATAAACACGGCCTCTGGTCGCAGCAGGGTCGTAATTTCCTGAAACCGAGTCGCGACCATTTCCGGCGTTTGACAATACATTGCCAGTTTAATTTAGATGCCACTTAGAAGCTAAAAGCCAGGCGATGCACTTGATGTGGTGCACTCTGTTTATTTACACTTTGCCGATGTGGTGAGGCTAGTCGAGCTAACTTAACTAATTAACTTTACAGGAAATTGTATTTTTTTTTTCTAATTCAAACCAAATGGTGACGCTCATATTGAGTTCATATTGTGTAAAGTATTTAAACATTAAGTAAGGTACATAAAGTTGCTTCTTACAGAAGACAATTGTGAAGTGTTTGGTGACACGTTTGGTCTAGTAGCTAGTAACCTGTTAACCATACGGTGGCGGGTTCGAATCCTGCTAGGGGCAAATGTTTATGTGTTAACATTTACCTTTGTACCTGAGTTATGGATGTTTATATTTATAATATGTATGTATTTACAAAAAATAAAGTAATCTATGTATTATATCAACTGTCTGGTTGATAATACAACCACATAGATATAATACATCTATCAGAATTCGATGCAAAAGAGATGCCAGAGCCTATTCTCAGAGCCAGAGATTACTTTGAACCGTAAATATATGCATTTTGATGAGACCTAGAAGGCACACAAATAGATAAGGCCTTCCATATACCTTATTAAAGCGTAGGGTTATCGATAAAATATTACTTAACCAATTTAAGTAATATTTTGTCTCTGGTAAAGGATAAAATTAGTAAATTTGTTAGGAAAGAAAATTTGTTTTAGCATACTTTGATTTACGTTGGCCTACTATGAGAGACCTTTAATGGTTGATTTTCCACCATTATGCTCTTTTTCCACCACTAAATGGCGCGAAAAGCGATGTTTTAAATTTTATTTTACTCATTGAATGGCGTCCTTTACATTAAATTTTTATTATGCTCTAAAATTGATATTAATTTTATTTGTTGAGAATGAACTCGATGGTATTACTACTGGTTTGAAATTTTCACTACCGCACTAAACCAAACACTATTGTTAACTTAAAACTCGACAATATCAAGGAAGGTACGAGCATAAAATATTTGAGTTGACTCTTTATTAGGTCAACGATCGAGGATATAACCTTCATTCATAACTAACAACGTTTGAAAACTGCAATAAAGAGCATCCCCGCATTCTCAAATTCAAATAAAGACATTGGCTCGTAAAATACAACTTCGGCTGAAGCCGGATGTTTTATAATGGTCGTAAAGCGGAGATTTAATGTAGTGACCGTATAACGCGGTTTATATATTTTCCTATTTTCATAATGCCCTATAACAATTTGAATTTTAGTCTTATGAAAGAACACTAAACAGTAGGATTAATAATAACCTAAATGACCTTTATGACTATTTGTCCTTTTGATTCCTTAGCACGAATTTAGGTGCAGTTTTCCTTGCACCATTTAGATAATGGTTTCCCAATCATTTGTATGTTTTGATTAGTCGTATTTTTGTTATTTGTATGAGTTGATTACCTGTATATGTTATGCTTGTTGGTGACCGCGACTTCGTCCAAGTTGTAAACTTAAACTCCTGACGTCTTCATTACTATGTATTATTATATTCATTCGCTTTTGTCAGGCGTTAGTTTTCTTAATTTTAGATGATCTCCCGGGAATAGTACTTTTTTCTGGATGCAAAATTTCACGATGATCGGTTGAGTAGTTAGGCCTGAAAAGGTAACCGACGCGACGGACAGACAGACAGATAGACATATAGACAGACAGATTATATTATATCGTATATTTTATGATTTATATGGGTTGATTTGTGTAATCAATCATTCTACAAAAACGTAAAGTACATACTTACGTGTTAATATGGAGAAAATTATTGAAATCCTGCTGCATTGGAATAATTATGTGATCATGTGAATTTCAGCTGTAATGCAAAACTTCAACTGTCACAATCAGAAAAATGGTCTTAATACCAATGCCGTAAGTAGTAATATCCCAATGGACACACCTTAGACTCCTTTTAACTGTAATTAGTGATACTGTTAAAACTAAAATGACGTTCTTAAGACATGAAAAGGTTAAGACATAAAAAGGTCAAGGCCTCAGTCTGTCGGGTGACATGAACGTACAAAGATGTGAAATTAATTGCGGAGGAAGATCGAGGTAAAAGATAATTAACGTCACGTAAATAAATAAAATAGAATTCAGATAACATGCAAATAAAGATGAAAACAACAGTTAATTACCAAAAATTTCAGGAGCATCAAAATCTTGTCCAATCGCGAAGCCGCCTTAAAACGCGTACGAGTATATCTTTTTGTTCGAAGTTCATAGGAATGAGTGAAGCGTGGATATTAGAAGCGCATCGTATTATGATTTGCATGACCTGCTGTCGCATGAATACACATGGTTTCATAAATCCAAATGAATAGGCCTTCGATATTCGACCGCTATTTTCCAACGCCATTTTCCAACTTTCTACGCTTCGAATTGATAATATGGCACTTGAATGACGTCTAATAAACATCGGAATTCCGTTCCAATATCACAGAATTCTTTTGAGAATTGTTTTCAATCAATAATCAGGGAGTAACGTACGATAGATATTACTTATCAGAGATATCAGTGACTGACTACACAGATAATTTTAAGGTGTGAATTTGTTGTCTTTAAAGCAAATAATTATAAAATGATCACCGGAGCTTGGCCTGCAATAACAGTAGAACTTTTTAAAGACGAATCATTTACTTATGGTGCTGGGACGTGGAATAGTGACGAACGGTATCGTCGTCCAGAAATTTCAACTATTGAAAGTCACTCAGCGAGCTATGGAGAGGCTCGATATTAATGATATGATCCAAAATACCGGAGATCGACCGAGAACATACCGAGAAAGTGGTCAAAAAAACTTGAGCCTTGGGGCAGCTAATGAGCCTTGAGGTACATTTGAATTTTTGATATTATTTAATAAATCAAATAATAGTTTATTTCCACGTCGCCCGTTCCATAGATGTAGTCAAAATGTACGAGAAAAATGTAAATATAAAATAATAAAGACAATCTGAATAACAAAAGAATAATATGTGACATTTTGTTCAACGTTCTTCGATGCATATATATATATGCATATATGTGCCAAATAAAACAAGATAAAATCTGTTTCTTCCATGTGAATAGCCCTTAAAATGGTAAAGCTAGTCCGAACAGAGTTATCTCCAGTTGTAAAACTTGGGACATCGCCCCCTACGTATATGAATTTCATTGATATGTCTGTTTGTTAGTGTTGTTTGTTGACATTTCAGAAATGTTTTCATCAGTGTCTGTATGTATAAGAACCTCTACAAGTCCCGAACATCTATACGTATATGAGGCGTTTAAATGTTGCCTTATGGCGTTATTAAAGCGAGCCTACCTTGAATTAGAAGGACATTTCCTCTGTTTTTTTCTTTGTCGTAGAAGCAACTACGTTTGTCATATATCTACAATAACCGAGAGTTAGTGCGTTGCGCCCATCCATTCATCATATATCACACTACGTCGTAGTCTAAATTAAGTTCAGTCTTATAAATTGATTTCATGTCACTCCAATCCAGTCAATACACAAACCTCGTCTAGATACTGTCTTGTGAACCATAGAGAAGAAAGGAAGTAAACTAAAATGTATGTTTTATAGTTCATGAAAAAAATGTGTTTTTTTGATGTAAAGTGTGTGAGAGCACAGACCCCAGAGCAGGTGAAACCCTGAATTAGGCAGATTTTAACTTACCCAATAAGAACTCCTAATAGAATATCAACAAAGCATTTAACAACTAGTTAAATTCATATTTTGTTGGAGATTAATAAATATGTATTTTAATTAACCCAACACAGAAACTTTAATTAAGTTCTCGTGTACAGTTGCTCGCACAAAGTGAAGTCAACAAGCGTACCTATTTCTATCCGAATTTATTTATCGCGGCCATTTGCATTTGTGTATGCAAATAAGTCACGTGTCACACTATCTTTACACGCTACGGAATGCTAATTCTGCCTCGGGTACATATATATTAATGTAGCAACAATTATTTTTTTGGCTTCAGTGATATTGTATGATTTTTTTTTTAATAATAGTATCTTTGACGATACTATTACTGACGACTCCCGATTTGCGTGCAGTAAACAAATTCCTACCCTCCAGGAATTGTTAACTGCACGCTTGAAAAAGCCCATATTGAAGGTAGATGGAAACACCCCAGAAGGAGATTACTACTAGTCTGTGATATGTTTTAGTGATATATTATATTGAAAATGTTCAACAAGCTCTCCGTGACGAGAAAGTAGAACAATCGGAAAAGTGTTTCGATAAGGAAGTTTCAGAAAGTGAGAAGAAGCGATAAATGTCATTAAACTATATTGTCCTATTACGAAGTAGTGAATATAAGAAGTGGATTTTTTTTGACATAGGTTTTTCGCGTTGCGTTACGATATAAATATTGACCACTGCGCCCACAGTTTTCATGTAACTTTTCAGAACACCATTACAAGAAATTTTTTTTTTTAAATGTTGCATAATTTAGCACTGGCTAAATGCTGGAGTCTGTTTTTTTTCCACACGACATTAATAGGACTTTTAAATCTTGTGAATAATGTATTTGTCAAATGTCTTTAAATGTTTGTTATATTGTGGTATTTTTAATTTTTATTTCATTGATAAAGTAAACATTTATTAAGTACTTGTTAGTATTAAGTACTAGTATTTGTTTAAAATCAAGTTTCGACATTTCTGACACTTGGCACTCTGTTTTGGATTCCTCAAACGACTGACCAGTTTATCTGGTGGTAATATCCGTTTAGCACAGTGAAATAACTATATAGGAAATAAATAACTATATAAATAGTAATATCAGACCCCACCTTATTCCTTAACCTTTATTCTATTAAGATTACAATCACAATTGCTAACCCTTTGATGATAATCCCCGCCGTAAAGATTATGAAAGAGAAGAAAAGCCTTCTTCAAATTACCCTGTTTTTACAAGAAAACAAGGCACATATAATATAAAATTTAATAAAACTGTATAACCGTCGAAAAGGTGCTACACTAGATATCTCGTTCAATTTGAGTAATATAATGGAAAAGTTCAGGTGTGTACACAAAACTGAACAGTTTGACAATTTGATTGATTAAGCAGTCACACACTAACGTATTCATCCGAACGTGAAGAGCGCGAACCAAATTCAATCAAATTTGAACTCTACCTCTCTATTGATTAGGAATAGGTAATAGATTAAATTTACCGCTAACCTCAGGATTCCATTTCAACTAATTGACCAGTTTGTTCAATTGCGCAATTGAAAATTAAACTGCTTATCTCCTAATATTTAAGCGATATATAGGGGAGATCCCCTAGAACTGGACACTTAAGAAATAACAAAAAAATAAAAAAAACGTGTAATAGACTAATTTGTCTATTTCTCTTTAATAAGCTCTCAACTATATACCTAATCAACACAAATATATCAGCAGTCTCAAATGTTACTTTAAATGTACTAGATAATAAGGCACAATTAACATTGAACATTTTATTTATTTATTTATTTATTTATTTATTTATTTATTTTCAAAGGTACACCAACAGCACAAACAATAAAGTTACAATATATATAGGCAACACAAGGCAATTTTAAGGTATACACAGATAGACTACAAACTAGAAATTGAGACGAACGATAACAAACGCATAGCAACTAAACAATCAATATTAAAACCGAAACATAACTTAAATTATAATTAATTATTTTCAAAAAGGTCCCTAATGACGGACAGACAACTTTTCGCTCATTATTAAACATTATTTTAACAAACAATTCATAACAATATCTATTACAATAGAACAAATCTTAATTATAAAAAACTTTGGTTATAATCAAGAACGTTTTTTATAGAATGCGAAAACTTTAATTGTAGGTACCTACAACCTGCAAAAAAAATATTTGACATCACTTTATCGATGACTTTTTTCAATATTTCATGTTTCTCACATCTCGGCTTGAGTTTACCCATGTTGAATCTGAAAAACAAGAAACAAAAACAAACTTGCTCTAAAACTGTCCAGTATTCCGAACTTAGGGACATACAAAAAAATTCACTTCATGAATCACATAAAAACGCATGAGTTAGATTAGTACAATAGCAATAATTAATAACAATGAATATCATCCTATTGTTGACACCAAAAATTTAATTCGAACAAAATTTTTACTAACCTCAAAATTCGCACCACGCTCCACGACGAACGAGTCAGCACGAGAAAAGCTTTCTAACCGTGGCATAAGCAATAAATTGGCACGCTTCGCACTGATTCGAATTCTATTATTTATTATTTTTGTCTAACTGTTATTTACTACTAATATTATTTTTATCTAACTAGGAAAAAGGTGAGATTAATATGTGGTAGCTAATTTTAAACTTACATTTTATGAATGTAAGTTTTTAAATTAGCTTTAACTTAACTTAGTTTAAAGTAATGTAACATATGAAAACATTCTGTTACCTATTCGTTGTAAAATGTGGTCTATTGACGATGCGATAACTTTGCTCCAATGTCATTGTGATACAGTTTATCTGCTTTTTAGATCATTTTGCAGATCTAGCCAGTATGATACTAACCCACTTTCGCATTTATTATATATTATTAATTAGAATTAGGATATCAAAGGGTACATGAAAAATGTGTTACTCGTTTGTGTAATAGACACATCCTAATTTATTACCTAAATTGATAGTGGGAACGTGAGTACTAAGATTATTTTATAAATGCAAATAAACAGCATATATATTATATTAGCTATTATTTTCTCGTAAATTGCTCGCAAGTTAGACATATTTTTATTCGCTTGAATAAATTCTTTGTAAACAGTCCAGACTCGGCACTTCCGTCTATATTTTCTCTTTGTCTCTTCGTTTCTATATCAGAAAAGTGTCCACTAGCGTCGAATAATATCCACGAGAATCCCTATCTTCAAGTTTTATGTTCGAGAAACAGAAAGCAATCTCTCCGGCAAAGTCGAGGCATACAATTGTTTGTTTGAAAACAAATTTATAGCGTCAATATCTTTCGTGTCCGGGTGACTTTGAATATTTATTTGACTTTGAATGCTTATTTAGATTCAATTTCAAGGGCAAAAAATTGTGTTATAAATAAATGCAAAATTCTTTGCAAAAGTATCGTTGTTTGGGTGTTTGTTACTGTTTGACACAAAACGGCTGAATGAATTTTTATAACGGGCAAGCGAACTCCTTCTTTGACCACATCTTCATTTTCTATCAGGTGAGATTGAGGTCAATCCCTTTCATGTACACAAATAAAAAAAAAATGGTATGCTGAAATATCTTAGTGTCTTCACTTATTTTTAATAGAAATAATAACTCCGAGACTCCGCGAGAGTGCCGACAGAAGTGAAAACTTGAACAATTACGTGTGTATTTTTAAATCGTCAGGAAAGTACATACTTATATACAGAGGTGTTGGGTCGATTACAGGTCGCGAGTTCAATGGTTTTTACCCATCTAGAAAAATTTTTTTTTTTTAATTAATCGGTTACACGATTACGGTAACAGGTCGCGAGCTCAATAGTTTTTTCCCATCTCAAAATGCCCAACGCGCCTAAAGAAGTTTTCACTTCAAAAACTTTTTATGGAAGCTATAAATGTTACAAGGTATGATGATTTAAGACAATTCGCTTATCCATCTTACTAAGTTTGTCTTCGCCTATTTACAGCTATTTAATAATCCAGTAAAATGACGCTTATATGTCTCTTATCTTAAACTGGGCGCAACGAGATATATTATTTCAATGGGCGCAACAGATTATTCGCCACATCTGCTTTGAAAGTCCGTGTACACAAAAGAAAGCAAGAACAGGTGGAGTGTGTTTAGACGAGTATTTCAATAAGTTTTATTTGACTGGTTTAATGATAATTATTCTCTGAGCCAGCCTTCAATCTAAATAATCGCTGCCACTCTTTCGCACTCATAGAACCCTCAGCTTGTGTCCCTTTCGCACACGACCACCCCAATATCACGGGCCCACGTCACGCTCGTTTTCGCTCGTTATTAGAACATGTTCAATCACATCCTGACTCCGCGCTAATTGTATTCCTGATTGGATACCGCCCGCTTTGAGATTTCATTTTCAGGACCCCCTGTTGATCGCTTTTTATTTTAACTCCAATTATAAATAATCCAATCAGTCCACATTAATTTATTAACTGGCTTTTGCCGACGACTTCTTCCGCACCCCTTTTTTTGTGTGTTAAAATATTTACTTGATACTCATATATTATTTGTCAGGCGTTGATTTTTATTATTTTTAATTTTTAGATGATCTCTCTGGAACAGTATTTTTTTTTTATTAGGAATCAAGAATTAGGAAGGTGTAGGGGAAATGGCTAAATTGCTGTTGAAAAGGGCAACTACATGTATAAATAAGGTTTCTTCCCAGTTTTCCTCATTGAATACATATTCCGAGATATTAAAAAAAAAAAGTTTCCTTTGTAAGGAACTGATGTTAAGCCCTATGCCATTAAAATATTTATATGATTTTATATTGACATACCTATATACAATTATTATATGCGATTCATTAATATTATAAATTATGTACCTACATTTTTTTATTAATAGTTAATATTCTATTCATGTGAGCTTATAATTACTAGAATAACTAGATATAATGTTAAGTATAAAGAAAGACATTCATTTGTTACAGATAACTCGGTAAATGCTGAGAAAACGGAAAAGCATACACCATAATGGCAGTCTTATAGCAGACAAAGCGGAACACCTCGAGCGCTGGCGTTGGAAGCGGAAACATGTTAATACTGATGATCCTCCACTTCATTACACTGCCAGCATTCACGTCCAGACTGGTCAGAGGAGATTCAACAATGGAGGAAAAACCGCAGCAGCCTCTGATAAGCTCGAGAGTAGTCAGAACCAAATATGGAGATATAAGAGGGTTCATTGTCACTCCAGAGTCCAGATTTTTGGAGCCAGTTGAAGTGTTCCGTGGTATCCCTTACGCATCTCCGCCCGTTGGCTCTTTGAGGTTTATGCCTCCCGTGTCGGGAGCTCAATGGTCAGGAGTTAAAATTACAGAAGAGTTTAGTCCAGTTTGTCCGCAAGTGTTGCCCGATATAAGAAATGAGACGGCTGTTTTGAGAAGAATATCGAAGGGTAGATTGGAATATTTGAAGAGAATCTTGCCGTTTTTAACTAATCAATCAGAAGACTGCCTCTATTTGAATATTTATGCGCCGGCACAAGGTGAGTTTTCATAGAATTCTTATTCATTATGACATTTTACATATTTTTTTTAAATAAACATTTGTACACGTCGTCATTTTGTTACCGCAGTCAAAAAAATTTTTTTTAAATTTTTGTGTGTTTATGTGGGCGTTTGTAAACTATGGCTTAAATTATTTGAATGCGGTTTTCACTGATGTATTGATGATTACCTGGAATAATCTCTAGGATATTTTATATGCTGGTTCCTGTGAGATTTTCAAAAAAACTAACTAGAGCGCGTACGAAGTTGCGGACACCAGCTAGTAGTATATCATAATATGCATTAATTGCTACGTCTGTGATTGGCTTCACAGTATTAAATCGATTTTTACATGTTATGTAAAAAATTTTTTACATAAAAATATTTTAACGAGTAGGTTCGCAATGATCACAATTTACGAAAGTTTAAAACAAAAATGACAGCAATTTTAAAATAAATTCGCTGCTGTCGCTCAAGTTTAGAACAAAGGCTTGATTAATAATTTTGTCAAAGGGAAGGTGCTAAACGAGTTACGGTAAAGGCCGCATAGGAATACGTCCATAGAACCTTACCTTGGTACTAATAAAGGCTAAAATAGATTAACACATGAGAATTAAAATTGTTTTATAGGTAAAGTATGTATTTTTTATAATTGGGTAACGTTGATTTTTTTTTCCTGGAATCAGTGTTGATTTGAATTTTACTTATATAAAACAACTAGCGACCCTCTCCTGGCTTTGCTCAGGATGCATTTTTTTATACACGCAAACCTTCCTCGTTTATCTCTCTTCCCATAAGTGAAAACCGTATCAAAATCCGTCGGATGTTTTAGAAGTATAGTTAGCGATAAACAGACATGAGGGATTTATAATATTATATGTACAGATTTTTTTATTAAAACTTTAATCTGTACATATTATAAATACCCTAGTTACCTACTGTGAGTCAACCGTAACTGATTTATATTATGCCATCGTGGAGTTTTCTTTAGGATTTTAGAAAGATTACATAGGATTTAGCCTATGTAAGTTCTCGGCGATTTGGTAGTATAAAAAAACTTAATTAGATTTTACGATACATGAAACTTCAGTGAAAAATTGTCTAACTGATGATTGAAACGGCATTAGTGGTCTGTCTATCGATTTATACGTTTAATTCTTCGTAAATTACTGAAAGAATTTTCATGCGATTTCCACTGTCATTTCGTGAGATTGTTTCCGTGTTATAAATTGTATTATAATATACACCTTGTAGTTGCTGACCTAATTTTTGCTGCACGGCAAGATGCCGTGGTAAAAAAAAGGTAAGAATGTTTTGTAAACTTACAAAAACAATTTTGATTCTTTGAAAAAAAAAAATCTCGAACTCTTTGAATTCTTTGAAACTAGTATGAGTTTTCTTGTCACTTCAGTGTATTTTTAGAAATTACTCGAATTAAACATTGAAAATTTTACTTTTTAGGTCATATCGAAATTAGATCCAGCCTCTGGCGAGTGTAGTTGCAAAACTTGTTCACTATACTTGCAAAATGCAAATGGGCACAGGAACTAGTGTGAGTGCAAACTATATCGACTTAACTCCAGTTAAATGCGCTGACAAAACTGTTGTTATGTTGAAAATACTCGTACATTTCGTGTATACCTAAAACTTTCTAGTGCAAACAGTGGTATTCAACTTTCTGGGATCATTTGTAATGTTGGAATAGCAAACGAGAGGTTTTCGCTAGTTATTTCATTGTATGTCAATGAGTTATCGTTAGCAAAAAATATAAAAAAAAAATAGATTGATTCAAATACGCTTCAATATTTTTACGTAAACACAGTTTTTGTTTCAAATTGTTGAGTAACAGACAGAGAGAGCATGCCGCAGAAAATACTCCTTGTGTCCCGAAAAAAGTCATAAAAGTAGATGCGGGGTCGAAAAAAAGGTATAGCCGTGCACTGCAGCGAATATTGCCTCGAAAGCAACGTACTCTACACAGTAAGCGGAGAAAACAGTAATGTTACTACTGTGTAAATAATTGTAAAACCTTAATTTAGGGCCTAAGTTCAAAAACATCTTGAATAAGGTTATTCTCAAGATTATCTTTCAACTGAAACGCTATAACCTATTTATCAAAAACTAAAAAAATTTAACTAGAAATTTTTGAACACATATTTTAGATTTGACGTGTTAAGACAAAAAAATAAATCAAAACAATATATTAATTTATAAGACTTCATTTCCAACATATATTATCTTTGACATATCTTTACATAAGTCTAACAGTAAGTCTATAATATAAGCTCTTAATAATGATGAAGAAATGATATTATAATAATTATTCTAACATGTCTCGAACAAATTTAAACTACACTATAGTCACGCGTTAAAAGATATTACTGACTCATTTTTCTTAATGTATTTTGTAAATATAATAATTCCAAAATCTAGTTATCGATTTTTCTTCTTTTTTTCAAGAGTTTAGTTACTCTAACCAAACAGTTACTTGTTCAATCACGGACGCGTTTGCCCACGTCTGCTCGGTTTTGCTGACGTTGTGGCTTTTGTCGTAGCTTTATATGAACGTTACACCGGCGACGTATGTTTGTGTATTGTTTGTGTTTTGGTTTCGTTAGCCTTTTGGGTGATGAGAGATACAAACACAGCGTTTAAAAAGTTTTGATAATACACTAGATTTGTATTTTCTTTTCGTTTTAAAGTAAATGTGTCTTCACCACACAAGCGATGTCGTAGAGGTTACCAGTGCGCTTCTGACCTTGCAGAGGTAATATGGAGAACTATAGGGGGTATATACCTAAGGCTCCCTAAGGTTAGTGTCTACAGACGTGCTGCACACTTTATTACTTTGCACTTCAGTATCCTGCCAATGCATGTGTTTGAAATACGATATAAACAAAAATACTTTTAGCTCTTAATGAAAAAACTAGCTGTTGCACGCGGTTTCGCCCGCGTACATTTATAAAATATAGCCTATGTTACTCGCTGATAATATAGCTCTTTATAATATTAGTAAGTATAGATAATATCTAGTATGGTTAAAAATTAATAAGAACTATTAAGAACCACAACTTGAATTTGAGCTAAGCGAAGTAGTAACAATATATCCAACATCCAAACATGCGTGGGTTTAACTAATAATAAATAATTAATTAAACTAAGTTAATTTAACTAAAAGTTGACATTGAACCTATTGTCTATAACTAAGATTTAATACTGTAGTAATTTTTTGGAGTTTTCTCCTTAAGAATCAATTTGCGTATAGGTATATTATAAGCCCGTGGTATGAAAATTTATGAGAGTTAAATCAAAACTGTTACACGAATGCTTTATGTTATGCGTTATAGTTACCTTATATTTTCTTGAATATTTTAGAATATCTGAATTTTCATAGATAGATAGATAGGCCATCTACACAATATTATTTAAAAAAAAAAAACAATGTTGTTCTTTCGGCGTGTTCGAATTGTGAAAATTTAAATTTTATAATCGTTCGTAATGAGAAAACTCCAGTCGTGCGTCCGAGCTGACATAAACAATTTTTTTTAGGAATAGTGGAATTTTACTACTAACATCATCAATACTAATAATAAATCTAAGTGTCGGTATTGTATGTATGTATGTATGTATGTTCCTCCATAACTCTGAAACGAATTAACTGATTTTCATGAAACTTGGTAGATAAACATTTGGGCGTACGGGACACAGGATAGGCTACTTAATATTTTTCAACGCGGACGAAGTCGTGGGCACCAGCTAGTATTATTATAAATTCTGGAAACATACTCATTTAATAAAATACATTTCGGCATTAGCAACTTCTAAAAACTATCTTGAATCAAAATTCTTTCATTATTTCAAACCTACTACGTTACCTTAAATGTATTGGATTTGGTCACCGCATTCAACCGATTCAGTACGCTTTTGGAAATCCTCACATATTCCTTAAACGTATTGGCTTCGGGCCAATTCGTGGCCAAAATCAACTCGGTTTTGAACACATTGTTCACATTAAGCGCAACGTACAAGAACGTTTCCAATTTATCTGATCGAAGCGATCCGATTTGTGGTCGCTATACATTTTTTTAAGCAAATATTGTCATGTTACAAACGCTTCGCACATTACGATACTTATAAGATATGATGATACTCCAGTAGGCTCGTTCGGAACTCAAGGCTCGTAAATTATGCGAAAGAAAAAAAAAACATGTCAGTCGTCAGAAGTGAAAATAAGCTTCACAAAATTATTGATCACAAGAAATACAAGAGAAACACACAATGACAATAGAAAATTCATTAAAAAGGTTTGATGTTGATATGACATTATTTTATTGGTCACAGATGTATACCATATCATATCTAGTGACTTTACTTTCATATGCAATTGTCTGCATATTGTTCTTTTTTAAAATTATTTTAAATTAATATCAGCTACATCAACTCTTACATTAGGTAACATTAGGTAACATGACACTGTCGCCAGTTCAATGATTTTTACCCCATCTCAAAAATTGATCTTTTTTTTTAAATTTCGGTTACATTACGTAACACTACGTAACATGACACTGTCGCGAGTTTAATGATTTTTATCCCATCTCAAAAATTGATCTTTTTAAATTTCGGTTACATTACGTAACACTACGTAACATGACACTGTCGCGAGTTCAATGTTTTTATCCAATATCAAAAATGCCCAACACGCCTAAAGAAGTTTCACTTCAATAAACCTAATTTTATCTTTTCTAATTACATAATACAATATTATATTGAGTGAGTCTCTGCCTCTTACTATAGAAACAACTCCTAGTATTTACAAAGCTCAATATAATGGCATCTTACTAAATCTATCTTGGATCTGATTAGATCTAGTGAAGAGGGTAATGGGCTCTAGTATCAGCTATCAACTTCAAGTGACATTATAAGCGATTGTAATATCAGCAGAGCTAATTAGTGTAGGTTTCAGTAATTTTAAACCAAAACCATTACGCATAAAGTCGAGTTGTTATTCTGGTTACTCTGTTGCGTAATAGACCGAATTTCCAAATTATTCGATACCCTGTTTAGCGGTATTCGCCGCTAGAATTCTGAGTGGATATTAGACCTTTGATATATATTCGCTCTCAACTATTCAAATTATTGACATAATTGTGAATTTGGAGTGGTTTGAAATTAATCGTAGTTAGAATCGTGTCATATCATATTAGCTGTAGCTACATTACAACCTTTTATGTAATAAAGGTAGATTTGCGCCTATGTAAGGTCGAATGTAGGTACAGTCAGAGTATGAAAGCCTTCGTCAGTTTTCAAATTCATTCTTTTATCATGTCGTAGACTCTCAGTATCTTTTAAACTAAAGCACTTAGTCACATGAAATTTTTGGTATGACTGATAATTGCCGTGGTGCAATCAAATGTCGACTTTTAGGTGACGAACCTTTCCTAACCTTTCCTACGTACATTGTATTTATATGAACACTAGTGGCATGTTCCCGGCTTTGCCCGGGGTGCATTTTTTTAAGTAAAAACCTTCCCTGATTATCCCTCTATCCATGAGTGAAGACAGAATTAAAATCGGTCCAGCCGTTCTCGAGTTTTGCGCTTAGCAACACGTTTAGGGATTCATTTTTATTTTATAGATGTGTAAATAACTGTGAAATAGATTATTCCATCATAATATTATTATTATTAAAAATTAAAAAGAGCAGTAGGTCGTTGTTGGATTCAGGCTGAGTCTGAGCGGTCTAATTGGAAGTTAACCTATGTCCAAAAGTGGCTGAAGATGATCAGGAATAATTCTAGTTTTATAACAAACTAGGGACCCGCACTATAAAACCTCTAACCAATTCTATGTTATCTGTAATTAATATTCAATTGCAACCGATTTCAAAGTAAAATATGAAAGTAAATGTGAAAAAAATCGCAATAAGATAATCCAACCGCGCATATCAATAACAAAAAACCCGGTTGACAGTTGTGATAGGGTGCCGCCACCAGATTTATAGATCCATGAGTTGATTTATGCTTTTCGCTCGATCCATCAAGGGAATAACAGATAATGTCGGTTAGAGTGAAAGGGGCTTTATGTGAGAAAAATATGGGTATTTATTGGCACATTAGTTATATGAACCGTCGGTGGTCGTGAATTTTTTTTTATAGTCTTACTCTTTTGGAATTAAATAAATAAATAAATACCTTGACACAACAGCACCATCTAGTTCCAAAGTAAGCAACTAAAGCTTGTATTATGGATACCAGACAGTTGATATACTACATAGATTACTTTTTTTTGTAAATACATACATATTATAAATACAAAACATCCATGACTCAGGTACGAAGGTAAAATGTTAACACATAAACATTTGCCCCTAGCGGGATTCGAACCCGCGACCGTGGAGAAATATTGCAGATAAGCGGCAAAATTTCTTTCTATCCGACTGTGGTTGTCTTTCCATTCGTCTTCCAACTTTATCCAAATAGTGTGTATGAACTCTAAATCTATGGCGATGGTAAAAACTCGGGGTAGGCATTAAATGGGGCAACTCACCAGAGCACACACCATGATTATAATATATACAAATAATGTCTGATATATTATTTTTGTTGATATGATCAATCCAAATCGTTAGAAAAATGTTATTTCTTACTCAATTTCGCGTAAACTCCGTTAATCGGCTAGTTCCTGTACGGATAAAAATAGGTTTCCCTCGGATAATATTTCGTTCATGGAATTCGTTTTCATGGCATTAAGTACACATTATGTAATATGTATACTTCTGATGAATTTAGTTGAACCATTGCAATAAAAAATGATTAATAATAAAAGTACAAAATGAAAATGCAAAATGCATGAAATCGCGTTCCGTTGTTACCTTTACATAAGAACTCCTTTGAGTTTGAGTTGTCTAATCTTAAGCTTTGGGGTTTATTTTATTCAAAAACAAAAAATTCCACACCGGCAATGCTGGCAGACACTTTGCAAGTCTGTTGCGTTTACAGATTACAGAATACTCGTCGATATAGCAACGAAATATCGGTAATTCGATAGCAAGAACAATTCGAAACTTAATTGAAATAAGTTCTTTTGACGCAGATGAAGCCGGGGGTAAAAGATTAGTACATGTTTCGTTAAACAAAATACCGTGACTATTGGTGGTTGTCAAATCAACCAAAATTCGTCTAAGTAAAATTTTGACACTTTTCTCAGTAGTTATTCAGTGTGACCATAAATAAGATTTAAAAATATAATAGGTTCACATAAAAAGTACACTTATTCGACAAATCTGCCATTGGTAATATATTTTCCATTCAAATCTGCGGGAACAAAAAGAGCTCTCTATCGAGAATTTTCAGTGTTCGGAGTCGAATCCTCCGCGTTGCCTTATCTCAGCCATGATGGATCGGGAAGAAACGGATAAATCAAATTTTTTTTCAGCCGCTTTGATGGTACAAATATGAGCGATAAGCGTTTGAAATTTCCTTTACATTTTACAGATGTAACTAATTAGTATTATCGTCATTAATATTGTCTAGAATACAAACGAGGAAAAGGCATTTTTCTAAAAAAAAATTCGTTATTTTACCAACGATAATTGGCACAGAATATGTTACAAGTAGTATTGGTAGAATATAAATAACATTTAACTCCTTAAGGTAGTGCTATACATCTTGCTCCTTAAGGTAGGTACTCCTTATAGGTTATTATAGTGAACGCAAACGCTCCTGGCACATGGGGCCATAAAACGTTGGAGCAGCTTTGCCATCGGAATAGTGATGACGCACACCACTATCGATGATGTAAATAAAACTTTCTTTTTATTACTAATATATTTTACGTTTTATTATATTTTGTTATTATTTTTTAATCGTATTTATTTATCATACACAATTTAAAATATGAAACATCACATTCATA
Organism: Synanthedon andrenaeformis; assembly: GCA_936446665.2. Lineage (NCBI taxonomy): Eukaryota > Metazoa > Arthropoda > Insecta > Lepidoptera > Sesiidae > Synanthedon > Synanthedon andrenaeformis. The sequence continues at coordinate 652,805 of OW387779.2, read as the reverse complement.
CTCAAAACGAAGTAAAATCAACATGCTTACAATCATTCCAGCTGCAACAAATTTCAATTGCACATTTCCAATTAGTCTTACAACTGATTGTGGATTAAATTGAAAGAAAATCTCTTAAGCTGAGTACCCACTATGTTCGCGCACCAATCGTGCACCACGCATCTGCAACTGCTCAAGTGTAAATGGTACGCGCACCACTACTGGTGAATAGAGTGCTCCATAGTTTTCGGGAGAACACTGAGCGAACATGTCGTCCTCGGAATTAGTAGCTAGCGCGGCATATATTTTAATTGATTATTTACTTCACGATTATAAAAGGCCTCGTCAGTTTTGAGAATGTCAAAAAGACGTAATAACATGTTGTTACTAGATCTAAGACGTAATAGGTAATGGTTACTAAGCGTCGATCGTGATGTACGATCTTACGCACGACATGTCCACACTATCGAGTTGCTTTGCTCGCGTCCACGAACACACGAACACAAAGTGTATCCGCGAAAAAACCTCCACCGCGTGGAGCACTCGTTTTGGTGCGTGCAACGTTGCACGCTCCAGGTGCGTGAACGTACACACTACTGAGGCAGTTGCAGATGCGTGGTGCACGATTGGTACGCGAACATAGTGGGTACGCAGCTTTAGCAACATACAAAGCATCGACAATGCGTGCGAAACATGAACAAGTCTAGCGCTTGAATGATTTATGGCCCAGTGTGACAAAAGCGTTTGCGTTAACTATATAGGAATATGACTCAAATAGTGGACTGCAGGAACGAACTGTTGTTTTTGGACACAAAGAAATATCTATAATTTAAATACTTTGTTAAAAATATTGACACAGACTAAACATTTTTGCCGTCAAGTCATTCTCATTTATAAATGAAAAGTTTTTGGCTACTTGGACCAACACATAAAGGGGCCCTTCATAAACACTGCCCGGGGAACATTCGGGCTAATGTATAGAGAACCGGTTCTGTTTCAAGGAACCGGGATTTTCGGTACCGGACTAAGCTGGAACCGGGATTTCCCGGGATTTTCGGTAATTTCGGTAATTTTTCGATAATATATATAATATTATATTTATTGATAAATTTAAACTATAATGGTCTTATCTAAAGAATAAAACTACAAATAAGAATCATAAAAAACTTATAATTCATCAGTAATCAGCTTTAGCTACAACCAAACTTAATATTAATACTTATAATCTAGACTAGATACAAATTACAATCAGTCAGTTCAGTATGTCATTGAATGAGATCAATAGAAATCAAATTAAGCTACATCTATCTAATCAACTGAAAAACGTATTCTTACACCAATCAACTTATTTTAAATAAAGTTCAACTCTCAAATATAACCAAAATAATAAAATTTGCACAAATAATCACCAATAGAACTATTTTTAAGAAACAAGTCTCTCATTGAATGAGAATAATGACAAACAATATTTATTAAAATCTAGTAAAAATCACACTATAAAAGTACTCGTAATTTACGTCATGAGATTAATAGGAACGCTGAGTAAACTTTTAGTAGAAAGGCTGCATTAAAGTTACAAACAAAATAAAATTCAAATGTTTAACAATCAATTAAAATACCTTAACAGATAAACCGACGCCTTAACAGATAAACCGAAATTATTTGGTCTTTTTGAAAGCTTTTTTTTCATTGTAATATGTCCTTAAAAAGACATTGACATTTAATATTTTAAATTTATTTGCAACTGAATTTTAAATTTAATGTAATATTATTCTCATATAGACCTGTAGCTAGTAGCTACCTGAAATAAATGAATTTTATTTATTTTTAAAAAAATCCCGAAAGTACCGAAAATCCCGGTTCCGAGTATTTGAATTCCCGGTTCTTTTACCGCTCAAAAATCCCGGGAATTCCCGGGATTTTCGGTACCGGGATTTCCCGGTTCTATACACTAATTCGGGCCTATCTGTTTGCAAATCTACACGGTAATGAGGGGAGAGGGAGATGGATATAGGGACATTTATATGCTGCCAGTGCGAACGTCACCAGCGTTCTGTTAATGAACTGTCCAAAAATTCGATTATGGAACGCGCTTCGATTATTGTGTCTTGTTTATTATTGTCAATATTCACCATTCGAAATTCCGCCACTAATTTTATTATTCATTTCTCATAGTACAGTCAAATTAAGCCGAATATCGGCAATCAGGGGAAATAATCCGTGCAGTTTTGAAAATTGGTTTAATTATACCTTACGGTACCCAGATGAACATACTAAAAGTCCTCAAGGATGGAGGTTGTCCTGAGGGTGTAGTGGGGGTTGAAGGTACCTTTTTTCAAGTTTTTGCTTATTTACTTACTTCTCTGTAAATTTACACAACCTGTAATTCCTTAAGTATTGATCGTAGAGTGAAAATGAATATACCCAAATTCCCCTACCCTTGAGGAATTTTTTATTCAAATATCTCTATCTCTCTTATATTAATTCGCATTTATGTAAATTTGGATAACATTTTTTACTTTTAGGTACCTGTTTTACTTTTGTACTGTAATTTATTCTGTTTGTATTCATACCTAATATAAATAAAATAAAAACACTGTTTCTAAACATGGGTTTTGTTTTCTGCTGCTGGCTCTTAAGTGGACACAAAATCTACTAGACATCAGTAGAATGTTTCGTAGACTGTAGTGTCTATGAAAAAATGCTTAATGTCTTCTATGCTTAAAACCAATCTAACGCGAATAACACCACATAAAACGAACCCCACTTATGAATATATCGCACCGAATTTCTTTTCATAGTATTCTCGTTTGAAATACAGTCTTCCCCGAGGTCTCCCTTTATTACCAGTGCCCTGACGCTCATAAAAATAATATATCGGCATTACTTCGCCGAACTCGATAGGCCTTCTGTTAGTGAGTACTCGTGGAAAACATATTAGTTCTACAATAACCGAGGGGTTTCTAACATTATGAGATATCTCGTTGTATTGTTTTTTCAGGCACTTTTATTATTCTTTCTTGTCTAGTGTTTGTTCTTGTATTATTATTCGTTCTTATAGAGATTAATCGCGAAGTTGTGTTTAATCTAATATTTCGCAGCTGCTACGAAATAGCTTCGTATAATGCTTGTTCTAAAACAAACAATAGAAGATGTACAAATCACTGATAATAGAACCTCCAACATCAAAACTTAGCAATGAGTAGAAAACTTTTCAGCTAAATTGATTGAGTAAACAAAAAATTCTCTACATTTATTTTACCTACTTTAAAATTTTTTGTAGATTTAGTGGTTTTAGTTTTACTGTGTTAGTGGTGAAGCACTAGCGCACAGTGTGAAATATCAGCACTTGTGTTACTAAAGGATAATGGAGCCTTTCCTCTTACTCTGTCCCTTAACTTTAATCACGACACAGCTTCAAAAATAAATGAAAAATCTCTTTTAAAACAATGTAGACCAATTAATTGTAATACCTATACCACTTCATCGATATACATAAATAAAACCAATCATCAATTCATTGATATGAAATATAAAGTGAAACATATCGGCAGTATATTCCGCACGTAAAGTAATCACAGGAAGGAAACCAGGAAGTGGTATAATAGAGGGAAGTTAGCTCTCAAACGTGCACCATACATCTGTTTGCGTTGCAGGAATTTTCCTCAATGCACTTGCCTCGCATTTATGTCTTATAATACACGAACTCTTGCCTCTTATATTTTCTTTTTTATTTATATACAGTTCACAATAACGAATGAACCAATAAATATCACAAAATAACAAGACAAGCATTTATAAATGTGAAAATTAATTATTTTATTGGTATACTAGCAGCAGACGTTGTACTACCCGAATCTGAAAAAACTGATTGCAGCGCCACCTATCGGACTCAATGTGAACTTAAACCATTCACGAGGCCACTTAAATACAAAATCGGTCCAGCCGTTTAGGAGGAGTCCAGTCACATAAACACAGACATAATAAAAAAAGATAATTATGAATATCAATACTAATAATAAATCTGTAAGTGTAGGTATTGTATGTATGTATGTTCCTCCATAACTCTTAAACGAATTAACTGATTTTCATAAAACTTGGTAGATAAACATTTGAACGTACGGGACACAGGATAGGCTACTTAATATTTTTCAACGCGGACGAAGACGTGGGCACCAGCTAGTAATTAAATATGGAGCCGCGCAGAGGAGGCTTTGGTGCATGCAACGCTCGCTCAGGCTTCAAACGCAGTCCGATCACATAATAGCAGAATATTAAAATGCTTAGTAAAGAGCAAGGAAGGTGGTATTAGAGTAAGACTGTGGTATCAGATCGGTTTTCAGACGGGTTGATGCAAAATGCTTCGGATTGCTTAATAAAACGTCTTACGGTGGCAAGTCATTTGTCAATTATAGATAACTACCGTCGCCTTCAATTCCTTCCTGGACAGGCAAGGAATGGGCTCATAATTCTTAACGGAGTACTTTTAAAAATATTATTCTTTCTTTTAGCAGGTGTACGCGACACGGTGGCCAGGTATCCAGTTCTGGTTTTCGTTCATGGAGAAAGCTACGAGTGGAGTTCCGGAAATCCGTACGATGGAACGGTGCTCGCTTCTCATGCTGGACTGGTCGTCGTCACTATTAACTATAGACTTGGTATTTTAGGTGAGTGCGTTTACCTATGTCATGTGTTTTTTTTTTATAAATTTTACCTATATTTTGTGTGAAGGTCGACCGGCAGACAGCATAGGTCCACCTAATAAGAACCACTTCTTAAGCTGTCAAAATGTTTTTTACATTCATAACGGATATTTTGGTATATTCATACAGAAAATAAAAGCAAAACTTGTTTAAAAATCCATGTTATAGGTTACTTTAGGATTTTATTACATCAAGTGAAGTATAATAAATCGTGTGTTCAAAGCTGTATTTATCCTATATGATATGATATCCTCAATATTCACACATATTTTTTTCACATCTACAAATATATGTGTGGACCGTCAACCTGTCTGTAGATTTTAACTTTAAAAATTTTTTTTACCTTAATATATCGTTTACCAAAATTTATTACCGATGTAAAAATAATTGTAAATATAGGCAACACGTAATACTTCTCAAATATCCATTATGGGTTTAATTTCTCTAACGTGGTAGGCATCTGTAATAACTCGTTCGCATGCTTCGCAACCATAACGCTCGATCTCTTAAGATGATTCAGCTTTATTATGGCAGTTACGTGTTTTCGCCCTCGAATCTAGTAAACGATGTTTGTTAACGACCAAAAATGATGGGAACTTTTTATGACAAGTCGCCGAAATGTTCGGGAATTATCGCTATACGATATCTGTCATATAATAGCATAATACTAAAGAGTTAATCGACTCCTTGCAACTAAGAGGAAGAGAATTTTTTGATTGATACATTCACTCTCAGTAGGGATAGTAGGGATAGATGGCCAAAGAACTTTCATGTTTTCCCACTGGTATGAATATTATACTAAAATAATATTATGTACTGTATAAAAATTTGCAGAATTGAGAAATCACAAAAAAAAATGAAAAATAAAATTACTGAATTAGGGAGTTATTTAATCAAAAAAAAACTAAATTAATTGGAGGTGTAACGAACATATTATTAAAACTGGCAGCCGATTTCCATTACCTTTTACCTTACGTGTTGTCGTGTGGACTGTGGGTCTGTCTGCAACCTTTTTTTTATATAAGTGAAAAGAAAATAGAGAAAAAAGTTAAGTCAAAATAAAAAAAAAAAATCCGTAGTTGACCTTGACAGGAATCGAACTATCTAGAGTCAGAGACCAAACAACCACACAACCAGCTCTTTAAGTTCATTTAAGATTGAAACGTTTTAAAAAATTGATTTTGTATCTATTTACGTAATAATTATTGTGTCATATAAATAATAATTTATAAAAGAAACATCTAGGTATGCGGTTTTTGTACTCGGGAAATTCGTATAGAATTTAGAATCTGCATCCCGATCAGATTTCAAAAAAATTATAAAATTACAAAAATATTATAAATTTATTCTTAATGTATTAATTTAACTAAACTTCAGTGAAACTCTTTAGTAATTATTAGTTAATTAAGGAAATAAATTAAGATAAAAGCCTTTAAAAATAAAATTAGAAATGCTACAAAAAGCACTCAGAATCTTCAAGTTAATTTATGAATGTAATATTAAATATTTACCCGCTAAAAGTGGTTTAAGTTAATTAGAAGAAGAGCCCGTAAGAGTTTTTTTGTTAAACTTCTTTTCAACTTCGAAATGATATTTTAAATTTCACATTTTTATCAAAATTCAGTCCAGGATATGATTATTATTATTTTTGTAAATATTGCACTTCGTTTATAGGCAAATTAGATACCCATCAAAAGTATGAAGCCTATAGAATATGCAAAGGTTACTGCGCCGCCACACTACTCGCGAAGTGCCTCGACGAATTATTCTGGAAAGTTGACCGAAGTACGAAGTGCGTGGCTACACACTCGTTCAACCTCGCGAGGACCTCGTTCGCGTTGCATCGAGTCCTTTGACTCGGGCGCAAAAACCGATAACAAATGGAAGTAGCACGATGCGAGGTAAAGTTGGACGAGGTAAGACGAAGTGCCCGTCCACATTCTCGTATTCGCTTCGCCTCGGCCTACTTCGCGATAGTGTGGAGGCCGGGTTAGGTTTGCTATTTTTTTCCCCGTCATGACTGTTGGAGGCAGGTATAAACAGGTAAGTCTATACTAATATTTTCCTATTCGTACGTAACTGAGATTAATATTAAGGTATGCTTACCTACATATCGTTAATTATTATCTACAATCTGTTCAGCATTCAACATTACGTAATCAAACAAATAGACCTGTTGGTTAAATACATAAACAAACAAATTTAACCTCCTCATAATTTATAGTATACAATAATACAAACTAATTGTAATATTGTATTCCCTTCAAAAACAGCCGTGGCAACTTGTGCTTACTTAAAACTGAAGTTTCCTTTCATTATGCGGCTCTTATCCTTTGATTGTTATGTTAATTAGTTAGTCTGTTTGTTTAATGTTTATACGAGAGCCTCCCTTCACTAACACCCGCTTAAGTCCGAGGAAACGTGAAAGCTTCAGTTAACTTATAGCGAATGCAGTTTTAGGGGTCGCATCAGAGCTGTTTTCATACAAATTAAGTAAAACGTAAAAACACTGAATAATTTTCTTGTATGGAGTTACAAAGTAACTACATAAGAGTGGATCATTAAAAGCGATATCACTGTAGGTAGGTATGTTATTTTGATTTTCCTGCGCCATTTATTAGGTATACTTGCCTGTGCTCAAAAAATATAAAAAGGGCCATATTTTGAATATTTACTAATATATTGTCTGACCCGCAAAACCTATTTAAGTCAAGATCTTGACCTCCGGCCACTTTGCACACTAAATCTATTAAAAAAAAGTGTGGAACTAAAAACGTCCGTTTTATTCCTTCATAATGAGAACTAGCCAACTATAGATTTTGTAAGAAGCTTACTAACACTTTGGGTCCAAGTAACCCGATTAAAAAACTTTTATTATTTATTATTATTATTTATCAATATTTAGCGTATGTGCTAAGCATGGATGAGACGCTAGTTTAAAACAAAGATGTGACAAATTATTAAAAATGTTTTCTCATTTGAGTTAAAATTATGCCAGTCTCGCGTGCTACCTTTCGAGGCTCAAACAATACACCATTTTTGACGTGTTTTTAACAAAGTTTCGAATTTCAAAAACATACTTTCGCTCCGTTAAAACGGGTCTACGATAACGTCTCGCATCATCTCGTTTAGCGTTTATGGGAATGTTGAAATTTTATCATCCAACAAAAGGATGCCTGCAAGAATTTCTATTTTTCACTTCTACACATGTTGTATTATTGTTGTCACTTCTATACGCGAAATATTATTAAAAAGAATAAAATTAACAATACATTTTGCCATTGAAAATAATAATTTCAAACAATTATCGACTTTGCTTACGTGAAAAATTTCGCTTTAAGCTTGTTTTGCTGCAACCAAGATTTCTTTTTAACTATAGTAATTCTTGACAGCAAAGACCAATAAACAAAGCAGGGGGCCTACTATCAACTTTTAAAAGACGATTCAGTTCAATTTAGGTTCCTAAACAAAATCGCTAACATTCGTACCATCACCTTAGTAAAACAGCGCCTCATTTGAATCGCTAAAGAACCTAAAAAAACGAATGAAATCGTAAAAAAAAACCACATTTGTCTCTGAATCACAAATTCCAGGGTCGAAGTGGGAAAGAAAGTAAGGTGATGGTACGAATTTACCTTTAAAAGAGTGAATGATATTGGAATTCGATTTTGTTTAGGTGTCGACCTAAATTGAATCGTAAAACGAAGAATGCAATTCAGTTTAGGTCCTAAATTAAATCGTATTAAGAGTTGATAGTAGGCCCCCCTGGCCTTACAAAAAAGTAAAACTCTGACTTGTAATTTTTCGTATACGAAAAATATTCGTCACATGAGATTAAAGGTTTTCAAATTTTATTTGTAATTATATAAATTTATTAAAAAAAAAAAATTTTTATTAATACAAAATAGTAAAAGATTGCTATTTCAAGTAATACTTACCTTAAGTCCCTAATTTGAGAGTATTATGTCAAAAAAATCAAAAAAAAATCGGGAAAATTTGTCGCTAGTATAATGACAAATATCTCTATTTTTGAAGTAATTTACATAAGTAATGTAGCGTTTAAACCCTTTTTAAACCACACTGAATAAGTAAACTAAACTTACTGATTGAGGACCTTTCTTAACGGCGGCGGCGGCGGGCGACCTCCAAATAGTGTAATTCTATTAATTAATGTAAAGAGCAAAGTTTCATAATTTTCAGGACAAACTTGTTTAGAACGGAACCCTCAGAAATTCAGTGGAAACTTTGTCGCAATGATTATGCTAATGTCTCGATATTAATTTTTAACTTTGTTTCAAAGCGTTTAAGTCTCTTTTTGAATGTGTTGAATTTTAAATTGGCATGTTTGACTTTTGACTTTTGACTTAATATTCATAGATTTTCAGTTCAATTAATATAATCGATGTACTGCACAGGATCTCAATTACACCTACGCAGGAAAGGAAATCTTGATTTAGACTTTGTATTATTTTTATGAGAAAAGGCGACAGACAGGCCTAAAGCAATATCGAAAGGATTCAAAAGTGCTGCCAACCGTTATAGAATATATGGGTTATAACACGATATGAAGTTAGAGTATATGGAATAGACAATTGAGATAAAAAAGAGTGTTCTTAATGTTAATACTTGACAAGTAGGCTGACGATTCACTGGATTGTATCCAGTGTAATGGCTACCGTCACTTACTTGCGTGAGTGGGCTGTGAGAGCTCCATTGTACCCCACATATCAAGGCTGGCAACACATTTGTACTCCGGCGTTGCTTGTATAGGCGAAATTCATCAAGTAAACAATGAATATGATAAAAAAAACACCAAGGGGGGTGATATATTTCATTCGCGTCGTCCCTCAAGATAAAGATTATAAAAACCAGGATTATAAACTAGCAAGTGCGTTGCTGTAAGAAAAGAGAACAATGTGAGGCTAACGATTTTTTGTCTATTTCGCGTTGCCTTTTTGTAAGGGAACGGTAGACATGTTGCTATAAGTTTATGTGTTTGTGAATGTACTTAATAGTTTTTTTTTTTGTTTTAATTCTTTGCACACGAAAAAATCCGGGTCGATTAGCGAGTTAATAGAATAGGTTGTAATAAAAACGTAGGTAAATAACGGAGAATCGTGACGAAGCATCGAGCCTCAACCTCAAATGTTGTTTTCCTTTAATTACACCGATGTCAACGGACTGGAAATCTTTGTTTTCGTGTAATTTTTCCTCGGTGTCTTTAAATTTATTTATGGAAAGGAAATTGGACGGGAAATTTCTTGAGCGTACTGTTTTGTTGAAACAGTACGAATGGAAGGACGCAGAAAAAGATATGGCGAAGATCATGTCGCTACAAATTAAGTTTGCAAATGGGAAAGCACTCCGTGTCACGAGACCTTAAAATTGGATGCGGGTTTTTCGCACAGATGACTTAGGTTTTTTTATCATAAATAATACTGGCTGTTGCTGTGCTAGTTTTTTTAAAATATAGCCTATGTTACTTCATGTTGATAATGTAGCTTTCTATAGGTGAAATAATTTTAAAAATAGGTCCAGTGGTTTCTGAGTTTATTCATTATACACAAAAATACTTAATATATTTTACAATTCCAGATTTTCAGGATACTGGCAGCGTTTGAAATTTTCCCAATTTGAAGTCTTCTTTCATTCTACTTTTCTAGTCAGTTGGAATACTATTATGCTTGTCTATAAATACAAAAGTCTACTAATAACTGTCATATTTGACATCCTAAGGAGATGTTAAATAGAGATGTTAAATACTAACAGAGTATGGTGAAACCGCCCACTATTGCTTGCAAATATATATTATTTCGATGCCTATAAATGCCAATCATTCATAACTACCAGATAGGTATTCCAGACGTATCTTTAACGGAAATTTAGCATTGAATATAAGTACTTGTTTTTAAAATGAGACATTCAATATTTTTATTGCTGAAAATGAGAATTGATACAAGGTTTCTTCGGCAGGTTTTCTGAATCCTCGCTCGGACGAGTTTCCACGCTCCCCTGCCAACTACGGCCTCATGGATCAGATAGCAGCACTGCACTGGATCAAAGAGAACGTGGCTGTCTTCGGAGGCGATCCCACCAACGTGACGTTGATGGGTCACGGCACTGGAGCAGCGTGCGTACACTTCTTGCTCACGTCTCTGGCGGTGCCCGAAGGTGATCTATTTGTTTTACTTTTATTAATCTAACTAGCTGGTGCCCACGACTTCGTCCGCGTTGAAAAATATTAAGTAACCTATCCTGTGTCCCGTACGTCTAAATGTTTATCTACCAAGTTTCATGAAAATCAGTTAATTCGTTTCAGAGTTATGGAGGAACATACATATATACATACAGAAAAAAAATCTAAAAATCGTCAATTTAGTTCAATATCATGTATAGAGCCTACAAACACGATATCTCTGAAAACAAAGTAACTTACTCCATGACCGGCCCTTACAGATTTATTATTATTAATCTAATAATGTTGTTTTTTTTAAGGCTTCTAAGCTCTGGAACTTCTAATCTGGGTAATCTTAAAGAAGGCTATAAATTAACACCTGGCTACGATTCTTAAGAACCAAGCGAAAAAAAAGCGAGGAAATATGCTAAGCGAAAACGTTACTGAGAATAGCCGATCACTGCATTGATATGTCAATTTAAATTTAACGCAGGTTAAACTGCGGGACACAGCTAGTGTATTAAAAATAGAAATAAAATTTAGTTAAAAATCAGCTTTGAAAAAAATTCGTATTGACTATAAATTGATGGCATTGAAAGAGGTTATCGATCTTTTGTAAAAACGGCCACAAGATTTAATATTTCAGATTATCTTCTTCCATAATCAAAGGCTTCTAAAGAGGCATAAAAGGGCTTAGCCACGAAAGTAGGGCGCAGCACTGCAGTTAATGCTATTTCACGGGGATTTCACTAAGAGGATTGCAACAGGGTAGGCCATTTGAATTTTTTATTTACACACCACTTAACTTCCCTTTGAAGGGTCACAGTAACAGTAGCTGTTATTTATTTACAGACGCCATCGTCTGCGACTTTGTTTGCGCACATTTTTCAATGTCGAGACATGAAGCCTGAATATTTCAAATAATAAGTGTCTTAAGATTATTTTAATTATTTCCCCGTCTTCGCATGGGTGCATTTTTTTCTGAAAATTATTTACACAAATCTTTCTCGTTGATCGCTCTTTCCACTAGAAATTACTTCCGTTATAGACATTTTGACGAGCCTGTTGTAGAGTGGTTGGAGTGCTTGCATTAACGCTCTGTTCTAAGGGTCTCTGATTCGATTCCCCGCAGGGTCAACTTTAGAAATGAACTTTTCAAAATTGGCTCTAATCTGATCTGGAATGATTTTATCGCAGTCATTTGAGCAGCTCATCTGGCGGCAGTAACCACCCCCTTACAGAAGATCACATTGAAATAACAGCATGTGTGCTATTGTGTTTTGGTGAGTGAGTAAAGGATGCCTATCTATCCCTTCCCAATCACTTAGGTATCCCTAATTCTGCTGTAATTGGAAATGCTCTTGCAGCACCTTTGGCGTTGTTTGTGTTATAGGCGACGGTAGCCACCTACCATCAAGGGGACCCTCAGCCTGTCTGCCGAGGATAACATAAAGAAAAAGAGTAAATCGTATCAATATCCGTTGGGTGGTCTAGAAAGAGTTAGCGGAGAAAAATAGACCCGGACAGTAAGATTAAAGTTTTAATGAAAAAATAGTTCTGTGAGTCAACCGTAACAGAGAGATATGCCATCGCTGACTTTTCATTGGGATTTTAGAAAAACTGCACATATGTAATACATCATAATGTATGCCATGTAAATTTATTTTTCGGCGACTTGGTTGAATTTTTTTTCTACTCATATAAAAACTTAATAGGTTTTATTATACAGGGTGGAAAAATAAGTCGGGCCCTGGCGGGAAACTACCTTAAATCCTTAAGTTGGCTCATTTTACATAAAGGATACATTCCTTTATTTTTAAAAAGAAACAAAACTGCATTCAAAGATTTTCTAAAACTCGCTTGGCTCGCCCGGGACTCGAACCAACTAAAACTAAAACTAAAATAAAACTAACTAAACACTTGCTATTTTATTACACTAATCGATAGGATTATTATTCAGGATAAAATTTCTCTAACAAACATTTGGTCTTATAAAATGGTCTTATAAATTACATATAAAAACCTTTCGTGAAAAATTACCTAACTGATGATGGAAACCGCATTAAAATACATTGCGTGGTTTAGGAGGAGTTAGCGTAAATACAGATTAACAGATGCGTAAACTTTGTTTTATACTATTTAGAGAAAAGATAGCAGCCAACTTGAGATGGTACTAAAGTGTTGTAGTACATCTTATTATTATAGAATTCTCGTTCGACCGACATTCAGCCCGCGTCCTATTTTCGCTTCTTACCGAGCAGTCGCCATATTTCGTGCAAAAAAAAAGGCAAAAAGAACACAATTTCAGCCCTCCGCAATCTCTTCAGAAGCATCGTTTTGGAAACCTCGCATGAATATGCAAACTCGTTTTTACCGTACCTACGTATTTTATAATTTTATATCAAAAACTCACTTTTTGCTGTATCAAGTTTTATGCCTACCTTCCATAAAAAACTAGATTTGTTATATTAATTGCTTTATCCTTAAAGTTTTTTTTTATTTGTAACATTTCTTTTTTATATAATTCAACGTCATATACATATATGTATGTACTTATATCTAAACATATCATCAATACTAATAATAAATCTGTAAGTGTAGGTATTGTATGTATGTATGTATGTATGTTCCTCCATAACTCTGAAACGAATTAACTGATTTTCATGAAACTTGGTATATAAACATTTGGACGTACGGGACACAGGATAGGCTACTTAATATTTTTCAACGCGGACGAGGTCGTGGGCACCAGCTAGTTATAAAATAAAGTCACTGTTTGTTTATCTCTGTTTCTCCGTTAGCTTCTTTTAAACCGACCAACGTAAATATAAATAATTCAGATATACTTACAAATTTTTCGAAACAACCAATATAACAATGAAACATGTGAATATACTATGTTAACATGCTATGTTTATACAATGACAAATACATATAAGGTTTGATTTTTTAAATATATGTAATATAACAACGTCTGGTGGAAAGACCAAGATATGACCCCCAAGATAGTGACTGACAATGGATGCGATGGGTTCAGGACTAAGTGTGGAGCCTTTGTCCAACAATGGACTCTTGTGGGCTTATAATAACGATTACAACAAATAACCCATTTCCTTGTGTAAAAATCTTCACGGTACAAATACAAAAAAAAATACAGAAGACTTTTCTGTATTTTCTTCTATAAGACCTTTTCTAATGTGCCAGAACAAATTGGTATTGCTTCGTTCGTACATCTAGTTACCCTCTTGAGATGGGCAAGAAACAATGAAAATATTAGATAAGAAAGTGGCAGCTGTGTTCCAGATTCAAATAATTGTTGAAGAACTTTGCTACGTTTCTCGTTTTAAACAAAGCAATATATTGTATGTTGGCTTACAATAGTGTACAAAATTAATATCATCTAACGATAAATTTCAAAATCTATTACTTTAACAAAAATTCCAGTCGTGTGTCGGAGCTGACACACACAAAGTTTGTTTTTTTTTTTATGAACCTATTGGTCCACTTTTCTCGCCATAGCCCTCTGACTCAGTGCAGATTCGATTCCGGTCAGGATTTATTTTAGAAATCCTGACCGGAAACTGAAAAAAACTTAACTGAAAAAAAAATCTGTTGTATTGAAAGTGCAGTAATAAAGATAATGTTTGAATCATACTTCGCAACCTTTGATTTTTAACACCACCTTTCACGTACATATAGCAAGAATAGCGCTTACGTAATGTGAACGTATTTTTAAGGGTTGCAACAGAGACAAAAGCGTAAAATAAATGAACACCGCGTTCAGACACTGCTTAGTCACGCACAGAATAATGTAAAGTTGTGTACACACTCAAGAAAAAATATAACTATTATACATGTGAGCTATACTCGTATTATTATAATGAGTTATATTATACAGTGATCCGGGTTATTCGTCATCTCGCCATAAGAACACTGGCCAAAAATAGCAAATCATTTGATTCTTCAATAAAATATTTATACTGCCTCTTTCGTTTGTTTCACATTGGCTCAATTGGTCCACGAGCCTGCTTCTTTTGCTGGCTCGCGGTCCAAATGTAACGTTTAACTCTGATAAATAACCTCCCTCCAATGTTGTGTAGGATTTGTTCCTTCAAATATTCCATAAATCTTCCTAATATAATATTATAAATGCGCAAGTCTGTATGTTTGGATGTTTGTGACACAAAAACGGCTGAACAGGATCAAATGAAAGGCACACATAATAGTTCATTACCTGGATTAACTTTATCCCAGAAAAATGTTAAATTTAAAGATGACAGGCTAACGCCTGATTACTCGCATATATCATATCTCAGGTGTAATATTTTTAAATTTTTCAATGCGAATGAAATCGCGGGTACCAGCTAGTATGTATTTAAAAATCCCGTGTTGCTGCCGTGTACAATGCTTGCCCGCGGTAAACTCCGACACTATTTAACCGACATTTGATTTACATCAAATTAAATGTTTTTTATAAGACAAAGTCAAGACAATGACTCTGGGTCAAGACAATGATAGCAATGGATATCACCTATATATTAATATCTAACTTTGACCTTGAGTTCTTGAGTAACCACTTGTGTAGACTCGCCTCAACTTTAAAGATTGCGATTTCGCTCACGTAACGCGTTTTTCAGTGCCCATGTTTACCATCGCGCCGTTGTGCTCTGAAAGCGAGCTATTATGATTTTAACGGGGAGGAGTTAATGTAACAGAAAGTTAATCGGTTTTTACGTTTAACAATGTACTTCGCCCTAATTGGCTGCAAGATTTAACTTGAATGTTGTTTTAAGCCTCTTGTGAAATTGGGTAGCTACGAGTATGTACTATGTGTCAGCGTTGTTAGTTTCAATCTTACTTGATCGTTAACGAGGACTTTGTTTTGATAATAATTTAAATTTATAATTTAAACGAACACGTAATAATTCGTATTTTACTAGTTTACAGCTAAATAAAGTTACTTGCGACTCTGTTCAAGACTTTCACTGATTAAGTTCATAATATGATATTATTTCATACTTGATTTTTTCTTACTTACTTTGAAATTTTCAAAGTTATTTATGGTTTAGAAAGTAGTGGCAGTAGGGCCGCCCACCTGGCGGCAGTAACCACCTCCTTAGAGAAAACCACAGTGAAATAACAGCATGACTGTGTGCTTGTAACATAATTATGTGGCGTTGCTTGTGTTATAGGCGACGGTAGCCAATTAATATCATCAAGTGAACCTTCAGCTTGTCTGACAACCCTTGCTTAAAAAGAAAGTTAAAATATACCTACTCCAGTAGATCATCTCCTATGTTATGAACAGACAAAGGATTTCTTCTTGAATAACATTTCATGCGAACATTTAAGTGGTGAAATATTTTGTTAAAATATTAAAAACTTAATGTGAAAGTTCTTTATCAATTTTCCTTGACATGCATGCATGCGGCGCATGCATGCAGTGAGGCGGAATAGTATAATTTTCTTCTCCGCACATGAATTAAGCAAACAACATGTGACGTCTTCTTTTATTTAAAAATTGCACTGAATTTATTTCCACGAATTCTGCTTTTCGTGCAATTGCTGCGAGACAATATTGAATGAGTGAATTTAAAAGTAGACGAAGAATTTTGGTTTTATTTTCCAAAGGATTGCGCATTTTTATATTAACTTTTTCATTTCGTCCAGTTCATTTGTCATGGTTTTAACTCATTTTGTATTTCGCTCTATCGTGTACGTACTAATAAATAATTCATCTAATTCTGTGAATACATAAAAATGATAACCCATCGAAACATTAATTTAAATACTGTTTTAGGTTTGTGTCTAGATACAAAGTAAAAATGTCTATGACGTCTTATATTATGTCAGTGTCCTGTTTTGTTTGCCTTATTAAGTAAAATAAAATAAAATACGATATATTTCTATGTGATTTTATTTCTTTCAACCAATTTTCATGGGGTCACAATATAATTTTCAACATGGTGTGATTTTATTATTACGTATTTGAATTGCAAAACCAATACGCTAACGTTGGAATTAGAAATAAACTTTTGTTTCAGGTCTCCTGTTCCATAGAGCGGTTCTCATGTCAGGATCCGGACTAAGTCCTTGGTCTTTGGTGGCAGATCCGCACAGATACGCTGCCATCGTCGCTTCGCACGCTAATTGCTCACCAGGTAATTAATTCTACTCGTGATCAAATACACAAACACATCCCAAATGGGTTGTCTTGATATGTTTAACTGAATGAAATCTTACATACACGTTGGCCAGGATACAGAAAAGGACATAAGCTACCTTTGTTTAGAAACTTTCATTCAGAAAAAAAGTACTTTTCCCGAAGAATTTTCTACGAATAAAAAAACTAACAAAAGCATTCGAACAATAAAGATTGAATAAATATTTAACACTTGGCTTCTGTACAATCAAAATTTAATTATTCATTCCCATCGAAATATTATAATATATCTTTGATTTCCCCTAATTTACTTAACACAATAATGTCTTCGACAGAGCAAAACCCCCCGGATCTGCTAAGTTGTTTGCGTCAGCGACCCCTAGAAGTAATTCTGTCCGCACCAGTTCAAGCACCCGACTTCGCCTACGCGTTTGGCCCGAGCGTCGACGGAGTTATAATAGGTAAGTCTTTTATCTCTGTGCGACCTTCAGCCTCTGTGTCTGTGTCTGGCTCTGACGTACCTCATCCTTGAAAATTTAATAACAACCCGTCTCAAAGTATTTGAATAATAAATCTCATTGTCTGCCTGCTGCGCAAATAGACTTAAAGGTTTGATTAAACTAAGTTTTCTGTGAAGTTTGAAGGTAGTTTTTTTTTATTCATAAGTGTGGCAGGCGGACTGACGGTTGACTCTATGGCAGGTGACTACAACTGTCGGCTAAGGGGTGTTCCCTTACAAGTGCACTGCCTACCCTGTGCGGGAATTTGTTTGCAGCAAGTTTAAAGAAGCCAGGCGATTACATATCAGAAGGGAGATTGTCCTAAAGTTAGTACGTCCCTGCGTGATAAACTTTCTACCTATCTGGACCATGCAACATCAAACTATGTCACTCATGTCAAGTTGATTGTAATAAAGTATAAAGGAAAATTAGGTATAAAGGAATGACATTGGCATTCTTTATGCACTGAATCTCATCTAAGAATGCCAAGTTTATGACTATTAAAATGTCACGTTTAAAATCATCCACTGCTCACTTTTAGCGAAGAAAGAAAGAATTTATTGAAATAAAAATAAACGCGTCACAAAGTGCTCTGAAATAATTGTTATGCCGTAAAAATCGCTTCGATAGTCTGCTCAGAGTGACAGTTGAAATGTAGAGTAGTGTAGGTGAATTTGCAAATAAAAAAATGCTTAGGAAAAAAGGAACATCTCCGCTCCGCGCAAATATAATTTGTTCGTTCATTTATCACTGAAATTGTATATTGACTTGACTGACACAATGTAGAAGAGAATGTTTTTTCTCAATTCTCTCAAACAGAACAATATCTGTTGAGGACATCCAATATGTTAAAACGAAAACAAATTACACGTGTAACTAGTTATTTAAAGATGGGTACATTTAGATATCTCTCGATAGTTCGCTCTCCGTGTATACCTTAAAGTTTGACCCGGTTTCCGGCTTTGTTAATAATATCAAAACTTTTATATAGACATAGACATCAGGCGCAACTTTTTTAAAGATTAGGCGTAGCGCTTTTTTGAAAGCTGAAGTTCTATTTCTAATATATAAAATTCTCGTGTCGCGGTATTTGCTGCCAAACTCCTCCGAAACGGCTGGACAGATTTTGATGAAATTTTGTGTGCTTATCGGGTAATACCTCTAAATGTTAAGGGTGGTATACCCCAAAAATTTTTTTTGGCGAAACAACGTTTGCCGGGTCAGCTAGATATATAAAAAACATATATAAATGTTAAGTTTGTTTGTGTACGCTTCAAAAACTCGAGAACAGAGAATAGAGGCTTTCTCATATATGGAATGAGGGATAAACGGGGAAAGTTGTATATAAAAATTACACTCTGGCCGAAACTGGGAGCGTTATGTATTATTTGTATATGTACTACTGCATTGTCTTATACAGTCAGTCAGTCTGTAAATATACTAATAATCCAGAGTAAAGAAACTAGAACTTTACAAAAGAAAAGTCCGGTAAGTGGAAATCCCCAGTCGCTGTCTAGCCTTTTGCGTAAAACGTTATTATGATAATAGGAGTCCTTGTTTCCCAGAAAGGTTTATGTACCTGAACAAAATAAGTAGCTTTTTAAATTAAATGGGTGAAGTCTACTTGGAAATACCTATTTCTTTATTTAAAAAATATATATACGTGAGTGTTCAAACAAACGCCTCTAGGGCACGAATATTCAACGGTTAAACAAAAGAAAATAAAATCGAAGTATTGAGGCAAAATCTGAACCGTTGGCCGAGTTGGTTCAGTTATAACCCGGCCAACTATAGATAAGCCGGTGTTGTTTTCAATTCGACACCGTTTGCGTAACAATGCAAACGAAGCAAACAGCACCGTAACTCACTTTATTTTTTATCTAAAACTAGCGATCCGCCCCCGGCTTCGCACGGAGTTGAAATTTTCATAAATTCTTGACGGATACTTACATCCTATTTCGTATGTGTATTATAAACGCGAAAGTTTCTAAGAATGGATGGATGTTTGTTATTCTTTTACGCAAAAACGGCTCAATGGATTTGATGAAATCCGTTACACAAATAGTTTAATACCCGTATTAACATATAGGATACTTTTTATCCTGGAAAATTTTTTAAGTTCCCGAGAGATCGTCTAAATATAAAAAAAAATTACCTCATTTAGCTGGGATACCTAAAGGATTGAATTTCTTGACTTTTAGTGATTCTCCACCCTATGTTGTAAATAGTAAGACAAGACAGCCTTTGCCGAGGTACTCGTAAAGTAATCGCGATTTGTACATTCTTTACATCTAAAAGCAATAGCTACACGGCACCTTGTAGGTACTTCTACCGCTTTTCAGGAAACTACTACGATACCCTACGGTTGATTTGTAGTGCTTAGTGTATCCGGTTGTCAAGCAGGGCGCGTCCAAGCTTTGTAATCAAATCGTCTCCCGTGGAAGTTTTCTCATCTAACCGCGTCGAGCGTCAACGTTTTCAGTTAGTTACGTTTGTTCTACTCCTGTTATTATTTTTTCCTCGGAAACTTTGTCTAGTCTGTTGGAGGTTTTGGACGTTCAACTAGGATTTCTTGTGAATATCGTCATTTATAGTGAATATTTTAAAGTGAAATTTGATAGAAACGTGATGGTAGGTGATCACTGCCGCCCGTTACACAGGCAACGCCACTGAGATTAACGCCCTGATCAGGGGTCCCGGTTTAGATCCCTGGCAGAGCCAACTTTGGAAATAAATTACAAGATCGCTGTTTTGAAGTAGAAAAAACTACTACCGTTTAGGAAACAAAAAAAGTTTTGAAAGAGAAGAAATGGCTAAAGAAACTCTCCAGCAATCGCGCGCTTTTTTTAATTTTTATATGCTAAATAATCTTTAATTGATTTATGACTGCGAAACATCAATGTACTACAACTATGGATTTCGCACGCCATACGAACTTTATGAAACATTTAAAAGTGACATATGCGTATGACATGAACTCTGAATGTGAATCTGTCATTTAAAACCAACAAAACATCTGTCATTTAAAGAAAATGTGACTTTACGTCAACACATTGGAGTTTAAAATAAATAGTAGAACTTGGTCGTTTACTACCTTTTACCATTGACGCGCGAAGGCAAGACTCCGCCATGATTCCGTTTTAGGCTTACTTTTATGTGCTGCTTTCGCATTTGTCACACAAATTCCATACTTGTTGTACTTCGATTCTGCAAAACTCAATATGCCCTGCCAAAGTAATGACATGTATCTAATATGACCTCGATAATGACGTAATCATCGCAGTCAATTTGCGACAAATTTTCCCGACACACACAACTAGTAAAACGAACATTATGACCTAGTTTTAGTTAATCAACTCAGTATTATGGATATTATAGTCGTTCATGTTCTAATCACAAATTTAATATAGTCAATTTAGATTTATAATTATGATATTGTCTTGTCAGAAGAATCAGCTATGATTTATGAGATATGCTAGCTTTTTCTTCAGCGGCTTATAGGCTATAAATTATTGGCTTTGTTAAACTATGTTAGTATAAAGTTTTCTCAAAATCCGTTGAGTAGTCTTTATGTAACAAATGTTAGTAGGTATTGGCGCTGCTCCGACTTAAAGTAGGCACTAGCCTTTATCACTGTGTCAAGGTATTCTGAGTCTGAGTTCATTATTTATTCCTGAACCCTAGTTACCCCTTACGGAATTCCAACACCGATAGACAGCACACGTGCTGTTGATGCGTCATTACCTCACATGTTGACATATAAAAACTAATTGGTGCCCTCGACTTCGTCCGCGTAGAAAAATGAAAATAATATAACACCTGAATAACGTCTGACATATTTATCGCTGTGACGATGATAGCGCTTTTTTTATATTGTAGACAATGCCTCGGGAATCTAAAATTTTTTGGATAAAAAGTATCCCGAATAGATCCAGGTAATAAACTATCTGTGTGCCAAATTTCCATCCATCCTAACAAACTTTTCATTCGTGATATTAGTATTTTGTTTTATTATTTTATTTGACTTGATTTCTTAAGACAATAATAGAAAGTGTATCTATTCTCCTCAATATAATCCATAGGTGAGAACAATATAACCCAAGGGTTCACACTTGAGTGACAAATTGTTAATGCTCCGATTGACGTTAGATGTTCTAGAATCTAGATTATAGACATTCCAATCCAATACCACCCAATCCAATGTAGCATGAAATTATTGCTTAAAGACAAGGTTTCTATTCTTAGAAGCTTCTTGAAAGAAACTTTCCGTTTGAATCTTGTACCTATATTCTGAATATTGTGTATACCGAACTACTGGGAATACACCATAATAATATAACATTTATACCACATTGTCTACTCAAAATTCGTCAAATATATAATTATCTATGTAGTACAGTTTATTAATTTCGTTGTGTAACTTTATTTTTTTGTTGCAGACACTGGAGACATGTCAATGAATCCAGAAAATGGTTACGAATGGGGAGGACAAACCGTTCCGAGGTTGCCACTCGGAAAAAATGCGAATGCCATTAATATTATCAACGCTGTCTTCATGAGAAAAAGTGCTATCGCTCAGCTCACAAAGTACGTTTCTATTTTATATTAACATCCTATATAATATAACCTTACTGCTGCAAACCTTTTAAAAGTTTGGTTCCAACACGGAACGCAACGTAACGGCTTTTCGCGCAACGATTTTTTTTATATTAAAGGTTCTCATTGTAGGTTTCTTCTCAGTGATTCCTGCCACCAGAATTTTTAATTATACTTTCTCCGACAAGTTAGACCAAATATTTTGGATAATAGTTTATTTTTTTATTGCGTATTAGTAAATACACGTCACATACGCATTATAAATCGAGAACAAAAAATGACTAAATTATTAAAAGCATAGGTACCTTAGTATAATTTTCTTATGAAATATAAATGTTTTTCAAATATATTTTTTATGTGTCTTAGGTACGATTTATTGCTCGGTGTGACCAAGGCTGAAGCGTATTTTGCCTTCAGTGGAGACGATGTACAATATGGCATCGAAGCAGACAGAAGATCGAAGATACTCAAGTCTTTCGTTCGCAACACCTACAGTTATCACCTGGCTGAGATATTAGCTACAATTATCAATGAATATACTGATTGGGAGAGGCCCGTACAACATCCTATTAACATCAGGTACAACATTTCTGTCCACATATATTTATTAAACTTTTTTTAGTTATCGCTTAATACAAGATCTAATCTAAGACTACATTCAAAGAGTTATTATATAAATAGTTTTTATTTGTAGTACTGGTTTCGACATTCGTATATTGCACAAGGTAGACTGAATTTGTAAGGGTTGAAGACTTGCAAAGATATATTATTTCGATGGTTGTAGCAAGCCTAATTTTTAAAATGTAAAATTTTAGAATATTCTTTTGTTTTTCAGCCCCTTCTAAAGAATTGAAAATTTCAGTGTTATTTATATTCTAGGAACTTATATCAAAAATGGGCGTGAGGTGCTCAAATTTTTATTTGTTAAAAAAATTTTCCTTGACTATTAGAAGTATCTAAGTAATCTAATCGATAACTGTATAGTGTTTCTCACTATGGGGCATCAACATCCACTGCAAATTGAGTTCACGTCATGAGTATTTACCTCAACATTAAATGAAATGACGTATTGAGAAAATAAAGCAGAATGGCCATCAATATCGCTTTTAGAATCATTATTAATTTAAAAAATATCAATTATTAACTTTAATTGTGTTTGACAATGTTGACTTTGCATTAAATGTCCATGGATATTAAGTTGTGCGATTTTGTGAATTATTTTCGAGACATTATAAAATTTATTTTAAAATATACTTTTGTATATTTAAACGGATTAAAAGTGTCCATTCTTGAAGTAAAAACGTTCGGTGAATGCAGTGGGGTGTATAAAGAGATTAGTCATTGAAGGATCTCTCGTTGTGAACAGGGATGAAACTCTGGAGGCCCTCAGCGACGCACAAGTAGTTGCGCCGATAGTACTCACCGCAGACACCCACTCGGCGCTACGGCGAAACTCATATCTCTACGTGTTCGACTATCAGACCAAATATGGGGATTATCCACAGGTGGGTTTATACCTACGATATCTTTAAGAGTTTCAGGCGCTGCGGATAATTCGGGATAGTCTCATTTGGTTTAAAACGCAGCTGGTCTATGGTAGCAACTTGTCTAACTGTATGTGCTGTCTAAGTATGTATATGGTTTAAAACGCATGTGGTCTATGATAGCAACTCGTCTAAAACGTAATATGTCATGCATAAAGAGGTTTGTAATCTTAAATAATCTTTTATTTATTTTCTTTCTTATATCTATAACTAGTTGGTGCCCGCGACTTCGTCCGTGTTCTCTATAGCCAAAGCCTTCCTCGATAAATGGACTATCCAACACAAAAATAATTTTTCAATTCGAACCAGTAGTTCCTGAGATTAGCGCGTACAACCAAACAAACAAACTCTTCAGCTTTATATATTAGTAATATAGATTTTTAATATTATACCAAGAGCATAAGAGGCGACTTGCAGTTTTTGCAATATGTATATTTAGACAAACTACAAATTAGACGAGTTACAACATAAACAAATTACAATTAAGACGTCTTGATAAAAACAACATTAGACTAAATGATTTTTAGACGAGTTTCTACCATAGACCATCTGCGTTTTAAACCATATGAGACTGTCTCGATAATTCCATATTAGCTGTTATCGTGAATCGAATTTCAAAAAAATATATGTTTCTCACTGCCACAGAACAATCATTCTCAATCATAATGTTTTTTAAAATTTATATATTACTAGATAGGCACCATTTTTATGTTGACATACAGGCTGACGGTCCACTCGATGGTAGGTGGCTACCGTCACCTATAACACTAGAACGCCATAAGTGCTTCAAGTGCAGCGAAGTGCATAAGGAAGGGATGGGGCAATGTTTTTTTTTTACAAATTGTTTATGTAAAACGCAAAATCCTGTATAAAAATCGTGATTTAGTAAAAGTTAACAAAGAAACAGACGTAAGTGTATAGAATTGTTATATAGTTACATAAATTATCCTAAATAATTTACGGATTGATTACTATATGCATTAAAGTTGACTATGTTTTTAGTTTGTAATTGTAAAATCGGTCAAAGGTGATTAGAAAGCGATAAATTAATTTGGCAAAACCAATTATGAAGTTTCCCGACTCGTTGGTTAAAGACAAATGTGTTTGCTGTTAGTTTAGTATTAACTGTTTTAAGCACATCTTGTTTGTTGCTTGTTTTGTGATGTTTATTTAACTAGTGTTTTAGGACTAGTCTGTTTAACGGTCGATATATTATGCTCTTTATATCTTTAAGTCATCACTGACTTGCAAATATTTCACAGAATGTTCTTCGGTCACTGTAAAGAAAATGACAGTTATTTTCTAACCGATAGGAATTAATACGATAGGAAATAACTGAAAGCTCGATGTGTATTATAATTTTCTTTTTCCATATTTAAACAGAAATAAATAAACTTATCTACTAGATTGAACTTGTTACATTGTTGATAACTTTTATTTATTTTTTAATTCAGTAATTTTTAGTGGCAGAGCAAACGTTCAGCAGTTGAAAATTGGACAACGCGTATTATGCTGGCATTAACGTCCTTTTAGAAAAGGCATTTGTGCTTTTGTGTTTCGGCGTGTGAATAAGAAAGAGAGCCCATTTGTTTCCCTAACTTATCTTTATCTTTATCCATAATTTTACCAAGCAGGTCTGCAGCACACATGCAACATCTATCAGCCTGACTGCCAGATTATTTTATTATACATATTTTTCTCAATGAATCAATATATAAGCACCCACCTATCCGTTTCATGTTATTAATTAATTAATTTAAAAATTTAATACTTAATCTACTCTTACTTAAGTCTGCTTCTAAAGCAAATGTCTCTAATTTATTCATAGGTACGACAAAATATTTTTAAAAATATAATTTTTTTTGCAGTTTTTAACCTATTTAAAAATTGTGAAAGCGAAAAATATTATAATAAATTCGAAGTCGGAAAACCGGTAGCCGAGAAATATGGGCATTGAATGGAGACAAGGCAAAGAGGCGTTGTATCAGACGCCTTTCTTTCAGAGCAATGACCTGGAAACGGTGTCTTTTACAGGCATATAACAATGAATACGCTGCGCTGATACTCTCCAGAGTAAAATATTAAAATATAATATCATACGACAATTTTTATACTCACTTTGTTTAGTATATTAGTTATTAGGTGAATTGGCACGTTATAAAATTTCAAACATTCGCTTTCATAATTTGGCTTGACACTTGACGACACGTATGGTCTAGTGGCTAGTTAACCTAGCTATTAACCAAACTGTCGCGGGTTCGAATCCCGCTAGGGGCAAATGTTTTTATGTTTTAACATTTCACTTTGTACCCGACTCATGGATGTTTTGTATTTATAAAATGTATGTATTTACAAAAAAAAAGTAATCTATGTAGTATATCAACTGTCTGGTATCCATAGTATAAGCATTATTTGCTTACTTTGGAACTAGATGGTGCTGTGTGGAATGTGTATTTATTTATTTATTTATTTATAATTTTCGTCTGCCTATCTATTTGCTTGTCTGGTCTAATAACAGAAATAAGTGAACCAGTTTCCATCGGTGATTATTATAAATAGGTAATTGCTCATACTTTTTTAAATTACGATTTCCGAATATGTATGAAATAAAATAGTAACACAATTTTCATTTTTAACATTACAGGCGACCTATATCAAAAGCAAAGCCACAATAGTTAGCATTAAGGATAAGTGATTATTCACTCACCGGACACGACAGCAAAAAAAACTTTTTTGGGGTTCAGCACCACATGCATTTCAGAATCGTAAATAAGACATTATCCCAATTACCTATATACTAATTAAAATGTCACGCTTTTATCACTTCTGCATTATGTTTACCTCATTAAAATGCTTTATTATCGCATTAAGATGCTAATTGCATCATATCCCGTGTGATTTTCGAAATGGTCGACTAACTTCATTTTGTTCGAAGTAATTATTGGAGAACCATTTAATGATGCACCTTCGCGCGAACTGCTCGTTTGTAATTAGAGGTCCAGCGTTATTGGTCATGTTTTAGCCAGTTTGCCCTCTTATTAATACAAGGTTGTTGAAGTTACGTCGTTTGCCGCTATAGACGTCGGCTAACGAGATGCTGAGTTAAAATAAAGTGGTCAGAGCACGGAATAAGGAACGGTAGTAAATTACTAAGAAGATCGATATCTCTTTGTCGAATTATACTTCGGCGAGCTGAAAGTCCTGACGTCTACGTACCGACTGTTAAAATTGATAGCGTGTGTCTGTTCAGCTATAATGTTTATCAACATAAATAACAATCAAAAAAATTTGTATATATTCTTGTAACTAAATTTTTCTTTTTTAACATAATGAAAAATATCCCCACACATGATCAAAAAATTTTTTTTTTATTCTAAAAGTAGTGACCGACCCCGGCTTCGAGTGGATGCATTTTTTTTTCTGCAATTAATCCCACAGAAACCTAATATTTCTAAAAAAAGTATCCTATAGTTGAATCCAAGTAATCATCAACACATAATTGAAAACCACTTTAAAGTAGGTTAAGACGTTTCTGAGATTAGCGTGCACAAACGCACAGACAACGATTTTATTATATTATGTATGATGTTGATATGTAATAAAGAATATATACAACATAGTTTTAATTCTTGAATAGATTGCTCTCCCACATTCGGTATGTACTGTAGCCATCTATCATGATGTGGTCTGTCAGCCTGGTGCCACATTTTATCACAAAAAGGACGTTGTCTTGAAGGTATATCATTATTGAACTGAATGTAAGTCTGGCCATAATATGTGATGTCAACAGAATATTCTGTGTACAGTATAAAGATGGCTGAAACGGCTTGAAATATGAAAATAGTTCAGTAGAAGTTAGATGCGGTAACGATATAACAAGTAACGAGACGACTAGTGTATAAATCGAAAAACACGTGGGTAAAAGAATTTAAAAAAAGGGTTTTAATAAATATCAATGGATGAATATGAAATGGACTGAAATAGCTATATCCATTGCAATAGTCGACTAAACGGAACCTTTTTCAATTTTGTGCAAAGGGGATATTAAAAACCTGATCCGTAACATTTCCTCCTCATACATCTCTCTCATGGCTTTATTCAAATAGGAATGTGCACGGTGAAAGGAATCCTGGGAACATATTGCGAGCTCCTTTTACTTCAAATTATTATGAATGCGAAGAGCTCGAGTCTTGAATTAAAAATAAAGAAAAGGTTGATTAATATTTTTCTAAAAGACATCTGCTCTTCATTTCACGTTGCCAATTTTAGCCACATTGTTATTCGAGTTTTGAATTCTCATACTCAATGGCCACGCATACGAATCTCTTTAGAGATATTCAATGGCTCAAATTCAATGACATGCATAAGAATCTACATGGGGACTAAGGCCAAGACTAATGTGACTTCTTAAGGCATATCCATCCATCTTGTTAAGTTATTTGACTTATTGGCAGGTTTCACCCACCGTTCGGATTTCTCTGTATTATTTTTCTCTCGAATGCTTGATTTTCGTCTTCATCCTTCGTTTTCGCTTAGCGTTCTTTTTGACTTCTTTTGGATCGTGGTGTTAATCCTTATATCCTTATATATATAAAAATTTCGTGTCACGTTGTTTGTCCGCGATGAACTCCCAAACTACTGAACCGATTTTGATAAAATTTCGTAATTATATGTAATTTGGTCCAACTTAAAAGATAAGATAGTTTATATCTCATTTTGTTTATTATTTTTTTGCAAATTATATAATATTATTAACATAGCGCCATCTGTTGATACCTATTCAATCCAGCAATTATTTATCTGTGAGTTCCAAAAGATTCTAACAGATGGCGATGTAAGGTAATTTATCAGCTGGATTGAGTAAAAAATTGCACCCGTGTGAAACCGGGAGCTGGCCACTAGTAGATTATAGGTTATGTGTTAATAACCATTTCATTTACATTTGTTGTTCACTATAAAAAAAATGACGTTGCTGCTCTTTCGTCAATATAGTTTTCCTTGGCGCTAATCTGAAATAATAATTAAGAATAATATTTTAATAGCTTTCATTTTCACATCTCTCACTGGCATGTCGAATGAACGCACCGGAAACTCGAACAGAAAACAATATTTTCACAAAATGTCGGCTACATTTTGCTGCCTTGTTTTACTGGTTCATCATTAACTTTATATACTTACTCATTAAATATTGACTATTATCCGCCCTATAAAAATTACAAGCTCGCCAGATGCGCGACTTTTATCCTTATTTTTAATAATAAAAGGTAATAGGTTTAAACTGGGATTTTATAACAATTTAACGATGTCAGACTTTTACAAGAAAATTACAAGTAATTTCGATGAATCATCTGAAGTTTTTTTATATATTAACTAGTTGTACCCCGATTTCGCACGCCTTTTATTTAAAATTGACAATTGTACATGTCGGTTCTTCTCGGTAATATTCGTTTTTCGTGGGGCGGTCGACCTCGGCCCCTGATCTGGGCGTCGCATCTCATTGCCCGCAAAAGCCATTATTTCATTTTCGTTTAGCGGTCTTGTGACATTACTTCTAAGCTTCATAGAGCTGTGGTAAATAGTGTGATGATAACAAGTAATATAACCTTCCTCTGAAATTGGGATATCGATTGTTTCCCAATTTCAGAGGAAGGTTTCACGCATTCCACCAAACATGGCTTAGCGCAAATAATCCACTTAGTATACATTTTTCTTGTCTATAGCGTCAGGGCTGCATTCACGGAGAAGAGTTGCCGTACATATTTGGCGCACCACTAGTGGGAGGATTGGCCCACTTCCCACGTAACTACACTAAGGCTGAGATAGCTTTGTCAGAGTCTGCTATGCTGTACTGGGGCAACTTTGCTAAGACAGGGTGAGAATTGTTAATAGAAATAAGTGTTTAAATATTACAAATTTTAGTAATAATTTCATTATACATAATATGTAATTTCATAACAACTAAAACAGAATAAAATGCCTCCTCTTTTGCATGTACTTGCCTTATTGTGAATGGGCTGTACCATAATCCATAACTTCGCGCTGAATTTTCTCACATCATGTTTCGTTTGTGTTCACTTATATGTGTAATATGTTTGTTTTTTCTCGTATGAATTTGCTTTGGTGTTAAAAATGATTAAAAAAATTTAAAAAAAAACATTTCGTTCTAGAAATCCTAACGAAGCACAAGAAAGTGATCCAATAAGAGCAGGAAGACAGGAAAGAGTTCGAATGAAGAACATAGAATGGACCGCTTACGAGGCTGTACACAAGAAGTATTTGAACATCGACACAAAGTCTAAACTGAAGAACCATTATAGAGCTCATCGGTGAGTTGATCAAATTAATATTTAAAAGGACGCCTTAGTATTAAAGCGATGTTCGCTCACAATTTCACTTCAGCTTTCGTACTGTGACCTACTTTATGAGAGCAGATAACGCAGACTTAGTCTGAATAGACGGAATGCCTTAACTTTGTCCAATAACTAGTTAGTTTCGCTGTTAAATTTAGTGCCATTGTTAACAGATTGTCTTTCTGGTTGAATCTTGTGCCGGACTTGCATCGACCCGGCGGCGGAGACGTGCCCCCTTCCCATCATCAGCTAGAAAATGAGGACGTTCCGACCCAACCCACTTTGAAGACTTTCAATCCGCCCTTCAAGAAGGTCGTAGAGTTCTCAGCGACAGATACGGGCCTCGCTACAAAGGTTCCCGTATTGAGTGTTCTCAATATAACTTCGCCATTGAATTTTAACATCGTCGGACTGAATGCGGTCACGCAAAGCACGGTGCTAACAGAAGTACACAAATCAGACATTACAACTTCCACGCCACCCGAAGACGGGTTCGCTGCTTACTCGACAGCATTGAGCGTTACTATCGCCATAGGGTGCTCCCTGCTAATACTCAACGTGTTGATATTCGCCGGGGTGTACTACCAGAGGGACAAAACTAGGATGAACGGCCAGGACGGTCTCAACAACGGCTCGCATCTGAAGAAGCGAGTCGAAAACGGACAAATGCCGAACAACATATGCGGGGATCTAGAAGGCGCGCTGAGCTATCAGACGAGCTTGAAGAGCGACCCCGCTACCATCCTCGGCCACCATCACACGCACTCTCACCATCAGCTGCCGCCGCCTGAGTTCGCGGATCTGCCCGGCAACAACGTGGCCGCGATGGCAACTCTGCCGAGAGCTCCACCGCCGCCTAAGTTGACTGCTGGTCACTTGCAAGAGAACCAGCCTCTGTTGTCTGCGCACCAGATTCAGATGATAAACACTAACACGCTGACGAAGAAAAACACTCAGCTGAACGCGAAATCCAACGTGACGATGGAGGAGCTGCGTGTGTGACGTCAGCGGGCCTGACTGCAGCGAGCCGGCAGTTGCAGTGACGTGGTGCAACACGACGAGGTCGTGTGATCAGGGCCGGACCTTCTCGAGTGCGTCGCAGATTACATTTGACTCTGAATCCTCAGTGAATCTGTGCCACGCTGATGAAGGTTTCAAAACTATACCCGGACACGTTAAACGATTATACCATATCGGTTTTTATTAAGTGAAGTGGACAGTTTTATACTTAACAAGTGAGACTCGGTGAGAAGCGTATTGAGACGTAAAATAGATAATGTATGTATAAAAATCGGTTGTAAATATACAAGTGAAGTGATAATTGTAAATATTTTTCAAGTCAGCTGCATATCCATCCTGATTACAATTTGTTTATTATTATTGTTAATGTTAAATGAACTTATGATGTGATAGGGAAAATAGTTTTCGGTCTACGAGTGCTAATAAATTTGGAAACTGTACATACATACATATGGACTTGATTTAGGGTGACATTATAATGTTAATCTGTCATGCTGAAATATTTGTGGGTAGATAATAATAGTTGCACCCTTTGTAATGCCCTCGAAAACACACAGTAATACTATTGAGGTCAAGCATTCACATCTTCATTAGAGTAAGTATCGAAAAATCAGTTTAATACATTTCCAAAAACTCAAAATTGGACAAAAAGGAAAGAAACCAGTTTCCTTTAATTCCTTTTAGAAATTATTATGTCTTGAATAAATTATAACGTCAACAATTAAATATACTTTTGAATAATAATCCCGTTTATAAATATTATAATCAAAATTATAATATAACCCAATCATAATATGCTTTCCCTGATTCCTTTTAATTATAGACATGGATTAAGACCTCTGATCTGAATAACACAATGGGAATAATGGTTTCCTTTTAAGTTGTAATGGTAACAGCTGTTTTTCGTAAGTACTACGTATTTTTTGATACTTGGTCTAAAGAAATTTTTATGGGAATGTTACCCCTTGAGTTGTTTACATTGCTGTAAGATTTTTATAGGAAACTGTATATACATAATTTGAATAATATGAGAAATTAGGACTTTTAAAATTGTATGAGACACCAAATTAATCATTTATAACAAGCAATAAATTATTGATTCGAAAAAAAAATAGTATTAAATTACATGTTGTTCTTCTCACTTAACAAGAGAGATATATATAGTTAATTTGCAACTAATATAAATATTTAATTTAATCTTTAGTTAAACACACAAAGTTTTACAATATAATTAAAGATTAAGTTAAGTAACAATATTAAATGTTTATTTGTTTTTAATATTTTTAATATGTATTCAATGTACAGAAAAAGAAAATGTCTAAATTTTATCGCCATTAAAAGCATTGATGGGAGAAACAAGTAATGGGAAAGACATGTTTTCTTAGGAAATTCTGCATTTACGATTCAACAGTTATACCATCGTGCAAAACTTTTCTCTTAAAACCGGATTAAGACACATTATTTATGGATAATTCGAAAGGACTGACATTTGAAAGTCAATCTCGTATTTATTTCATATCTATTTTAAAATTGTCATGACATTTTATAATCTCTTTTCCGTCACTATTCCGCCTGTTAAAGTTTACAGTTAAGTTTAGAATCGCCTCCCGCTTGATATGAAAGTTCATCTATATTTAAATTTAAATTTTACCTACTGTTAAAATGAAAATTTTATTAATTTTATTAATTTTTCCGTCATTTGCAGGCTTAATATCGGCTTAAATTCAATATTTTCTTTTACTTCTCAAGCTTAAATTCAGTACTAGATGTGACACTTGGGCTCTCTATTGAAAAATTATTTCATATAAATTTTGTAACAAAATATTTCCAACATATTTCCAATTTCACTAAAATGACACATTTTATCACAACAATACGTATGAAGGTTTGGGCTTAAACCTATAAAACCTATCTAGATTTTTGGTAATTTATTTTTATTTTTACTTTACTTGTTGTACTACATAATTTCAATTTAATATTTTTTTTTGTAACAAGTCCACCAACCCTATTATAGTAACACGGAATTATAACATTTTAAGAAAATGTATTTTTAAAATATAGAGTCTCGAGTTTCCAACGGAAGCGTCGTGAAATTCTTTGTAAGGAATTCGCCGTTGTTTAATCTTGAGAAAGAAAAAAAATAATAGTAAAAACTTCCCGAATAAGCTTTAACAGCGCAAACACTAAAGTTATTTGTACATTGTAGCGAAAACATTGGAGAGCACTAACAATTTGGACGTTTGCGTGGAACAAGTTTACATAGTAGCAGTTTCAATGGCCCGCACAGACAATTCTGTGTTTGCATAATATATGAATTGGGTCATGTGACTAATTGCTCCTCAGTGCTTAACCGGCCAATCCGGTTTAACCGGGCCACTTGTTTCAGCAATCTCCGTTTACGTGGTCATTTTATGAAAGAGTAACGGCTGTATGTAATCTCAATATTCCCGCCACAGTTGACCCTTGATAGGAATAATGGGACGTTAGTTCCCACAAGTTACAGATGCTGACGCACTTTACATACTCATGATGATATTGTCAACTATGAAATTTCGTACACCCAAGAGTTCAATATTACTTAAATATCAGTACTTAAACAAGAGGTTACCTTAAGTTTACTGGACTTCACCACTAGGACACTGACTAGTCTCCAAGAGAGTATTACTACTCAACTGATGAAATGAGTGACTATGAAAATAAGTAGATAAATGTATCACACACAAAACATCATATAGACAAATTAATCCGTATTAGGAATGTAAAAATCACGTATGTTATGAGACGCGACGTCTGGAAATATATACGAAATATATGAAAACTATTAAAAAAAAGTCATTGTGGTTTCATTCATTCTGGACCAATACTGGACCAAGATAAGTGTTATTTTGATCTGATATCGTTCGCCACACTGTAAACGTGGCTTTTCACACTCGGTCAACTGATTAATTTGAGATATACTCGTATATACTCGTATAGGCACTCAGTTGGCAGTTTTGATAGAAACTTTATATAACACACACTAATAGCAAAACATGAGAAACAGGCTGAATAGCGACTTTATTTTATATTTCTAGTTTACCAGATTTCTTATTTTCAACATTGGGGCTCATTATATTGTTTTCGCTGTAGCATGGAGCCGATGTCATTAGACGAACCACTCTTTTTCACTCTTGTATGTTGCGGCGGCGAACATGACGTAATATTTCAGTTGATCATTAATAAATGTAGGTATTCCTTTAAATAAATTTAACATTCCAGAAAGTTATTGCCTCAAATAAAAAAAGTGTGTGGCTATGTCTTGGAAACGGCTGTGTGTTTTACATTAATACATGTATGTATCTAGTAGGTATTTGAATTGACCAATGAATTTGAATATACTATATATATAATACCAAAAAATCTCTGATCTTTTAGCTATAAAGTGGTGTAATTAAATTTTGAGTGCAGATGATAGATATGTAGCTGCAGCATCATTTTTTGAATCACCTCCCATCATGGAAGCGAATTCAAAGATGTAAAGCATAACACTATGAAATTTTTGTGTAACTCAAAAACTACGTCATGTTTGTGAGTCAACTTTCAATAGCGAAAAGGAGTCTACGAAAGCAGTACAAGTTCTTGCAAGATTGATGTGAAAGAAATATGTCTCAGTATAAAACACTAGTCTTCCTTCTAATTTCTTGTCTTTGAAAATACTCTCCTCAATTATATAGTAACATATTATGGGTACTTTAATGACATTTACCGTTTGCCACTATATCTTCCAAAACACACAGTTGAAACGAGCTAGTGTTTAATTTATAACATAGACGGACCAATAGCGATTGTACATAGTGTAAATAGTTGACAGGTTGTAAATTATATTGTAAATTTTAATTTAAATGTCATCTGATATGATTCTAGTTAAAAGTAGCCTAATGTAAGTTTATGTATTCATACGAGTCTTGTGTTTCAATATTTGTGTGTTTTGTACAGTTAGCGACATAAGTTTTAGCAGTCAGGGTGTTCAAATATTTAGAAATTATTAGAGTGATCAGTTTTTAACTTTTTTTACTAAATCCAAATTTTGCTACAATTTGGATGATAATTATTAGTATAAAATAAATTATAATATTGATATTTATATATGGTTCGATATATTTAGATTAAATTTATCAATAAACAAGAATTTTTTCAACCAAAGACTAAAAGCTAAAGAATGATAACTTTTCTAAATATTTGGAAAACCTAACTTACATTACGCTGACTGTATCTATAATTATGTTAATATATTTATTTCTTTTTTTTTTCTTTTTTCGGAGCCTCGATAATTTGAAATTTTATTGAAAAAATTATAAGAAATAAAAACGGAATGAACTCAAGAAAAATGTTTTATGATAAGAGTTGGTAATTAACTAATCGTCTCCACAACTTTAACGCGTAAGCCAAATAACTCATGAATCAATATCTCCCCTAAGCAATTTATCTTTGAGCGCACAAATTAGTTAGACTTCAGTACTTTAGGTTTCAAGTTGTAATCTCGTCAAACTTTAAGGTCTTGTATAATTTATAACTAGTACTGCCTTTATCACCTACCTATACAACCTATATTTTGTCTTTTATTCAGTTAATTACTGCAATAATTTAATTTTCTAATTATTAAGAGTAATGAAAATTAAACAAAAAAAAATCTAAAAGCGATTATTGTTAACTGTAATATGGAAATAGAATCTATCTGACTGGTTATTGGAAATTATAATATATCAGATTATTTTAGCATTGTTTATTGAGCACGCATATTGTGGTTATTTTAAATGTTATTCGAAAAGAGAGCATATAGTTAACTGTAAAAATAAATCTACAAAACGTTAATGTCAGTTGTGAATCGCAAGTACATAAGCCAATTAAAGGTACGGTATTGCAGTATGATGTCAATATATTGTTAACCAATGCATTTTCGTTAACATAAATCTACTTTTAAACTTTTTTTTTGTCCATTTTAGCATGTCAAAAACATAATCTATTTGTCGCCAATCGCTACTTATAGAACTTTTTCTATATAATTTTCTGGATAAACTTTAAAAGAAACACTATAATTTAACGACTGTTTCGTTTAGCGTCTTAGTAAAAGTTTAAATAATTATAGTGATTCGTGACAGCTAGATTATGTGGCTTATTTTTTGAGATATGCTTAGGGCCAGTTTTATAACGATCCGTTAGTTAAATTTTATAATAAGTGTAATATAGTGTATTATAAACAACTGTTCGTTAGTCAACAGTATAATTTGACAGCTAGCGTTTACTGCCTCTTTACTGACTATGATAAGGTCGGTTTATCTTACGTATCGTTTATTTTGTTATTTATGTAAATAAATGTGTTTGTGACGCGACACTTGACAGTTCTTGACAGACTACAACGAAACCATCGACAATATTCATAAACTTCGGCGTATTTTTACGGGCAGCTACCGAATGTTTAATTTCTTTTATAGAACCACCGTCAGTAAACGTTATTGACAGACCGTTAACCGTTCGGTTACTAGCACTGTAACGAACGAGAAAAAGGTATGTCGTTTATAAAACTGGCCCTTAATGAAGTTATTTAAAGTCACTCATATCTATAACAAAAGCAAACTATTGCTCATCTGAAAGAAGACAAAACCTTAAATACTGTCACTTGGTTCGATCTTAAATGTAAAAGTCAAAATTTTTGATGTTTAATTTGTTTAAAGAATATTCGCAGTGTTTTCAAGGTATTAATATATTAACGATGAAATGAGTTAGTTTAAATTAAATTTGTGAGTTATGTTGTGTTATGAATTCTGTTTTCTCAATCAATATATTTCTAGATACAATATCTATGGTCTGTATAAAGACTTCTTAATAAATTATTGAAATACAGGCTACAAATTTTAATAAAATAAATTGAAAGTCAGTGTTTCGTTTCATTTTAAAATTGGAATATTAATTCTTTGTTGGTCCACTTTCGTATTTAAATACCAAATAGCCTTCATAATATGTGTAAATAAAGCGATTGCCTGAAAGTTAATTAATAGCTGATACCTTAATGTATTTTTTTTTTATAGAAACAGAATTTATTTCTTGTTGATGATTTATTTATGTTTCTTTTAATAAGTATATCTATAATATAAAAATTAATCCCTAAATGTGTTGCTAAGCGCACAACTCGAGAACGGGTGGACCGATTTTAATTCTGTCTTCACTCATGGATAGAGGGATAATCAGGGAAGGTTTTTACGTAAAAAAAGCACCCCGGGCGAAGCCGGGAGCGGGCCGCTAGTAATAAATATATTCAACGCGATCTGAAATTGTGTTTTAATCATATACACATACTTTCCAGTGGCCGTATTGCTATGAGCCCAAGGTTCTTATTTAAATGAGATTGCTACTTTTTTGGCACACTTTTTTATTATATATGTTAAGGTCATCAAACAGACTAACGGTCCACTTAATGGTAGGTATGGCTACCATCGCCTATTATAACACAAGCAACCATAGCCGACCATAGTAGTGAAATTGTTAGTGAAATGGGCTTTAGCATCCTTTACTCACTGACCGAAACACAACAGCACAAGTGCTGTTATTTCACTGTGGTCTTCTGTATGGGGGTGGTTACTGCCGCCAGACGGGCTGCCTAATTGACTGAGAAACGCAATATGTCTGCCACTACTAAGATGGTCAGTGTTACTGTTCACTACAAAATACACAGTCATCTCAATAGAAATTTAAAAAAAAAGTGCAAATATATCTTGTTTACTTCTTTGTATCTTTCTCATTTACAAAAGTTAGTTGGTGGTATCTTGTCATTTTAATTTCAATAAAATTGTAAATTGATAATAAGAATATAATGAAAAATTCCTAAGAGGTTACAAAGAAGGAATTTCGGAATGTCGACTTCAACACTCATCTTGTTAAGTCTCGTAAGTTACCTTGAGTTGCTTTCTCGAAATTTTCCTTTGACACGTGATAAAGCAAGTCTAGAGGCAAGACTTGCAAGAGCACCCAACAAATTACATTCAATCTTCCTGAATATCTTTCTGTCTGAGGCTCGCAAGAAGCGGGGCAAGGGGCTTCACATTAATTATCCTCATTTCGCAAGTGACACACACAAGTTATAAGCTTTTGCGGAATTATGAGAAAAATACCTTTTTAAATTTAATGAAGTCATATCTAAAGCCGTTAAATCAAACCTTAAAAACGCATGACTGATTCCAGACAAGTTAGGTGGTAAATTTATCACCACGTTCTGTCGTCGTAAAGTTATTAAACTTAATAATAGTTATACGTAACTACATTATACTAGTTATCTAAATATTGTACCTGACCTGGTATAAAGAGTGATGTGAATCTTTTTAGTTTGATCTAAAAAGATCGCGCTACATCTTCCACTTTTTCAATAACAAATCTGATTTTACACAAAGAATAAAATCAGTTAGGATAATCCTTCTATCTGCAGATTCCTTTAACCTATAATTAAGCTAAAATTAATAGAGAATGGA
Source organism: Synanthedon andrenaeformis (assembly GCA_936446665.2). NCBI lineage: Eukaryota > Metazoa > Arthropoda > Insecta > Lepidoptera > Sesiidae > Synanthedon > Synanthedon andrenaeformis. Next base: position 614,276 of record OW387779.2, on the reverse strand, counting down.
GGGATAAAATGAGGATTTCTTTAAGAAATTTGGAGAATTCCATTTTTTTTTTATATTTTGAAGTGTGAAGACAAGGTATAATACATATTATCTCCGTTGAATAGATGCAATAAAAAAATCATCAGCTGATTTTTATATAGATATTGTAGGTGGAATATGAGAACATTTTTTTTTTTTTTTTTTAGAACTGCCACTACTAAAATCTGGCGATTATTGTAATTTTCTTTATACAAATCAAGCACTGCAACATATATAACACAAACTTGGACCAAACATGAAACTGGCCTGCTAACAGAAAATTACATCGTTAAGCTTAATGGTTTAACATTTGTTTACAGCAGGGTGACTCGTAAACGCAAATTTATTCTAATAAGAAAATAGTTTAGAGTCTGATTAGCCACAACTGTATGAGAGTATATAGTCAGTAGCAGTCCTTTGACTGCAGAATATACCTACAGTTGGCTGTGAAACTGATGCCATAGTCACTTTTGATAACAAGAAAGAGAAAAGCTCTCGTAGCCCATCATACCTCTGCACATAGAGGAAAGCTTAGGTTATTTTTAAAAATACAGCTGATACATTATTTGATAAGATATTTGAAAAGTTTCCCTTCCACTGTTTCATAAGCCCATAAATATATATTACAAAATTAGAAATAATTTTGTCCTAAATTCATGGCGAGCAGGTAAAAATGTTCGATTATTAAATTGGTCAGAGTTAATTAATGACATGGGTCAGTAATATACAGGAAGTTGTCACGAAGCAGTAACACAAGTAATAACCTAAATACAGCCTGTACATTCAACTCTATTACTCCTAAGCACATAAAGCTACGTCCTTCGAAGGTCAAAGTTAATATTGCACCATCTATCAAACCGTGGTCAAGAAATTACAACTCTGTCGCGAAGACGCAAAGTTTAGTTTAGTTTGTGCGACTCTGACAAATGATATAACTTACCCCGCGGCCCTGGTTACAAGAAAAATCACATGCGACGTAAAACCGACACTGACATGGGTGCTTCTACAATTTCTATATTACTACCTATGTGAGAAAGAGATGACTAAAGTTATCTATGTTGAACTATAGTTTTGAGTATAATTGAATTTTTGAAAAACCAATTGAAGACATCACCATTATACTGCAGTATTTTAAGATAATAGTCTGATTAAGAATATTTTGTATAAGCATCTGTTTGTTTTTTCGACGCGTCAAATTCGTCAAGTTTTCTCGTGAACAGATAAAGAAGACGTTGATACTTTTTATTAAAATTATTAAGGTTTTATTATTAATATGAATTATACGCTGGTTCATGAAGAATAGAAATTATTATTTCAGCTTTAGAAATCTGTATTTCAGAGAATGTCCTCGGAAAAGAAGATCCTCTCGTTACTTTCGCATTCGCTGACAAAAATATATATCCAGATAGACTTTGAACTATTTTTTATACACTACTCCATGATTCTTTGGAGCCAATAACAGACCCAAAGTATGTTAATTACTATTACAAACTATCGAAAGACTATAGAGGTGCGAGATTGCTGAAAAATACAAATTTTTTCTCATCACTCGTTTCTCTCAAGTCTGTGATTGTGTTTTTATCAGGGCTGTAACGTGATTTCTCAGCATTTTCGATGAAGCTCTATTATTACGATCCCTATTAATTATCCTACTTTTGTACCAGTTCTTTGTAGTAACGCTTTGCTTCTCTGAATTTTCATTTACTTTCTAGTTTTGTTCTGTTAGCACCAGACTTGTAATGTGAATTATACCTATGGAGAGGCTACATCGTGCACCAGTTAGTCACCCCTTGCTGGACATAAAAGACTAATACAGAACAGAAAGTCGAAATTTCTATAGACCAGTGGGTTTTTTATATGTACCATTATAGAGATGCTTCTAAATGTTTAGTTTTACAGTTTATGTTAATATGATATGAATTAATATGAATTGTCAATGCAAAATTAAATTTTCTGATTACTCATTTATGAAATCGGCGAAACTGTGATATCGAGACACTAATATTTGACAAATACTTTCCTAAAATACAAATATATCAAACTTGTAGAAAGAAATTTAATATTTCACAAGGGATCTTACATTAATGAAAAATCAAAAATAAAAACTTTAGCCGAATGGTCTTACTGATTGATTTTCATGACAACAAGACATTGTTATTTTAACAAATTGACAGTGAAAATATATTTCACTAGTTTCTGCCCGCGACTTCGTTCGCGTATCGTCATGATGTTAAATGTACATCCTTATATATAAAAAAATTTCGTGTCACGTTGTTTGTCCGCGATGAACTCCCAAACTACTGAACCGATTTTGATAAAATTTCGTAACTATATGTATTTTGGTCCAACTTCTGTTGGTCCGTTTCTGAGATTACCCCAGACAGAAAGACAGACAGACAGACAAAAATTCTAAAAAAAGTTATTTACGTTTTAACAGCATGCGAATGACTCTCTAAGCTTAGTTTGAGGCAGTTTTTCGCAAATCACAGACAGACACTCTGATTTTATTTATATAGATTAACATAGCGCCATCTATTGATACCTATTCAATCCAGCAATTATTTATAAATTATCTGTGAGTTCCATGACAATCTAACAGATTGCACCCGTGCGAAGCCGGGAGCGGGGCACTAGTATTATTATACGTTTTTTTTGTATTCCGACTTATAGTTTGAGTTTAATGCATTCAAACAAACTGTTCAACTTTATTATACAGTATAGTATAGAAAGATAATATAGACAAATTGTAGATAATCTTTCATTAACAATGTGTATTTAGAAACTCAATTAAAAAAACTTAATAATAAATTCACTATGTTACAAATTACAAGTAAGTCTGTGAATAAAAAAAAAATTTCATGGAAAATCATCAATACTAATAATAAATCTGTAACTGTAGGTATTGTATGTATGTATGTATGTATGTTCCTCCATAACTCTGAAACGAATTAACTGATTTTCATGAAACTTGGTGGATAAACATTTGGACGTACGGGACACAGGATAGGCTACTTAATATTTTTCAACGCGGACGAAGTCGTGGGCACCAGCTAGTAATAAATATAGGTAGGTAAGTAAAAGTTAAATAATTGAGAAAACTTCAACTGGAAACCAATGTGAACTATTGATTCTGAAACTTACTAACGCAGATACGAGTATATAGGGGATGGGTAAATTAAAAACCAAAAATTAAAATATAATATTTTCCCGGCTCGAAGAGAAGTTAATTTCCGGTATATGCGAGACACGGGGACATTTTTCCTTTGAGCTCCCGTTTTTAATAAGCATCCCTTTTTTTCTGCGTGAGAATTTTAGGGTAGAATTAGGTAATATGGGCAACTGACTTTTATAATTAGAAAAGAGTTACGTACCTTGAACATTATAAACTAACTTTTATAATGTTCAAAGTTTTAGAAAATGCCGTTTTAAAAAATAATTTCCACATTTGAAAGAAAGGTCGCCGTCCACCTGTTTCTTTGCTAACTTATTCTAAATCGCCCAATGGAATTTGATACGGTTTTCCTTTACGGAAAAGCATTAAACAAATAAATGGTCGCGGGTTAGATATTTATCTAACCCGCGACCGGCAGGCTTATTATCTAAATGCGTCTGCTAGCTACAGGCGCAAAATTTGTGCATAAAGTAATGGCATCAGTGTTGGACATGGTGCCAGTAATGAACATTGCATAATAGAATTTTCAAAACGATGGCGTTTTTATTTCTGTTTAAGATATTCACCACCTTCGACTTGGATTTTAGTGTTCATAACTTGAGATGTATCCATTATTGGATTTCATTACTGGTTTTTAACCTGTTCATCACTAGTGCACTTGGCTTGGTTTACTTTTATTTTATTTTTAATAATTTTATTATAAATAATTTGAGCTTTATATGTATACCCTTACATGTGGGCAATGAATTTATTTACAAATTGAAATAAGTTGCACTCTAAAATATGTATTGTATGAAATTCTACAAAAATATATACATATAACTGTCTAAAAGTGTCCATAATTGGTGCTTTTACCTTAATTTGTGCAATATCACACTAAATCGTGTTTTTGGTATCACGTAACTCATAACAGTAGTGTGGTTTGCGTAAACGACGGTGCTGCTTCTGACGTGCTGCACAAATTTTGCACAATTTTTGCGCCTGTCGCTAGCAGAGGCATTTAGACATTTAGATAATAAGCCTGCGGATCTCTAGGAAACAATAAGTAGACTGGCTGTCCATAAATAAATAGCATCCGTCACAGTAAAATATAAACTATGTTACTCTTATGAAAATTGAATATTAAAGAACGAAGTCATACGACTTCCTATAATAAAATCCATGTTTAAAGCTAACATGAATGAACATTATTAAAGAAAATTTATTTTCTTTTCAACTGCAGTCATTTCTCTTATTGTATAAAAATTTATTTATTTAATTTTCTATTCTTTTTACGACTTTTTCACAGTACCCATAAGATATTAAATAAATTTTCTTATATTTCCATATCAAATTTATTTACTTTATTTTACATAGCTATGTATAATTTTATCTCAACTTTCTAAAAAACACACTTCTTAATATCTTCAAATCAACTTACTACTTTTATAAAAAACCCCTCCGTTTGTTTTTCAAACTACATTCTAAATTATGTTTCTTAATTTTGTTAGAAATTAACTAACCAGTATTTAAAATTCAAACCTCTAACAATTTCGTGCATCCTTTGTATTCAACCATCATATTTGCGTTTTATTATTTTTTAAATAATTAGTTTATTTACTTATATAAAAAAAAATTAATTTTTAAATGAAACAAAATCTATCCCATCTATCCCACTCTTTTCATTATGTAAAAACCGAATTGAAATTCTCGAGTTTTTGAAGCATACACCAACCAAATTAACATTTTTATATATAAAAAGAAAAAAGATAAATATTTAGTAGTTTGTGGACGTAGTTTGTAATGAAAACAATGATCAAAATATAATTCAAAATAATTTCAACTAACCCTATCTCGTTGTAATAACCCTTGAACAGCATTAAATATTGCTCACACAAAATTCACCCGAGGCTTAACTGAATATTTTACACACAGAAAGGGTTTTTTTTCAGGGTATTACTGAAGTTTTAATGCGCCTTTAGTTAAACAGAATTTATAGCAATTAGATTTATTTATTCATTGTATTTAAATTTGAGAAAAACTTTTTAAATTATGAGTTTGCTTTTTAGTTAAAAAGTTATATTATAATTCATATAGAAGGGCAAATAGATGTTAATATAAAGCTGTTTGTCTTTACAGACGTAATTTTGTACCCATTACAATTTTATTAAAATTTAGTACAATTTTAGTACAATTTTTATGTTACGTTGACAACGAATACGAAACTAGTATTTAATCAGCTTTTTCGGCTGATTCAGCTTTTTAGCTTTTTCAGCAATATCGGCTCATCTTTGATAAATATATGGTTGGCACAAAAGTATTGAGACACTACAAAACTCTATACTTTTCCTTTTTCAAGTTAATTATTTTCGATAATATTCTAGTATGTTGAAGAACATTCTAGGTACTTCTGATGTGGGGGTATATAAAGGCGCCCTCGCGATCGGTTTAGTCAGTTTGAAGAAAAATGGACGAGCGACAAGTTCGAACACTATACTTATACGAGTACTTGTTAGGCCACAGTGCGCGGGCTGCGGCTGACAATATCAACACTGCATTGGGCGCTGGAAGTACAAGCCATGCCACGGTGTCCCGATGGTTTGACTGTTTTAAACCAGGAGACAGGAGCCTTGAAAGTCAGCCACGCTCAGGACGACCACTCGCATTGAATGATGATTTACGCCGCGAACTGCAGTCGAATCCAGATGCTACCACACGTGAATTAGCGGAAGCACTTAACTGCAGTCACCACGCCGTGGAATATCATCTGCATGATCTTGGGTATCGAAAAGTTTTGCCTCGGCTCGGTTTTCTTATAATACTTGTAAGCGGGTTGGTACAATTTTCTACGATGGCATCGGCTTTATTGCCCTTTTCTAAATAATATATTAATTTCTTGTTTCCGATACCAAGTCCGTGGGTGTCCATTAATTTACCTTTTGCTAGATACGTACTATGTTCAAAGTTCAAACTATATTAATTAATTTTTTAACCTGAACGGAACCCGCGTGTTAGATTCCCTGGAAGGCGTTTTGAACGTGTTCGTTTCAGGAGGTTTTTTTTTGTAGGTTCACTACAAATTTATTGAAACCTTCGCCGTATAACCGCCGAGCATCGGTGAGAGCCTCACTAGTTCGAAGGCATAGGAGCTATGACCGCTTCAAGTTTAGCTATCTTTTATTTTTATTACGTAACGGCTCGAACATATTAAACTTCATTTTTAAATCGGCTACTTTTCTATAAAACGGCTCTCCTTCGGTGGTAAGTCTGTGTTCCAATACTCCACTTGTCTTAATTCGGTACAAACTGAATCGATAACTGTTCATCTTTTTTTGTGAATTTGCTTTGTATAAACTCTTTTATTTAAATTAAACACTAATTGTTGCCTAGCAAGTCTTTTTTTTCTAGCAAGTCCATGTCACCCCGTGGAAAAGGCGACACAGTTCTAATAATAGAAGTAAACTATTTTTCCTTAAGGGCCCCATTATAAAAATAAATAAATAATAGGTCTGATAATGTAAGCATAGATGTAGAATGTAGATATTTTACATATTATGTACACAAGTAACACGGCGGTAACATTAAAATGTTTTGTTTACATAATTTAATCAGTTTAAGAAACCTAACCCCCCGCCTATTAACCTCACCTATCTCTCCATGGATCTGGTTCTTAGATTTTCCCACAAATAAAAAGTCATATTACGGTGTGGCGGTTGCAACCAACCCTTTACTGAAAGCACCGTAGTCCGAAGTATGTTTTGTGATGTGTAACTAAAAACTCGTTTGTCAAAAGTGACTAAAAAAATAGTAGTGAGAGTTCTTAGCCAATCGTAATCTTTTTAGTATATACTTAGTACCAAGTTGGTGAAAAGTAGGAACGCATAAAGGCTCTCATCGCGATGGTTGCCATATTCACAGCTCTTTAACGGGTTCGTAAGTCAACAGAAGAACAAACCAAAGTGTATTCCGTATTTACTTTGCCATTAAAGGATTTCAAAGGTCGGAAGGCATTTGCGTACCCAATATTTGCATGCTTTTGTAGGCAAAAGGGACGAAAAACCATTGTATTTTAAATATGGAATGGTTTTGAGAGTGGCAGTAACATTTTGACTCGACGGCGAACCAAGCATAAACTGGATAATAGACTCCGCAATAAATATTTTAGTTGTACTTGTATACTTCCATACATACGATCGTGTCTGTTTTTCTATTTCTGTCTCTTTGTACTTGATAAAATAAATAATTCCAAATAAAGTGTCTTCTAAAGTTTAAAATAAAGTTGTTTTAAGCTCATATTATGCCTTTTCGCAGCCTCATTTCAAATTTTTAAATTTTTAAAATTATCACATTTCAGATTTTAAAATTTTCTCTATATATTATAGCTAATCTCCAAAATATCTGAATGAATATCATCGAAAAAATCTTTGGTAGGACTGCTCAAATGAATCTAGACTTCAGAATCACGCTCATGTATACTGCCTTTAAAAAAAATCCCCGAATTATAAAGTCTAACTATATATCACGAAAACTTTGTATTTACATAGAACACACTTATATACACTTATACATAATACACTAATGAGTATAGACAATTAACACAAATTCTAATGAAGCACTTACAAAACCATATTATACTAATGGGCGATTTCAATTCTCAAGTCTGAAAAACAATTTAAGAAAGAATATGTCTTAAGAACGTCTATAACATATTTTTAAAAATTGCCCCCCTTATAAGAGCATTGCATTAGCCAGCATTAACACAAAAGCTGTTAACAACAAACCCATTATGAAATACAAATGAAGTTGTCTGTGTTGCCTTGTGCAGTCCAAAGCATAGATCGGAACTTTAAAAAAATATTCTATCACAAAAACATACCTTAACTCCTTACCTTAAGATTCAATTTATAAAATAGCAACATTCGTTAAACAGTTCAGTCAGCTGAAGGTTGTACTGAATTGAACTCATTCCACTTTCATCGTTTCTTTTGAAGTTTCTTTTTTTATTTAACTGCTCGTTGTCACGAAATGCTCGTATTGTATTCTATTGTAATATTCCTTTATTGCAAACAGATAGAAGTATCGATGATTGAAGTTTTTTCGCGCGTGTAAGTCAAACATTAAAATGTAGATGAAAGAATCTGAATATCGCTTGAATTGTGCTTCTTGTTTCTTTCATCTCATTGTTTCGTTTCATTTTATGTGCATTATTGATGTTCGTTTCATAATTAAAATCCAGAATTTTGGTTGAGCATAAGTTTTGTTATTTAATTAGATCTTTTATTTATCTATTATAATATACGCTTAATACATAATAAATAAAATTATACGAATATATTGCCCAAAACTCTCTGAACAACTAAACTTTGTTATCAATATTAAAATAATAACCAAAAAAAACCTTCATAGGAAACATGATTCTAAATATCTAAATATATTTCTGGCAATAAATCACAATAGCTTTACGTTATTAAAAAAAGCCTGCTGTTTCAAAGAAACGATGCCACAGTATAAAAATGAAAATAGTATATTAACTTTTTGTAAATTTAATTGACAAGAAATTACTCAGGCATGTGCAAATGTTTCTGTAAAAAGAATTTATTATCTGTAATAAAAAATAAGTGAGCAACTACGGATTTAATGCTAGTATTGTTTCTCATAAAAGGACTTGTTTACAGGTTTCCGAGATAACTTCAACGGGTATACCTTCAGTACAATCTCTTTTAGAACTTGTCGTAACATACTATATGTTACATTACATAGAACACAACTTGTATAATCGCATGTAGGATGTTGAAACAAAATTTTGATCAGATTATTACTTTATAAGGAACTTTAAAGTTCTCACTCTGCACCGTAGATATCAAACTAACTAACTAACCATCGAACTATCATTTAGATAATAATTCTCTGATTTGAACTTAGTAATAGGTAACTTCGAATTAAACAGATCAAGTTCTGGAAAGTCAATTAGATTATAAAAGAATTTTCAAGTCTAGGAAAGAAAGAATTTTCCTATAAGGAACTCTTGGACGTATTTTTGACTAGATTTAGTCTGTGATTCCGTCCGCGCCCCTTTTTCTGTAGCGTTGAAAAATAAAATAAAAATCAACGCATGACAAAAATTAATGAGCAATAATTTATTCTATCTTTATATTTCTATCAGGCATTGATTTTTCATATTTTTATATATCATATTTTTCTGGTTAAATGATAAGTTCATCCAGAATACGCCTATTTCTGTATCCCTGATAACGTTAATGCAAATTTTTATTATGAGCAGTTCAGCTTAAGGCTTGAAAGCGAAACTAACAAACAAAGAAACTCATTTTCGCATTTAATTAGTTACGATAATAAAATATAGGGAATCTATTATATTTTGCGTAATTTCTTCTTATAATATACTTTGTTAACTTTCTGTTTTTTTTTTCTTTCGGAAACAAGAAAAATATAAATTCATATTATAATTTAAGTTTAGTTAATATAATTTAAGTTAAGTTTCGGTTTTAATATTGATTGTTTAGTTGCTATGCGTTTGTTATCGTTCGTCTTAATTTCTAGTTTGTAGTATATCTTGTGTATGCCTTAAAATTGCCTTGTGTTGCCTATACATATTGTAAGTTTATTGTTTGTGCTGTCGGTGTACCTTTTGAAAATAAATAAATAAATAAATATTATGATCAATTAATTAAATGTGACACGATAACGAGAACGCGGTCGTAAATGATACGCTCTCGTGGTGAACGCTAACGCAACGCGGAGCGTTAAAGTTACCGCGCGTTGCCACATCCGAACACATAACTTTGGCATGTCGTTACAGCACGTTGTAAATTATGGTAGCGACTATGACAGTTTGAGTTACGACGCATTATTTATATCGGCATCATATTAGTTTACTGTTCGCGAGTTGCTATGAGTTGTGAGGTCGCCGCAGGTGTTAATAATCATCTTCTGCTGGCTGCGCGTCGTTCCTTCAGTTCATAAAGTGATATTGATATTGTGTCTAGAACCTTATAGTTTTAATATACACTAAATTTTGCAGTCTGGCGGCAGTAACCACGTCGTTACAGTAGATAACCGTGAAAAAAAGCAGCACGTGTGCTTTTTTATTTTAATGAGTAAGTAAAGGATAACAGAGCCCATCTCGTAGCGTACGGGCAATAGAAACCAAATTATAGTGAGAAACATTTTTTTTTTTATTACTAGCGAGCTACTCCCATCTGCGCATTTAATTAGAATTTTTTTTTTCATTTCATATACACCAACTTTCCTCGCTTCTCGCTATATTCTTAGTGAAAACCGTATCAAAATTCGTTGAGTGGTTACTCGTAGAAGTTAGCGAAGACACTTATAGGTATATTGGTAGATATACATTTATCAATAGGTACTAATAACAAATCTGTCAGTGTAGGTATTGTATGTATGTATGTATGTTCCTCCATAACTCTTAAACGAATTAACTGATTTTCATGAAACTTGGTAGATAAACATTTAGACGTACAGGACACAGGATAGGCTACTTTTTTCTTTTTCAACGCGGACGAAGTCGCGGGCGCCACCTAGTTAATAATAATATTATACTTTTCAGCACTAATTTATCTACAAACAGAATTTTTATCCTTTTTCCTTCGTTTTTAAACCAAATAAACCAAAAAGTAAGGCGCAGCTAGTAATTTATGAGACTGAACTCTCAATACATATGTTAATTTTAATGAAAATAATTTCCTTATAAAAAGGGCAGTATTTAAACGCAAATAAAAAAAATACTTTTTATATCCAAAAATAATCCAAATTCATATCAAAATTACTTTGCACAGCAAAATACTCAACTTAAAATATTACTAAATAAACTACAAATTATATTCGTGGCATACCGCTATTTATATTAAAGTATAACTTTTTTCATTAATGCACAGCTAATAATGACTAACACACATTATACCTATTAACTCTTCTTTTTTTATATATATAGCTACAATTTTTATATAACATAAAGCAGTTTACCTAAATAAAACAGCATTTCATTTGACATATCATATTATTATTTATTAAGAACATAATGAGTAGATATGATGAGCAAGTTTTGAGGTGTTTATTAGAATATATGCTACTCGAATAGTTATTTTGCTAGAAGAATGTTACCATAGAGTAAATAGTTAAGTACTATTTACTCTATGGTATTATCCATGCACGCTCTCGTTAATTTTCTGTGCAGTCAATATCTATAATATAAAAACGAATCCCTAAATGTGTTGCTAAGCGCAAAACTCGAGAACGGCTGGGCCGATTTTAATTCTGTCTTCACTCATGGATAGAAGGATAATCAGGAAAGGTTTTTACGTAAAAAAATGCGGACCGCTAGTTTATGATAAAATTGTCGTATTTTTGTACATAAAGTAATTTATTTATCTCATTAAAGAAAAAAAATATGTAGGAAGTGTTGATGTATCGTATATTTTCGAATTATCTGCAATACTAGTTTTGTTAAACATTTAGTTTATTTGTAGTGGAATAATTTATTTGATGTAAAAAAAGTATATAAATGATGAAACTAAATTGACAGGTGATTATATATTTGATGTGCAATTAATAATATCCTAAAGGAAAACATTAAAAACACTAGTTAATATTAAAAGCAAAACCCATATTAGACCAAATATTACATAGAGCAAAACAATAAAGTCTCTCTTTGAAGTGGATTTATAAAAAATTCATATGATCCCTATTTCCCGAGGGGGTGCTGGGTGGTGATTACATTTGCCCATGAAACTTTGCAACTTGATTATGTGCTGCTTATTAGATGAGTTTTAATATGATGACCACACCTTTAAACATTCGTTACGTTTAAACAATGAAATATAACGAAATATAAGTTGGAATTTTTGATGGCCTATCCTATCCTGTTTGTTTGTTACGCTTTCAAGCCTATTAACTGTTGTGACGGATACAGATAAGGGCCTAGATAGGGTACTTCTTATCAATACTAATAATAAATCTGTAAGGGTCGGTAATGAAGTAAGTTACTTTGTTTTCAGAGATATCGTGTTTATAGATTCATGATACTGAAACTAAATTAACGATTTTTAGAATTTTTTTCTGTATGTATGTATGTTCCTCCATAACTCTGAAACGAATTAACTGATTTTCATGAAACTTGGTAGATAAACATTTAGACGTACAGGACACAGGGTAGGCTACTTTTTTTCTTTTTCAACGCGAACGAAGTCGCGGGCGCCAGCTAATTTAGAATAAAAGTACATATACCTTTTTCCCGAGATATCATCAAAAATAACAAAAAAAAATTCAACGCCTGACAAAAATATACGAGCAATCAAAATTGATTGCTAACTCGTATATTTTTGTCTGGCGTTGATTTTTTTATTTTTCAACGCTCAAGGAAAATGGGCACTACGAAGTCGCGAGAAAAGCTAGTTTTAAATATATTTTAAAAAAATTAAACTTATCGTATTTAGATATGAAATATAAATTTGTATACCATATGGGATATACATTTTTATACATTTTTCCTGGAAAGATAGATCTAAAGTGGCAAATAAACAAAATAATATTTTACCCAGGCCTTAGTATGTATAATTTTTTTGCTGATTTTACAATTTTATTCACGTACAAATTTAAATTTCATTTTTTATGTAAACTCATCCAAAATTCATGCATTTTAACCCTTCATGCAGATTTAAATGAATGTACCTATATTGAAATATATTAAAGCTTTTAGTAGGAAGCTACCGTTGCCTATTAACACAAACAACACCATAAGGCTTACAATAGGCTTATTTCCAAACATAATGAACTACATTTAATAAAAGTATATTATATATAGACGTATGGTGCCAAAACGGGGCCTCTCATGGCAGGGCTAGTCAAAGTCACTTCTATGGTGGGAGCTAATGCTCGGAGTAGTTTAGTGGATAGGATCAAAAACAATGATATTCGAAGAAAAACCAAAGTTGTCGACATAGCCTAAACAATTAGCAAGCTGAAATGGCCGGTCACATTGTCGCAGAACAGATAACCGATGGGGTATACGAGTTCTATAATGGAGCCCACTAATTGTAAAACGCAACGGCCAGGTGGACAGACGACCCGTATGTGACCCCGTATAAGATTACATAACCGTAACCACCATAAAGTCTTTAAATGGACTGTGATGGTAGCAGTAGGCGTTTATAAATACATATACATATTCCACACAGCACCATCTAGTTACAAAGTAAGCAACTAATGCTTGCATTATGGATACCAGACAGTTTATATTACATAGATTACTTTTTTTTTTGTTAATACATACATGTTATAAATATAAAACATCCATGACTCAGGTACAAAGTTAAAAATGTTAAAACATAAACTTTTGCCCCTAGCGGGATTCGAACCCACGCCAGTTTGGTTAACAGCTAGGGTTACTAGCCACTAGACCAAACGTGTCGTCAATAATATAAAAGAAAATCATAGGATGTATATAAAATAATACAGACTACATTTTGGATTCGTAATATTATTATTTTAATATGTATTCTGTAACTAAAGGAGTTATAGCTTTCAAATTTAGAATAAATACAGACCGATTCAGAATTATTTCCGATCATGAGGCCAATTGGTTCTACATCTTGAATATTAAATGGGCATATCTCGGCTGTAATATAATGTTGCAGGAAACGTGGGTCCTTTGGAGAATATCGACTTATATGTTATGTGTATACAACTTCTCAGATAAAGGTTTTTTTCGATAATGAAGCAACGTGATCTAAATAAAAGAAACTTATGAATAGCTCAATAGATTACTCTCAAACTATCTACTATCTAATATGATAATCTGAGCAGCATATCATTAATTACTCAATAGATAATACCTTAAATAAAGTATACCATCATAATTACCAACTATGTGTGTGTGTATGTATTATTATTACAATGGTACTTATTTATTAATTTATGTATCTTACCCCATCTTACTTTTTTTTCTCTATCTGTACTAATAAATAAAATAAAATTGTCTGTAATATCAAAATAACTGCATTTTACTAAATATATAATCATATATAACAGGGAACCAATTTTCAAAATTTTTGGTTGTCTGTTTGATCCGACTAATCTCCAAAACGGGTGGATTGCTCTTGACAGAAATATTACTGGAAGATGATTTTATAAGGTGAAGATTAGGCTACTAAGGTCAAATTTCTAAGATATAAGTAATAACTTATATATATAACTTAATATGAAGTCTATGGTAAATTATTATGAACATATATGAAGACGTGTCAGAAGGTGATATGTCGCATAATTCCAATTTTGAGTAAATCGAAGTTAAAGTTTTACTTTTAATTTTTTTTAATAAGTCGCCACGAAACTGATTTTTGCAATAAATTATGACGCAGAGCTGCATAAACAACATACAATATTAATTTTATGATAGAAATTAAACACTTGTTATTTTTTAAAATAAAAAATGAACATAGCTCATTCTTAACAAAAGAAAACTTTTCTGCACTTTTTGCTTTTTAAAATTAACTGTACTTACTACGATATTTTCCAAAATATGTCTTAAATCGACGATCTTAAGGTCTGTATTCATTTATATTGACATATTACCTACATCAACTCAAAAAAAAAAACCAAAAATGCGACATATCACCTTCATCCACTCACGTCTTCATATAACAAGACGAAAATCAGATTCAACATAAATAAATTACAGAAAATAAAACACCAAAATTAAAGAAAACTATACCTCGAGATATCCTAAGAACTTTGCAGGCCATGTCTTCAGAATCACGTACCAAAATCATTTTTAAATTATTTTCTCATCGCCTTTAATAAAATCATCAGATAGATATACATATTAAAAGAACTTTTCCGTTCGTACCTTTAACTTATTTTGTGTGAAAACAATCGTATTGTTATTCAAATGTAGCCACTATAACATTATGTCGATAAGACCTCTGATTTACATTTCCTTTGTAACAGTTAACAGAGCTAACAGTAACAAATCTACGTAATCATTTTAACCGTAAATTGTTTAAACTTATTTTATATGCCCAATGACTATTTAATTTGGGAAATTTAAAGGCTGAATAAAAAACAATGTATAAGAAACCCCCAATTTTACGAAGCACGAGTGTGGGTACAACCATGTTGTTCAAGTACAGTAGGCGCCATTTAATATGGCTCGTCGGAAACAAGAGCGAGATGTACAGCTAAGATCGGATATATTCGGTTTTGTAGAGCGTTCTCTGTTGCACAATACAGATGACGTGTTGTTGAATGACAGCGAAATGAACCGAATATCCCATTCTTGTTCCCGAAGTGCCAAATTAAATGCCGATTACTGTACCTACTGTCTTATAGAAAGGAAGTAAGGATGGTTACTGAGAGTCATGGCAAGATTTTTGATCCCATAAGAAATTATCAGCATTGAATTAATAATTAATAATTGGTTAATTATGATGACTAAGCAATCATTTAACAATTAATCAGTAACATGAAAAATAAAATCATGAAATTGTCCTTTTTCTTACAGAATTTATATTTTATCCAAAATCTTTGAATGCATCTCTAAAGTATCGATAATTTAGTAACAACGTTTGTTACTTTTTTTCACCGCTAAAATTACCGTTTGTTTAATTACAGTCAATAGAGTAAATTCAATATAAATTAATATATAATATAAAAAATATATAAAATTCTCGTGTCGCGGTGTTTGTTGCCAAAATCCTCCGAAACGGCTGGACCGATTTTGATGAAATTTTGTGTGCTTATCGGGTAGGTCTGAGAATCGGCCAACATCTATTTTTCATACCCCTTAATGTTAAGGGTGGTCCACCCCCAAATTTTTTTTGGCAAAACAACATTTGCCGGGTCAGCTAGTAACTATCTTATATTATCTGACATCAAAATAATATAAAACATTTGAAATTAAACAACAAAATTATTTCAGCACATTACAGAATTATGTGAAATAATATGCGCTCTATTGTAGACTTTTTTTTTTCGTTTATACAGAAGTGATATAATTATTCAATAAGTATAAATTAGTTAGTTATTAATTAATCAACTCTTTAGTGCTGATTTACTCTAAAGAAAACCATAGTTTTGAAACTTAAACTTATCAACTAATATGTTCTAAATAACAGTCATCACATAAAACTAATAATTCATTAATTTCGCAATCAAGTTTGTCTACTGTAAATAAATTATTATGTGTACGTAATTGCAAAACCCTATCATACTGCACCGATCTAATCAAAGTAATACATTATAATTACTATGCCTGAATATTAATTGATCACTAAATTTGCTAGTTTTCGCATTTGAATGTTTAACACATTTCGAACAGTAACTATTTTCGAAATGTGAGCATCTAATAACTGGAAATCCATATGGATGAATGATAACTGAGTGTATGGGATTTCTAAATATTACGCCATCAGTTATATAATACAGCGGACGTTCTGAAGCAAATAATGAAACAATTATCTATTGTTTCATTATTTGCTTCGTATCATTAATAAATTATTATATTAAGCTGCATTAAGGACGTCTATAAATCAATATTTATCTTAATTAAATATATGTAATGCATTTTAAGGCCAGGCTCTATGAAACTAAGGGAACTTTAAATAAATGTGCTGAGTCAACCACATATCTGATCAATGTGGAATTTACATATATATATTTTGAGACCTTTATCTGTAGATTATCAAGTCAGAAACATAATTAGGTGATTTTCATTCGATACATTTTTTTATCGAAATCGACGCCTTTTCCGGAGAATATTAAATTTTTTCTACTAAACGGCTTGAGTTATATCGCCAAAAAACTTCTCGTAGCAAGGAAACATTGTTTACCAGTGATTGTCAAAATAAAATAAACTTAGGTTTATTTTTACTCCTATAATTAACGAAAACAATTTTGAGACTTACGTTGTTTAGTTCCGAGCTAGTGCATACCAAATCATGCTTCAAATAATGTACGCAATATTCAACCTTACGTAAGCTGTATCTTGCGATATATTAAAAAAAATCCTAGAGAGCCGCCGAGCAACTTGTAACTCTCGGGTGGCGGGACGTGGGCGGAGCGAGCGTAGGAATTTTATTCGTGGAGCCTGCTCTTAATATGCAAAGTTTCGTTCAAAAGTCAGAAATGGCTTAAAACTGATTTTCATCAATCTTAGCATGAAAAATAATTAATAAAGCTAGTGTAAATATATAAATGTTTATATGAGTATATCTCCAACCCCTTTTTAAGGACCACCAACAAAGGTATCACTTTTTTTTTAGGGAAGAAGGTTTTATGCGGTCAAATTTCAAAATAATTAAATTCAAAAAATAAGTAAAATAAATTTTAAAATAGTTTTCGACTAAGTGTGCCTTACCGCTAATAAATTAGTAGCTGATTAGTTAGGTTTTTAATTATCATTTCTAGGTAATTCGATTTTGATGTTGACGAATTGGGCCAGACGATGAGGGGATTAAGGGGCAAATCCCAGCTTTCACAGGCTTCTGTTTCAATTGGTAATTTAGGGTTTCAACCTCCCAGGTGTTGTTTGTATTTATATGTGACGTTAGCTACTTTTTATCTTAATAATCATAACAAACAAAGTCGCTTTTCAGATCTGTCTGTCTGTATATTCAGGTCAAAACCTAGTAAAAATTTTATGTAAGTGAAAAAAATAAAGTATATTTTGCAACCATTATTTACATGACTTACATATATGTCATTGTGGACTATATATATAAAGCTTTGATTTGATTTGATTGACCGAATTTGATAAAGCTTTTACTAATGAAAAAAGCGATAAATGAAGTAGGTTTGTGTATATGATTTTCAGAAAAACTGCCACTGTGCGAAGCGAAGGCTTCGCACATAATACTAAAAAGAGAGTAATCATCATATCGATGGTACATGTCTATTTTTATCCGTTTGTGTGCACGCCCGATTGGATTATCGATTATTTGCATATTGGCCAATGGGGCTGGAGGTAACCGTTGACACAGTTCACTGAATAACAGTAATGGATCTGTCTATATTCACCGAAATATCATCGAACGCACACATTTTGTAGCTAGATTATACTTGCAGTAAATTTAAAAGGTTTCTTTTTATACGTAAGTAGGTACAGTTTACATTATCCAAAATAAAAATAAGAAAGTAACTTTCCTATCTGAAAGATAAATAAAGTGAACAATGAAAGGTTGGATAATACCTACTTGAAATTCAGAGAAATAGAAAAAACCTAAAGTATGATTTTCATTGTAAAACCATCCTTTCATTAATAAACTAAAGAGAATAACACTAGCTTTTTTACCTTTTTCTTTTTAACACAAAAGCAACACGAAGTTAGGTACACAGGAGTAAACCGGGATCAATCTCATAGGTTAATTTATTTCCATTTTGTTTGCGTAATAAAATAAAATTCTTTTTTTTGCATATACTTAAACAGTAGCTAAAAGCACAAATCTTAAAAAAAACAAGCAAACAAAAAAAAACAGAAGACACGACCCATTATTTTAAGGTAGATGGTCACCGTCGCTTATTACCATAAATGTCGCTGCAAGGATTGTGCTGACCTTATTAGGATATAGGATGAAAGATTAAGAGAGTAACATTGTAAAAAATAGGAAAAGATAAGAAAGAGTGACCACGTGCTGTTGGCTCTAGTCACTGTGCAGAAGCTCGGTGAGATGGTTCACGCCGCGTTTGAGCTTAACCTGTTCATCACTAAGTATATACCATATAAAACCCATTACTTTGCACGAATTTCGTTCAGATCTTAATAAGATTAGATTTCAGAACTGCATAATATTAACAATAATATCAATCTATATATATAAAAATCTCGTGTCACGATGTATGTTCGCGATAAACTCTGAAACTACTGAACCGATTTTAATCAAATTTTGCACATTGTGTGCAGTTTGATCCAACTTGAGAGATAGGATAGTTTTTATCTCAATCTATTTTTTTATTGCAAATTATTTGTTTATTATATGCAAGTTATAAATTACCTTACACCGCCATCTGTGAGAATGTTATGGAAACCACAGCTGTTGTTATGGACCATATTTTAAAAGTTATCTGTGAGTTCCACAGGATTCTCACAGATGGCGGTGTAAGGTAATTTATCGGCTGGATTACTAAAATGCACCCCGGGCGAAGCCGGGAGCGGGCCACTAGTATAAATATATATTATAATACAATATATTAATAACTAGCTTTTTCACACAACGTCGTCCACGCCGTTTCTTCTTGCGTGTTAAAACATTTATGCATTATACGTGTTAAATCGTAAACTAACCGTGCCTGTAGATACAATAAATATTTTTTCAAAAAAAAAACCGTTTGTACATTTGTACACGTTGTACCTACTTATGTTACCAGTTAAAAAAATAGGTTTTAGAATTTTTGTTTGTCTGTGCGTTTGTGCTCGCTAATCACAGGAACGGCTTAATCGATTTTAATGCGATTTTCACTGATGTATTGATGATTACCTGGATTAATCTACATGATACTTTTATCCTGGAAAATTGTTAGTTCCGTGGAATTTAAAAAAAAATCAAACTACAACACGTAGGTACGAAGTTGCGGGCACCAGCTATGATATATATAATTTTTAAGACATGCTATCTTATATAGGGTTATATACTATCATACATGGAAGGTAGAAGGGAAAACAGCGCTAGACAAACTGGCAACTGGGCAAACTGGGATTTCCTCAGTCGAGTAACGGTTCCAGTTGGCTCTTAATGGAGACAAGTTTAAAGATTTGACTGCCAACCATCAGGACTGAGGAGGAACTTGGAGAAGTTGGTGAATTGTAAATAGCTTTTGTAAAGTTTCTTTATTAAATTATGTATAAAGTATATCATTAACTTAGTTTTCAATATGAAAAAAGAATCAATATGTCAATCGAGTAGTAAGGTTATCTGTAAGGTGTCACCCACAAGACATTATCGTACGTGTGTAATATAAGCGGCTGTCGAGCTGTCGGCTGCACAAGGCGCCTCATTGTAATGCCAATACAATAGCTGCCATAGTAAACAGTTAATTCACTGTTAATAATCGACAGCCCGACTGATGGAGTGATAGGAATGCATTCAGAAATGATGCACGCTTCATGTGGTAAAAATCTCTTCATGTATATGTAAAATCTTAATCATAATTTTTACGTTGAATAAAATAAAGTCGTTTCGCTTAGATATTTTAAACTACGCAACAAATGACTGCGAAACGTAGTTATTGCTTAAAACATACTGTTCTGTTTGGCTTCCAACATAGCTATTGTATGTTCTAATTTAACGGACTTAACAGATTCCTTAAACATTTTGAGAAGTAATTAAATAAATTAATATTGCGTTTAATATTAATACAAAATGGTAGGTAAAAGAAATAATGTTAACAGCCGTTATGCGTTGAGTAAATGTACGTATTAATTTGTGTATTATGTTAATAAATAGATAAGGAATTTATAATAAATATGCGTACAGGAGTGTATTAGCGTTTTAAGCATGTATTTTGTATATATTTATTATATGAGTTATGTGTAGGTATGTGATTGCGTTGCGTGACTTTTATAAATATTATATGATAGGGAATGCGACTACGAAGGACCAAGGAATACGGCTCGAAGGGACCAAATTTTTTTATGGTGAATGTAGGAAGGGGAAAGACAGACTTACCGGTAACATATACTAAGGTTCGCCTGCTCCTCCAGCGCTGGTTCGGTTCCACCACAATACTCCAGAGTTTTTTTATTGATTTAGCGTTGATTTTTGAAGATATCACATACCACGCACACGCGTACAGAGTTTTATTTTTGCGGATCGATATGCGAGCGCGGCGACAACTTGTAATCGTCTGTCTTGATTTTAAGGGTAGGAAAAGGGAATAATAAATAGATAAATACGTAGGTAGATATGCGTGTGATGCGTTTGTTTGCATGTGTGCTATGTGTGTGGATATATAGGTAAAACGGCGTCAACAGTTTACTTTAATATTAATTTCAGTTTCACTTCAAAACCAAAATCTCTATAAAACGAATGAGAGCGATCATCGTTAGCACTTACTTATCTGCAGTAAAATTAAAGTATTATTTTTTAATTTTATTAAAAAGAGAATTTCTCTTTTTAGAAGTGCAGTGAAAGTGGTGAAGTCAAACGCTTATTGGTTCCGGGAATTAGCAATAAACTTCTCACGTCTCTGTTGGTGTCTGGTCCAAGGGTTGAAAGGTGTTTCTTAGATTTACACATTATCTATAACTATCAGTATCACGTGTACTAAGTCATTTCCAACTAGGCATATAACTATAGAAATCATACCTACTGCTGTAGTTGTCTATAATTTGTGGGCCTTCTAAAGTTTAGCTCAAAAAGCTAAGCTCGGGCTATGCGATATCGAATGAGGAATCAGCCACCGACACAACCCGGATGATTATTAAGTTGAAATATCCAATGGGCAGGACACATAGTACACACAAGGACTGACACAAGACGACCCATAAGATGGCCATGAGTTGACACTAGTTCCGAGCTGCTTCTGACAGGTCCTACTGGAAAATACTGATTGTGCATTTACACAGTAGAGATAATTGGACAAAAAATATCTACTGATTCCTTCGTACTGATAGAGATAAATGTAAAAAAATCGTTTACAAGTGGGGATACATTAGAAGGGATAGATGGATAGTCAAAAATTATGGGGGAGGCCTATTAGCGGCAAGTCGACGTTCTACAACTGAGATGACGATGATAGGTTCTGGCATCCCTTATCCACGTATACTGAAAAATGTGTATTTTTTACGGTGGTCTTTAGTGCAGGAGTGTATACTGTAGTTGTAGCCCTTCTCAATTTAATTTTTTAACTATCAATTAATATATCTATATATATATAAAAATCTCGTGTCACGATGTATGTTCGCGATAAACTCTGAAACTACTGAACCGACTTTGATCAAACTTCATAAGTATCTCTTATTTGGTCCAACTTAAAAGATAGGATAGTTTATATCTCATTTTTTTTTTAATTATATAATATTATTAACATAGCGCCATCTGTTATTATCTGTGAGTTCCATAAGGTTCTCACAGATGGCGGTTTAAAGTAATTTATCGGCTGGATTGCAAAAAAGCAACCCGGGCGAAGCCGGGAGCGGGTATATATATAAAACAAACATGTAGCCAACATTTGAATTACTTAACTCAGTGTCTAAATAATGCAAGACTATATTCCATGTTATACACGAATTGTTCCACTGAATGCTATGTTTATTCGCTGGGTTAACTTTTATTTTAGACGCTTTTCTTTCATAAATTGGAGAGCAGTTATTCGGTAACACGGTCGGTGAAGCGGAAAGGTGCTCGGCGTGGTTTCAATTAGTTACAGCCCATTCCTTAGCTAGTGCACTGGGAAATATCATTCGGCTGCATTTCTCATATAATTTCTCCCAATGCTTCTAAAGTGGTCTACCACTGATAAATCTCAAAATACTCTGCCAAACATCCTGTTACGTGAAAAAGTGTTTTATTTACAACATTTACTGTTCTCGCAGTCTTGTTTTAATTGTATTTGTTTTATCTAACAAGACGATGGAGGGCTCAAAAAAAAATTCCAAAATTCTATCAGCTACTAACGTTTAAAATATTTCTCTGTACTGTACGACCAAAATATTTAGAAGAACTCCTTTTATATTCATTCTTTTTAAATTATTATTAAAAAAGAATGAATATAAAAAAAATATTCTTAAGGTCAAGGCTATTTTTATATATTTAGTTATTCCTAGTAGTAGTAGTATTCTAGTATGGTTAAAGACCTACTGTCGAGTGGTTAAATCTTGGATTAAGGCTCTATATCAAGGGTCCCGGGTTTGATTCCTTTATCAAAATTTCCTATTATGGTCGGCAGTGCACTTGAAACACCTGCTTGTGTCACTGGCGACGGAAGCCACTTGTTATTACGTGGACAACAGTCTGTGACGACTTTCATATCAAAATAAAATACATATTTTTTTTATTTTTTGTTCCAATATGACCTATCGATAATAAATCATTCTATATGATCTAGTCATTCCATATTCATTTCCAAATCGATAGACAATATTATAATAAAGTTAAAATCAAGTTAAATCTGTAATTGTTTATGCAAGATGGTACACTCTATGTTAGGTAGCTGGCCAACATAATTTTTAAACAACAACTATTCCATTTAATCGCCATAGTTTTTATTGATCTATAGCGTTTCCGTTTTGCATTTTCAAACAAAATACTCACTTTGATGTGTCTAGTTTTCACGTGACATGTGACAATTGCGTTCACTAACAGGAAAGCTTTAAAATCACAAAGGTTTTCGTCGATCCCAACGAAAATTAGGGAATTCTCGTGAAGCTTTATGACTAGGCAAATTGAAGGTTAGTCGCAGACGAACGGGGCAGAAGCACAGTGGAAAGCAAATAGGCAATTGCAGGCTGCAAATCGCGAGTCGGAAGCAGAACGCCAACGTCAGTCCTCTCTCTAGGGAGGGGAGGTGGCGCGTCAGGAAATTGAAACCTATATATCGCTAATTAAATTACTGAATACTGTGTACTTACTGACATTTGCATTATGATTAGATGTCAAGCCGTTAAATATAACTCTCTCCTTTTAATGACAGTTGTTTGTTGTCAATTCTAAAGTGTTTTAAAGAATTAAAAGACAAGAAAGTCGTTTAATCAATACTAAGTTAGCGAGTAAGTTACTTTGTTTTCAGAGATATCGTGTTTATAGGCTCTATACATGATACTGAAACTAAATTGACGATATTTAGAATTTTTTTCTGTATTTATGTTCCTCCATAACTCTGAAACGAATTAACTGATTTTCATGAAACTTGGTAGATAAACATTTGGACGTACGGGACACAGGATAGGCTACTTAATATTTTTCAACGCGGACGAAGTCGTGGGCACCAGCTAGTAAATCCAATAAATGTTTGAGTTCAAAGTCAAGGTAATACAACCAAACAGTATTTAAATGCAACAAAACAAAATGCAGTTCCTCTTAGAATCAAAGAAAGAAGCAGAAAGGGTGTTCAATATCTAAATTTAATTTATATAATTATCATATACATATCAAAATGAATTTACATGGTACATAGAAGGTCTGACACCAATTTTTTTTATAAAATATTAAAATTTAAGAATGGGAAGTTGAATGATTATATAAAAACATAGCTCGTTATATTATCTCAAAAGCCTCTATTGTCTCGAGCAATTAACTCTGCGGTTCATTTATTTCTTATTTAAGGTTTAAGCAAAACCGAGCGAATCTTTTGAGGGCTAATTAACTGATAATATTTGAACAAAAGTAGGAATTAATTGCAGTTTTGTCTCGTTAAAGACACCATTGTCCCCATCTTGGTGTCGTTTAACTAATTTATGATTAGAATAATTAGTTTGAGATAGGCCATTTTAAAACTCAACTGTTTTTCACTAATAGTGATTTATTTAGCACGTTTTTTTATGATAAGGTCCACTCCTCAGACAGGCTATAACACAAGAAGCATTAGGGAAATGGGCTGTAACATCCCTTATTCACTCACCGAACACAACAGCACACGTGCTGTTGTTTAACACATTAGTCTTCTGTGAGGGGGTGGTTAAAAAAAAAGAATAACTAATTTTAATTTATTGTTGACAAAAGGTTAAAGTTGAAATAAAAGAGAAAAACTAGAAATATATTTATACGATATTTATTTGATTAATACCTGAATGGATGAATAATACCCGAATGGTTTGAATGTTTTGACTAAATAAAAAAGTGAAAATATTCCAATTGTAGCACAGACAATTAATATTTCATACGTGACTGGAAAACTCGATTAAAAAGCTTGGAATACAATGGAAAGGTTTATTGGAAGTTATTACAAATATTTGTGTAGGATTCAACGTTTAAATGTGTTTGAAATATAAGTTTACAAGCCAATATATTATCTTACAGACAGTGTTAGTTAGGCACTGGTTAGGAGGAAGGGTAGGAGAAAAATTTGTAAATATATAAACGTTCTACATTATTTTTTTCTTAACCAGTCTAAGGCCATATACCTACCTCCCTTCATAACACCAGTCGGGCTTCAGCTCAGACATACATATAAACTGTAAAAAAAAACTGGATTTTTCTACAGCCCACATGTTACAAAACTGGTCCCGAACCTCTAATTGTCATTAGGCTGGCAGTCATGTCGGCTGTTGAGCTGTTGTTTTTTTGGTCATCACTGGCTCGTAAATTTTAATTGTCCATTGTACAGAAATCAAACATATTGCCAACGACAACCATCTGCGTTGAGTGCATTTCAGAAATTACAGACTACTTTCACCTATCGAGTGTGACATGATAAAAATCATAGCAAACATTAAAAATTTATAAAATGATAAACGCATATACAAAATAATTCAGGTAATTTATAATAATGCTGCAATTTCTCTGTCATAAATAACGAGCATTAATTATTTCCTATGTTGCACCCGTCGCGTCGCCTTGTGGTAAGTAATAGCCACTAATCGCCTAGTAATTATCTAATCAAATCGCTGTTAACGTCTGACACGAACCAGCATATGATATAGCCTATCCATTTAGTTAAGGTAAAATTAATGCTAATTATATGGAAAGATTGATTCCTTTCGAATTAACTTTAAATGAGCGGTGAGATGATAATCGAATATCGGTGATAATTAATTATGGAAAGATTCTAATTTTGGAATAATCTAAATTATTGATTCAATTACTTTCACTTTGCAGTAATGTAGAAGCAGTTTGTCTATGACAAAGCCGAGAAAGCCTTCTCTTCTTTTTTTTTCATCCATAAGATGGGACGATGAACTAAAGCAAACAGCAGGAAAATCACAGATGAGAATAGCAGGAAATGAAACCCTTGAAATAACAGTTATTAATTTATTTAAATGTTGCTGATAATATATTTACAAGATTTAAGTACGGAATACATAATAATATAGATTGCATATACATTTAAGACGTCAAATTGGGTTTAATTAATTCGAGAGTCATCTTATACTGAGCACCCCATAACAACGTAGCGTTCGAAACACCATCGCGTGCACGTTCGTCCCATAAATCGCCATGTGTTCCTATAAAAGTTGATTACCTCGTGACCTTGTTGAGATTAATGACGTATCGACCCGACTATAAAACACTTTCTCGGGGCCGTAATTTAAAGCAGCGCGTAAATTCTGAGTGACAGACATTTCGGGATGGGTTAATGTGAGGGAACCCGGAAATAAAAGAGGTTTTTTCATGAGAAAATGCTGTCAATAGACGACTGTCAATTGATGATACGGACTGATGATAAATGTACTAATTTAATGCTAATAGGAATATCTAAATTTTAAAAAAAAACTTATTGTTCTCTTATGCAATATTTGTAATACAAAGCTGCCCGCTCCCGGCTTCGCCCGGGGTGTATTTTTTTCTAATAAAAGATTTTTTTCTAAAATAAACGTAGCCTAAGTTACTCCTTATTACATCAGCTACCTGCCAATAAAAGTCCCGTCAAAATCGGTCCAGCCATTTCAGAGATTAGCCGGAACAAACAGACAGACAGACAGACAAAAATTGTAAAAAATGTTATTTTGGTGTATGTACCGTATATATGTTCATATGCATGTAGTAAAAAACGGTTATTTCAATATTACAAACAGACACTCCAATTTTATTTATATGTATAGAAGATGGGGGTTTTGGATTTACTTGTATGGATGTTTGTTATTCGTACAAAACGAATTTTAATGCAACTTTGCAGTTATATTGTTTATCCAACAATTTACAATTCAAGCAATCTGCAAAAAATACACCAAAAAAAATCTAAAATCACGTCTATTGGGATTCGACCTTAGTTCTTCCATCACGACTTATATTTCATGTATTCTTGTTAAAACCAATTTTTTTTTAAATACAGTACCAGTTTTACACTTAGAAGGCACAGTGTTTGCCTTTGAAAAATAATAGTGACATTAACTGCTCGGCTCAGCGATTTATAGTCTAATAATGAAATCAAGTGTTGGCAATTTACCTGTAATGAAATTAAACCTAGCCGGTTTCATTATTCTTGGCTAGTGTTAGGAGTCTCGGTTGTAAGGCAATATGACGCCGGATTAATGTTCATATAGCCACTGAAAGCGGTAAAGGTTGAAACTATTTTAGCACCAATTTATGTTATTAAACTTAATATGTAATGAAAATGTTTAAGAGAACTAATAACAAAATGATTGACCAAGATTTGTTGATGTCGGAATTTGCCTACTTCTGTTATTTGACAGCTATTACCATGTAATTAGTTCGTAGTTTGCATATATATATAGCTTTTTTTATGATAAGAGGTTGCACGCAAACAAACTATCAAGTTAATTGTGTTTATAAGTGATACTGTCGCCAATGAACAGAAATAACTAGTTATTGTATTGTCAACCTTAGCAAGATATCTCTATATCTTCTATAATATAAAAATTAATCCCTAAATGTGTTGCTAAGCGCAAAACTCGAGAACGGCTGGGCCAATTTTAATTCTGTCTTCACTCTTGGATAGAGGGATAATCAGGGAAGGTTTTTACGTAAAAAATGCAGCCGGGCGAAGCCGGGAACGAGTCGCTAGTTATATATAAAAATTACATGTCACGTTGTTTGTCGCCGATGAGCTCAAAAAAACTACTGAACCGATTTTGATAAAACTTCGTAACTATGTGTAATTTGGTTCAACTTAAATGGTAGGATAGTTTTTATTTTGAACCCGGGCGAAGCCGGGAGCGGGCCACTAGTATAAAATAAGTAAAAATAAAATTTAGAGTAATTGGCATATATGAAATCAGCGGACTATTATTTTGTTTTTGCATAAGTTTTTATTTTTCTTTTGTTGATTTTTGTTTTTGGATACGTAGCACGTTCCTATTTATCTTTTTATATTTATTTATTGTTAGGAATAGGAAGGGAATAGAAGGGATAGGAAAATGGGCTCTGGCTCCTTCATCGAAACACAACTGTACACAATCATGCAGTTATTTTCACCATAGTCTTCTGTAAGGGAGTGGTTACTGCTACCAGACGAGCTGCGCAAATGACTGTGAAACTCAGTGTGCTCCTGTCAAAATAAACGCTTTTTTCGTGTTTATTTAAACCAATTTTGTAGTTAAATCCAATTGAAGAATGAGGACTAATTTTAAATAATCTGTTTTCATGATAATTGCAGAAAAAAATCAAGACCAAAAAGCCTGTTTATAGAAAAATTAAAATAACACAAGAAAGCATCGTTCTTGATATAATTCAGAACAAGGTAACAGCCAAAATGAGTTCTTCACACGCCCTGCTGTTTATATACGAAGCCAGAGTAAGTACATAGGTACCTAGGTACACAGAATACATGCATCACCGAAAAATGAACAGCAATTTCTGGTTATGTAAGTAATTTATTTCTTTTGTCAAGCCGGCTGAATATTTACTCGCGGGGGTGTGTTGGAGAATTTGCCACACTTTATAATAAATTACTTACGTTGGTTTGTGTAACGGCGATACGAAGTGAAGGGGTGTTATTTGAAGGCTTTTTTTTGTTTCATCTCCCCTAAATTTTTTATTGGTTAGGTTACCATTTCGTTTTATAGCAAATTGAACAAGAGATACTCGTTAGAGAGAATGAAGAGGGTACATGAATTTTAACCGATTTTAGGAGCATCATTATCTATACATATAAATAAAATTGGAGTGTCTGTTTGTAATATTGAAATAACCGTTTTTTTACTACATGCATATGAATATATATACGGTACATGCACCAAAATAACATTTTTTGCAATTTTTGTCTGTCTGAGTGACTGTCTGTCTGTCTGTTTGTTCCGGCTAATCTCTGAAATGGCTGGACCGATTTTGACGGGACTTTTATTGGCAGGTAGCTGATGTAATAAGGAGTAACTTAGGCTACGTTTATTTTAGAAAAATTCTTTTATTAGAAAAAATACACCCCGCGCGAAGCCGGGAGCGGGCCGCTAGTTATTATTATTTTCACTTGCCGCGATTCTAAATGTTTATCTTACAACCATTTATTTATTCAAAAATCACAGTTCGGAAAGGTTCAACTTACAGCTTAGTTACAGTAAATTACAGTACAGTACACAGTAAATTAACGAATATTAATTAATAATATTAATTTATTATTTAATAAGACATAATAAAATAATATTCAACTTAAATTGGACACAGTTAAAAAAAACAGTGAATGAATAATTAAAAAATAACTAGTAAACAATGATTTTGTGAATAGACAACCAAAATGAGGGCTTACCGAACATCGCTCTTTCAATTACCGTGTAGTTAAGTATTTGTGTAGCGATAATTTATTAGGGTATATCCCTTCCTGGCCTACGAAAGCATATAATTAAGACCTTTAGCTTTTAGATAATACCTGTTATTACTTTACAATATTTAGAACTAGCGACCCGACTCCGGCTTTGTATACGGTTTTCTTCTGCAAGTTATCGTCCTTATCGTCTTTCCTTCAGTGAAATCCATTCAAAATCCGTTAGTGAAATCTGTCTTTATTTTTTAACTCAGTGAGTGAGTAAGGGATACTAGAGCCCATTTCTCTATACAGCACATGTGCCATTTCTTGTGTTATAGGCGACAGTAGCCACCACAATCATGTGGACCACCATTCTGTCTGTCGACCTTAACATAGTAAAGAAAATAAAGGCGGGTATGTATTCTAATTTTTACTCTACTTGTCTAAGGTAAGGTTCTAAGGTCACATGAAAACTAATCTCAGACGGGGATTTAAACTTGCATTTACTGTGTCAACAGACAAGCGTTCAAAATTATTCTTCTTTATGTTAAGGCTTCTTTATGTTAACCTTTAGTAGGTGTTGGACGGTCCCTGTGTCTCTCTCTCAATCTCTCTCTCTCTACCCCTCTCTCTCTCTCTCTCTCTCTCTCTCTCACACACACACACACACACACACACACACACACACACACACACACACACACACAAATGCGCGAGCGCGCACACACAAAATAACACTCAGATCTATACATACATTTTAATAATTGTTAAAAATAATAATATGGTGTTTGAGGGTAGGCACCTGGATATGAATCTATATGAAAATTTCAAACAAGTGTTTTGATTGGATTTTAAAGTAAATACCTTCCACAACTTAATGATTAAGATCCTGTGTAATATAACATAAAATAGTAATACTAGATAATTACATTAGTTCATACTTCCTCGCGCAATATTCCCTCGTATCATAATCAATTAATCATACAACGTTTACGTATACCTGATTTGTGAGGGAACGTAGCCAGTTATCAACTCTAAAGCCTGAGTCGTAGGGTCCATTTTATTTTGATCTAGTCTCGAGATTTCGATGCTTAATTATCAATGAACTGATATATTAATATCAGATGAGGCGAGCGTTTAAGTAATTTGGAGTATTTGGTACTTAGACGAATATGTTTATACTGTCAGTATGTGGGATTTGAAACTTGTATGCATTATATACCTTATCCCTTCCTTACTCTTTCAAAGTTGGAAGTGTAAAATGTATCCTATCCTATCTTTATTGTCACTCTTTCAAAGTCAGCAGCATTAATTTATTATTGGCAAGTAGCAAGTTTGCCAAGAAGTTCGCTATGATTTAGGCAAGTGAGTAAGAAATTTCATACCCAATATCTCATTTCTTATTGTTTATAGTATTTAAGTTCGCAGTGCTTTTGTATTTCCTATAGCGCTTTGCTCATTTAATAGGTGTCCTACAAATGGCCCATCACTCTTCATGGTTTTTAATTGGTGACTCAGCAACGTTATGCTAAAGTATTATAGAAGGTAATTTTTAGACAGTGCAGGGCGTTGACAGACAGGGTATTTTGTTACTATTGCAGAATGAAATACATGTAACTAAAGAAATTGTTACACTAAGCAAGTAGGTAAATACTATGCTTTTAAATAGCCCTAAATTTGCAACTACATACTACAAAAGAGTAACATCGTCTACGTTGAGAGTAACATTCGTTTAGGCTTCGTAGCGGGAGTACTACTAAGTTAAGCCATTTATAACTCAAGAACTGGACCGCTTTTTATGATCTTTGATTTTTTTAATTTGTCTCAGCCCCGAATATCAAAAAAAAATCTTAAAACATTTGAAAATTTGGCATTACGAAGTCTTCCGGGTCAGCTAGTTAAATATATACACTGTTCTTTGTCTCCTAAATGCTAATAGCTAAAAAAACCATTACATAGAGCAAATATATAAAATAGGATTAAATACTTTAGAGTCTAGAATACTGGATCATTAACTAGACACCGGAAATTAATTAATTGCAAGGAGCTTGTCGCAATAATTACATATTGGTGGGTCAATAGAATTACGCTAGCACTATAGAAGACTTAATATTCAATTCTCAGGGCACATCAATCACTAGTATTTAGTTTGGTATATGAATAATGCAGCATTAATTTGGAACACAGTCAACGAGCATGTGTCGCCGTTAATTAAGTCGGCACTTCTGCTGTCGGTGAGTAACTCTAGACACCATTATATCACCTTTATATCACTATATCGGCGATCACAGACGATTACGGGCGACCATGAAGGGCATACTCGGCTGTGCTCGCCAATCATCGTCTATGATCGCCTGCGACCCGTAATTTGTCAGTTTTTGTGCCGAGGGTTGTTTTTATCCTGAGGATGGATGCATAATTCCAAACAACTGTTGTTCTATAAAGATTTTCCTAATAGTCAAAATTCACTAGTTAAAATGTTAATTTTCAACCAAAAAAGGGGCAAAAGCTGACATGACATCCATTCAGCCTCATTCAACTGAAAAAAACAGTTATCATCACTATTATGAACTGAATTAAATGAGCAAAATGTTGACAGAATACAATTATTGAGATCGAAATGTGCGATAACGTTATCAGTTCTTTATGGTATTCAATTAAGCTTTGGTCGGCATAAATTTGGCGATAGGATAGGGTGTCGACGCGATAGGATGTAAACACGAGTGCTTGGCTAATTGTGTGTGTCGATGAACAAACAGCTCATTTCACACAATGTATGAAGCCTATGTTTGGTAATTATGGACTTTAATTTTGTACATAAAAATTGGAACGAGCAAAAGAGATTATCGTACTCTTTTTTATGGGATAGTCCACTTGATGCTAGGTGTGGCTACCGTTGCCTATAACACAAGAAACGTCACATGTGCTGCAAGTTCAAGTCAGACTATATTAGGATTAACTGATTGGCAAGGAAATGAGTTCTACCATTTCTTATTCACTCACCGAAACAACAGCAAAGATGCTGTTATTTCACTGTGGTCTTTTTAATACACATAAATATATCTAGAAATGATATGATAATAGATAACATAAAATATTCATAGCCATCGCTGAAATAATCTTCCAAATAGTATTATTGTATGATATGAACCGATATTATGGCTAATGTTATTACATAAGACAGGCATATCTCTTTGTTATGTAAATAGAATGGTCCCATTCGGGGTCGATTGTGAATGCTATTACATTTTAATCTACACAAACAAATGCCTCAGACATCTCCAATATACATTAGATAGATACATTGTTATAGTAACTGTGGGGTTTTTAAATGTGTAGTATTAAATTCTTCTGACATTAATTTTTTTTTGGCAATTTCCATTTATTTTAGTTAAACATGGTGAACCTGTTCTATAGATAGATGGTGACCATCGCCTACAATTCCTCAAACACACGAAGAAGCATAACAACATTTGCTGTGATTTCAGGGTCATCTTTTGTAAGGTGGTGGTTGCTGCTGCGACACATGCTGGAGAGTATGTTACCGCGAAACGCAGTGCGTCCTGTCATTTCTAAACTTTTGGAGCATTTTTCGAAGGATTTAGATACGTTTTTGTATATAATTTGCATAGCAGAGAGCCGATCTTCACTAAAAAAACATAAAATCACCTTTTAAGCTGCTCATTACATCAAAATCGTCTGAAGAGACTACAATAAACAAATGCCCCAAAAATAGCAAATGTTAATCCCACCAAAGCTTACAAAAAAAAAATGCAATATTTCAAAAATTTCCGTTATCAAAATAAGCGACGGAAGAATTTGAAGATTGCGTACATCTCTGCGCAAAATGTGTATAAGCTCACTCCATTACACATAAAAAATAACCATGCGAAAAGTAAGCACACGATTTACCACAAAAGTTAAATCAAACAAAAATGACCCTTATTTCTATAAGCATTGAGATCATAACATTTATATTCGTTAATAAATATTCGCTTTCATTGACACATATTCTTTTATGATATGTTTTATAATCCGTTCCAACAGTTACGGAGTTTATTGTATATCTACAGGGTTTATTTAGATCACATTGGGTAAGTATACTTTCTTGATTCCTTCTATACTTGATTGACCTATCCATTCCTAAGTCCTTATTCTTAATCATACTTCTGGCTTTGATTATGTTATATGCGACGTTAGCCACCTATTAAGTGAACCGTTAAAGCGGTTATCACACTTTACAATTTGAAGGAATCCAATTTAGGTACCTAAGTAGTGAACCAAGTGATCACACTACACAAAATTGATTTCTAAATCGTAGACAGAATTGAAAATAGATAGTCTAAATTGGATCCAATCTGTTCTAACTGCGATTACACTTTCTAATTTCCTAAATTGGAATCCTTCAAACAATTAACATATAGTTCAATGCCTTCAAATTGTAAAGTGTGATAACCGCTTAAAGAAACTTTAAACCTGTTAGATATGGTTGTCCCAATTATTGGATCTGTTAATGACAAAGCGAAATGTATAACTGAATGCCGATGTCAGTATGTCGATCTGGAGAATCACAAGTCCAATAGCATGAAACCTCGGCTGGCGACATTGAATACACAAGTTAGAATCGCATTTCATTTATGTACTGTGAAGGAACATATATTTCGTGTTCTAGATATTATATCAAGTCGCACACTCTTGTCAGAGTGGTCGTGGTCGAGCGGATAATGTACACGCCCCACAGATGTTTCTCCACTAAATGTTCTAGATGTTAAGATTTAATCTTCAAAATACACCCCTAATTTGATAGATTCTTAAAATACATTATTGCTGATACAACAAGAATGTAACAAGCAGCCCTCCATAAATTACTGCTAAGTTAAAACTCATTAACATTGATCTAAAGAATTGACTTGATTAAGAGTTCGAAGAACTTGTTAATGTTATATCTGTCAAAGTAAGCCCAATTATTTTCGACATGATTAAATTGTAGGACGAAATTACACATTTTGCCACTGAAAATAAGGCGTTTCCAATATTAGACAACAGACACGTTTCAAGCAAAGGATGCTGATAATATCTACAAAACAATAAAAGAGATGTAATGGAATAAATATCCTGTAAGGAGTTGCCTCCTTTCGCCATTGCATTGATTTATAAAATGAACATGATGTCCAAAGTTAATCTGAAGTAAATAATTATTTGACATCGAATTAATAACTTTTTAAAAGTGTATTTTATTTTATTTTTCATTTTCTGTTCATATATCGCACCTTCGGTAAGACAAGGGCATAACTTACATATTTTTTTAAATAAGTTATATATGCAGAAGTGTCTTAAAAACATTATTAAGATAAAAAAATATTCACAAGAGTGTGGGGCTTATTTGATGCAAAAACAAGAGATGTTTCAAAGCAATATAAGCAGAAAAATACGATATTGAATACAAAAAAATAAACTTTAAATGGCTCTCCCGTAAAATTATAAAAAGTGCAGTTATGCCCTTGTCTTGCCGAAGGTGCGATATATAAAACATGTAATTCTGTTCATGTGTACAAAATATGAGCAGAGGCGATAATAGTACATTACTGCAGAGTCCGGGAAGTGACGGATTGCCGGACGAAGTGGTTTCAAGGCCGAGCTTTAGCGAGGCCTTGACAAAGAACTGAGTCCGGCAATCCTCATTCCGGTCGAGGCTGGTATAGTGCTTTTCTTAATAAATGTGAGGAAATAATCAAACACGTGATACAAAAAAAAAGTATAATATGAAAAAATTATTAAAAAATTAATTTAGGTAGGTACTGAAAAAAAGTCTGCTTTCCCACTTTTTTTATTTTAATGAGTGCAAAGAAAACAGCGCCATACAGCCCAGTCATCAAATGAGCATGCGCTCGCCGCGGCCTACTAGATTTCATCGGGCTGAGCAGCGGCCAGTAATCAATTAGTGCAAAGAAAACAGTGCCATACAGCCCAGTAATCAAATGACCGTGCGCTCGCCGCGGCCTACTAGATTTCATCGGGCTGAGCAGCGGTCAGTAATGAATTTTCATACAACATTCTTGACCTAGGCCGAGAAAGAAATGCATGAGCCAAGAATTACAAACTTCGCGGCTTGTTTTTAGTACAAGAATGCCTACATTTCCGAGCATGTTTGAGAAAAAGAATTTACCTTACAATTTCAATTAAGGTATTTTTTGTATAATATTTTAAACACAGAAGTCGAATATAGATTCATCGTATATGAGATTTTAAAGGCGGACATTGTTCTGTTCAGTGATAGTAGTTAATCAGCAATAAACGAGAATTACTTGAGGGTGAAACGTAAACTACCCTAATTGGCAGTCAACCTTCGTCACTATGATAACATCGGCGAGATGAAGTGCCAATAAAACCGGACGATTCCGGTAATACTTGTAAAATGGCTGACTACATGTGACACGCCTTTTTATTAGGCCGTGTGTCTACATGTGAAAAAAATATGAGATATTTCCATTTCCACAGTTATTATTATATAAATAAGTAAAACCACTTACTTTCTAATTATTTGGAACTTTGATATTTTACTTACTTTGATAAGTACTTTTGGCAATTTTAAATAAATCACTGATTCAATCACTCTTTCATTCACTCATTCACTTGGAGGGCAGTATGCCCCCCCCCCCCGCTCTTCGTGGCTTGATTTTTGAACAAGATTATATGAACAATTGAACACTATGTTTACGCGTGGAAAAGTCATAATGTAAAATGTAGTATGTGCAATAAAAATCTTGTCAATTATACACTTAAATAAATAGTTTTGTTCAACAATTGAGCAAAATTGTTTTTTGCTGCGAGTGCCGACTTTATATACGCTCTTGATTCTAATATGGACTACTGAGTGCAGGGAGTGATTTAAAGACACGAGACCTAAAAAATTTGCTTTCGTGTTAAACATACAACTATTCATCTCATCAAGGAGAAAAGCATTACTAGGTCATCTTTAGCTAAGAAAGTCAACTAAATTAACAATATTAAACGTTGAAAGTAAAATTACTTCAATTTTTCAGATTAAAGATTTGTTCAGAACTGATATGGTCGTATTATTTACTTGCGTATTAGGTAAAAAGCTATATTCAGCATTAGAAACTTGTTCTCTCAACTTTTTTGGAGTTAGACAACTATCTTCATAGCTGGGCCAACTCTAGTCGACTATGGCTAGACACACTAATTTTTCTTTTTTAAGTATATTTATCAATACTGTTCAATTGACATAACGCTAAAAAAAGTTTGATTATGTTTTATAAGTTTATATTTTTTTTAGATGTTTCGTTCTGAAACTGCACAGGTTGACATTTTTATGAAAACCAAATATGATATTTTTAAGGAAGTTATATTAATGTTCATTATTATTTATTTTAAATATTACGATTTAAACATACCAATGCAACTTACAAACTCAAATTTCAATAAATAAAATCAAAATTTTATTCCTGTCAGTTAAATCGCTGGGCTAGGTTCGAAATGAGTTTCTGAACCGAATAATTCGAAAAGGCGGTGTTCGAATTTCGAATCACGCTCGAGTTTTTAGGCACCAAAAGCACCCTTTTCGTGCTGGAGAGGTCAAAAATATCTTAACGTTTTTACATATTGTTCTTTTTACAGTACATAAAAATAGAGTATATTTTTTTAAATTATCTATGTCTCTCTATCTAACAGCTTGTGACACATACCTATAATATAGGTAAATATTGTAGGTATTTTGCTTTTATTTATGAAAACAGTCAAGCGATGATTGAAGGTAAACCTTTTTTCGATAGTGAATTTTATAAAATAAATAAAGAATATATGACAATTATAGATTCCATTCGACTTGTCATACAAAATTGAGTAAGAAATATTTTAGTTAAGAAGTTACATGTCGGTTGACACATTTTGAGAAAAATATGAACGTGAAGTTATCATTGACTTACAACATAATTTATGGTACGAGTGGAAGAGGCTTTAGGGGAGACTGGGTACGGTTGTGACATCTTACGAATGTGAAAGTTGTCGTATTAGCGAAACTATAAGGAATACCGTAGTGGGTGTAAGGGAAAAAGGAAAGAGCGTGTTCATCTGCACGTGTGTCGTTAAGCGGTTATCACACTTTACAATTTGGAGGATTCCAATTTAAAAAATTGGAAAGTGTAATCGCAGTTAGAACAGATTGGATCCAATTTAGATTTTATCTATTTTCAATTCTATGTCTTCCATTTAGAAATCAATTTAGTGTAGTGTGATCACTAGTTCACTACTTAGGTTCTTAAATTGGATTCCTTCAAATTGTAAAGTGTGTTAACCGCTTTAGCGTTAACGTTAGCAGAGGCCTACATTACTTTTAACTGTCAAAAGTAAGTATTTTTATTCAATATCTTTTGATGATTGTTAGTATATGTGTAGAGATAGAATAATGAGTATTACTCCTCGTTAAAAGTGAAACATTAGTAGTTAAATAGCAGTAATTACTTGCACGTTTTTTTTTTTTTTTCTAATTTGCACCTATGAGTTAACCACTGTACTTTAGGACAAAATTTTAGTAATTATACGTAGACAAATGTACACTTTACAATAAAAATTATCTCTCTTCCATCTAACTGGTATATTTACAAAAATAAAGGCAATCAAATGAAAATTGTCACAACCGTACCCAGTCTACCCTATGGCTGATGGAAACGAGTTCATTATTTGATGGCGTCGCTTCCGTGTAGATATTAAAGTGATATTATTTTACGAATATGATAATGTTGAAAAGATTCCATGTAATTTAAACAGAATTTATTGATTTTATTATGTATTCCTGCAGTTGTTTTTTAATTATTTTTTTTATGTGGAGTTTATAAAAAAATTCTTTCTATGTATAAGTAACTCTGTCTATGTATAAGTAACTCCCTTACTTATACATAGACAGAACAGAAAAAATCTGCTATTTCACGGTGGTCTTCTGTATGAGAGCGGTTACTGTCGCCTGACGGGCTACCCAAATGACTGCAGAACCCAGAGTTCTCTGTCGCTACTATTTATTAGTATTACTATACTAAAATCTGTTGTATGAAATAATTGCCATGAACTATCACAGCAGACATGCTGTTATTCACTATGGTCTTCTGTGGAAAAGTGGTTACTATCGCCAGATGGGCTGCCCAAATGACTGCAAACGCAGTGTGCCCTGACTATTAAGAATTATGTAAGAATTTTAGTGAAATCTGCTGTATAAAATAATTGCCTTGAACAAATCTACATTAGATTAGAATTTTTCTGTAATTTAAGTCTAATTTTATCACTTTAGCCTAATTTTATCACTTTAGCCTAATTTTATCACTTTAGCCTAATTTTATGTCACTTGAGCCTAGCCTAATTTTTAACTTAACTTGAGAGTTTTCTCTTGATCTAAAATTATTTGGTCTATAGTAAACTTGGTAATACTGTCGTCAGCCACGTTCAAAAGTGGGTCATAGGGAGTTGGTAATTTGAATGACGTTATCACGTACAAGTAATGACTCAGGTGACAGAAGTGACACGTTTGATATATTAATGCTCTTGAACGGAACGCGGTTTCATTTGCATTAAAATTATACATTAAATATACCCTCCATATTTTTAAAAGTTGATGATTTATTTCTTTTACTAGCTGGTGCCCACGACTTCGTCCGCGTTGAAAAATATTAAGTAGCCTATCCTGTGTCCCGTACGTCCAAATGTTTATCTACCAAGTTTCATGAAAATCGGTTAATACGTTTCAGAGTTATGGAGGAACATACATACATACAGAAAAAAATTCTAAAAATCGTCAATTTAATTTCAGTATCATGTATAGAGCACATAAACACGATATCTCTGAAAACAAAGTAACTTACTCCATGACTGACCCTTACAGATTTATTATTAGTATTGATTGATTAATAATCTACAATACATTTGAATTTGTCAAACATCTTTGAAGTTAAATAAACATAATAATATTCTAATATTGCGAAATGTGAAAGCGAGTTCGTTTGTTTGTTACGCTTTCACGTCTTAACTATTCAACAGATCGTCATTAATTTTTTCATATAATATCGTCAAGGATATAGAAAATGAACTTTTCATCCAAAATGAAGTACCTACTGTTCAAGATAGTCAAAAAAAAAAAAAACAAATCAACTTTTATGACAAAATTAAGGCTATAATTTTTTTAATTAGGTACTTATTTTAAACAAAATCTTCCATATTTCTTTTTTATACTACTATAACGTAGCTACTTAAACGAAATAACAATGAAAGGTCAATCATTACAGAACAAAAACAACTTTTAAAATTTAACAAAATTAAAATATTTTCTTTCGGATAAAATCTTTCTTCTACATAAAATTTAGTTTGAACGTGCTTCAAATTTTTATATTGCATTTTACGCAAAAAACTTCTGTTTTTTTTTTTCTTGAGAGAATAGCAGTAAATGTTTTGATTTTTTTCTAGTATTTTTTTAGGCTATTTAATAAACAAGACAAGTTTTTATTACGATGGATTAGTTGTCATTCTTTCAATTAAGAGTATCTATATAATTTACACATTCGTTTGATTCTAATTTTAAAATATTTTTGAATGAAAGATTTAAGTTAGATTTAAGATTTATGGCTAAAATAAAACTAAAAACCTTTCATTCAGGTGCATTACCTAATAATACTTGCAACAACTTTATAAGACTTTTAATATTTCATTTTCTCGTACACATAAAATGGTATCTGGGACAATAAAATTAACCTCATGGTACATGAATCTGGTAACATGCGACCTACGAGTATGACATGTCTAGGTCAACGAAGTTACAAACTTAGGTTGTTAGTCTCAACGCGATTAAACATGCCGGGTACCGGATACACTTTATTAAGTCCCGGGGAAAAGATATTTAATAGAAACATAGGGTCCATCTTATATAGACTTTCATATATAATTTCATAGTAGAACGAGAGCGAAATAAATTCACGAGCTATCTCTTTGTAGATACGGTTCTATGGAGTCCCAACATAATTTTGTTTCGGGTATTTTGTTTCGGGTAACGTCTTGAACCAGAAGAGAATTCACTATAGGTCGATATCCGAACCCATTTGTCGAAATTTGAAAGAAAATTTGAAAGGCATTCGGCATTATCTTTTACTCTAGATGCGAAGATACATATGGTACCTACAATAAGTCATTATCATTATTAATAGCTAGCCGATAGACGTCTCACCTGTAGAGATTAAAAATAAAGAAAATAATTTACTTAAGCAATAGGTAAATAGAGAAAGATATAACAAAGTGTATATACGTTACGGCTAAAGTTAGATGTGAACATAAACTTAAGTTTAGCCGGCTAATCTTAAGTTTATCTTCGAGAGGAGGCTAAAGTTCGATATTATGTTAGTTTGCGTCGTGAATTTCTATCTTTAGCCGGTTAATGTGCACATTAACCGAAACGAAACGGCTAAAAATGTTTCGATGGATTTCGTCGAATAATAATGTTCTTTGTAATTCGAAATGCCATTCTAGTTTATCATGTTCCAACAAATAACTCCTTTTTTATAATAAGGTCGACAGACAGGCTGACGGTCCACTTGATGGTAGGTGGCTACCGTCGCCTATAACACAAGCAACGCCATAAGTGCTACAAGTGCGCTGCCGACCATAGAAGGAAGGGATAAGGGAGGGATAGGGCTCCTTATTATTTTATTTTAATGACTAGATATTGTTTTAAGTTATTAACACTGCAGAAGTTTTATTTTGTAATTTTGTATACCTACATAAGTATGTGTAATGAGAGTGACTATTTTTTTAATAAAAGTTTTCGTGTCGAAATAGTAAACATTATTATACCGTTTCCTTTTTCATTTGCTTCTTCTACATTTTTAGCCAAGGGCCTGCAGTTAAACTTAAGTTTAGCCGGCTAATGATAGATGAAACTAACATTAACATCTCCTCGAAGATAAACCTAAGTTTAGCCGGCTAATCTTAAGTTTATGTTTACACCTATCTTTAGCCGTAACATATATAAGATATATACTCGAATATTGATGTTTATATATACAATTGAACCAGTTTTAAAAGGAAACAAAAGCGTTGACCTGAGATTGTTCACCAATGAAGTTACAGTTCGCGCAGTACGCGATCCAGTTAACTGCAGTGAGCTCTGCAAACTCTCAAAGTTCAACTGCAAAAACTTTGAACTTACTCATTATTTTTATGAAGACGTCCTCAGTTTCAAGAATCCTAAACTATACACGATCCTATATCCAACCCAATAATATTACGGATTGGACAGGGCAAGTGGCGCAAACGCTATTATCTCTCTTTAAAAGAGTGGTAACTGACACCAAAAGAGTGGTAACTGCCACCAAAAGAGTGGTAACTGCCACCAAAAGAGTGGTAACTGCCACCAAGAGTGGTAACGTCTAGTTTAAGACTGCAAAACAAAGTGTAACTCTGCCACTACTTTCCAGATCCAGCCATTTAAAAACTTTGAAAAGGTTGATCTATTCCTAATTTTTCTAGTTTTCACATTATCTTTATAATATTAGGAACGTTTAAATAAAATGAATGTTTATTTAGT
This sequence comes from Synanthedon andrenaeformis, assembly GCA_936446665.2. Taxonomy (NCBI): domain Eukaryota; kingdom Metazoa; phylum Arthropoda; class Insecta; order Lepidoptera; family Sesiidae; genus Synanthedon; species Synanthedon andrenaeformis. The sequence goes on along the minus strand of OW387779.2, from coordinate 572,208 downwards.
ACGTTATCCGCTTCTAGTTAATGCTTAAGAGGGCTATTACGGAAAAGCGTGAAGTTGCTAGTTTTCATCGCTAAAACTGTATACCCTTCGTTTGTTTCTATAAATAACAATTACTATGTGAAAATAAGTCGCTTTCTCTTCTATTATTATAGTTATGTGATTTTTGTATAACTTTTTTATTAATTTAGTAATAATGAATCTGCCGCAGCATGTTTAGCTAAAATCTCATGGAGACCTGATTTCGGATGTCGAATTCACAGAATTGGTTGCGCAAATACCACAAACAATTTTTTTTTAATTATATAATAATCCTATACTCTAATGATAGTTTAATACATTTTATATATATAGCTTCAATTTAGAGTAAAAAAATCTAAACTAGATTAAATTTTCTACCGAAAAGACTACAAAATAAGTCAGAATATCTCCGAAGTTCTACATCACTGTCACGTAATTTTTTACCAAAACAATCTTCAATTTCATTGCTTTTAAATTTATTATTTGCTACTATTATTTTATAATGAATAAAATAAAACTATTATATATTTGGCCGCTGCGGGGTTGCACGATCAGTATCGCGCAAGCGCTTATCGAGGTTGGACCTGTGTCAGTTTGCTCTGCGCGTTCTTTTCGTCTTTTTTCGTCACAGCAAGTGCACTTAGACTGCGACTTTTGATATTTGTGATTGTGAGTATTTACTTTTGTATTATTTAGTCAGTATGCCTTAAATCAGTCGAATTGAATATTGTAATATTAGTTTGCACCTTGGTCGATTTAATTGATGTAATATTAGTTCGCTCCTCATCGTTATATCATTACGCATACCTACATTATATATATATTAATTCGGATTATTTTATTTTGGCAGGAAAATATGTTACCAAAGTTGCAGGCGTTTTATGAAAAATGCGTACTGCCTGAAATTATCGACTCCAGGAAAGCTCGTTCAATGCCATTGCGAGAAATATTTATCTAAAGTATCATGACCATCATCAACGCAGCCTTATGACTGCGTCGACAATTAGACCAAATCCATAAATAAAAAAAAGTGATTCAAAAATCGCATAACTATTTTTATATAAAAGAGAAACGGAATAATGTTTATCTAATAATTGTTATTGTTATTCATATAATAATTTACGATGAAAATTAGCAACTAACCATTTTCTCTAATAAAGCTGTGATTGAATAAAATAATTAATACTAGTTTCATGTATGTTTTATTTATCCTGGAGTGATCTACGGCTTTAAAAATTAAATTTGTAAAAAATATATAGCGGACAGTTGATAATTTCACAAACTACAAAATTTTAACTCATGAGTGAGTTAAAATAACTAAAATATATTATTTATTTATAAAGTGGACACAATTTATAAAGAATCATCACCATAACGTGTAGAATAAACAATTATATTCTTTTTACATATCCAATAGAATAATCAATTATATTCTTTTTACGTATCCAATCACTGTTATAATTTTCTCAAATAAAAAATATCAAGATCGTTAGTCACGCTACAGTGTGAGTTTTGTAAGAAGTTATTGTTCAGGTAAAAAAGTACCCTTCGCTCTACGCCAAATACCTAAACTTGCACAGCGCCGAAATGTAAAACCCCTCTTAAGCTAGAAGATTTTATTAATCTTAATTTTCATACTATTTAAATATGCATAAATGAAGTACTTATGTCCTGTTAAAGTTCGGTAATAAGAGAACGAGAAAACTTAAGTTCAATCAAGAAAATTTATTCCCGTCAAAATGAAAGTTGAAAGTTTAAGTTTTCTCCCCGACAGCTCATTGTTGTACTTAAGAGAATGTTTCGTTGAAAAATAACATGAAACTCGTGACAACAATGGGTGGTAACTTAATTTATATTTGTAACAGCACGTCGTCGCCTAGCTTATTTGAAAACGAAATAATATCTTAAAAAATGCGTTGCTGAATATAACTTGTGTTTTGAATGTTTTTTATCCATCTAGAATTCTAGATGATCATGTGATGTTGAAATGATTATTTCTTCTTTTATAATTGTATTATACTTATTATAGTGATTATTTTCTATTTCTGTCTGTGATCTATATCAAAATTAATAACAAATACTTATATAATTTTTACAGCTGTTCAATTTTTACTTTAATGATATTTTACGTTTAAATGATTATGGTAGTTATTCCATAGATATTATTACTATGTTCCATAGTTATTTATTATTTAAATTTCGAAAAATATATTACTGAAATTAAAAATTTGAAAGTCAATAAATGAATTTGTACAGGACACATAATATAATGTGTATAGAACGATGATGAATTCCCGATAATAGAAGTAGTTTTGAGTTTATCAATAGATGGTATACTTGTACAATATTTTTAAAACGACCTTTGTATTATAATATATATATACCGTACTCGTATTATATGTATTTAGCCAAGATATTGTTGTATTATTAAAGTAGAACATATTTAATAATAAACCACAATGTGTATATATCAAGTCCAGACTACAGACTATATCAAAAGCAAACCACAGACTATATCAAAGGGCAAGCAATCAATTTGTACTGAGAACAAGGTAACAGTTTAAGCTCTTTACAAACGAGGATTAAGATTCATCTATCGATTCTATCACTACATAAGAGTCCAACTAAGTTGAGCCAACTTCGAGAAAGAGGTTAATCGTCGAAAACAGGTCCAATGAGCAACGTTCGGGAAGCTCCGAGATATCTTCCCGTCCAAAATTCCTCATTTCATTAAAACAAAAGTTTTTGACTAGTGTTTTGCAAGTGATGACATATGGCGCTAAAACGTGGCCTCATAAGAAAGCTCAACGTCCCTCAATTAGCTATGAAAAGGGTTACGCTAATACGGTACACAAGTTAAGAAGGTACAAAGAAAAGGGCACTTGCAGCATCTACCATAATGGTAGATGCTGCAAGTGCCCTTGACGACCTTAGTAGGATAAAGACGTCTTCAGATACACTCAACATAACATCTCTAAATAGAGCTTATTGTGAAGGATTTATACGTGAGCGGCTTTGACTCGTGTTCGATTGAACTAATCTTTCCTCGGTGGAAATCTAATGCCGCTTTATAACAATCGGCAAAGCAAATAGTCCTTTGACGTGAGCTTCTTGTGTCTGTCGTTTGTTAAATCCAGAGCCAACTATCTATCATATTACATAAGACCCGATCATCAATTAGAAAAATAATGTTTGGTATTGATATGGACGTTTCATTGAGTTGAGAATCATAAATGGCGTATTTCTGCAATTCTTACCTTGACTTATTGATTGTAAGTTACCTCAATTGGGATATTTTTAAGCTTTCATGACGATCACATGTCAAGTATTAATTGTATAATATCATTGTAAAAAAATACGTAAGTACAGATAGATATATAAAGGTTTATGTTATTTATTAAAAAGTCTATATTATTTATTATGTCAAATTGAAGAGGCCTTTTGTTTGAACACTAATGCCTGGACTGAAGGTTATAGGTTATTCAATATTATGATAAGACCGTTAGGAACCAAGTTAAAAAAATAGGCAAGGGGGTGTCCGGCCGTAAGTTATAGTTAACATATGCAGGGTCGGTGACAGTGCAGAAACCCGACGAAAACCGAGTAATACCGAGAAAGGGATAACTATTTTTAAAAAGTAACGGCAGGTAATAACTATTTTCTGTGCTGTGTTATTTAAAAGTTAGAGGACTATGTTACTGTGAGATTACAATTTCTTTTTCCCGTATTAGTTAATTCTAATTTTACGCTGTCACCATTTTATCTACCAAAGCTCTCTTCGTTCAACGATAAACCTTTTTACTCGTATAATCTTTCCCTTTTGGATCGAATCCTCATCTTTTTCCCTTTGAAATATTTGATTTCAATTACATATTCTTATAAATAGTAAGTCGACTTAAGTAATAACTATAATATAAAGATACATGATTTCAAAGCCTTTGAACAGAATTTATAAATTATTTTCCAGTTATCACAATCGTTGAAACTAAGAAGGAATAAACTAGAATACTAAAAACGCCAGAAAGATCTTAACTAATAATATAAAAAGGTAAGTATACTTTGTATTTTTATATGTAGGTGGTAATCTTCGAAACTAATTATAGGCCCAGTAGTGGCAGTCATTTGGGCAGACCGTCTGGACGCAGTAACCACCTTACAGAAGACCGCCGCGCCTTAACATAACAGCATATGTGCTGTAGTGTTTCGGTGTGAAAGGGATGCCAGAGCTCAAACTCCAACCCTTCCTTGTTGAAGCAATTGAAGCATCTGTGGCGTTCATTGTGTTATAGGCGACGGTAGCCACTTAACGTCAAGTGGACCGTCGACCTTAACATAAAAAAGGTTATAAAATACATAAAACCATATAGAAAAAACCATAAAAACACATTACAGATAACATTTGCAAGGAAATGAGCAGCGCAGTAGACGCTAATGTTTCAACGGCGAAGCGAAGGATTTCTCAAGACAAATTGACATTGACAAAGAGTGACGTTGTCAAAACGCCTTTACTTTCCGTGACAAAGTCTCTTGTGGTTGGATTTAGAAGGCGTCTGAAAGCGACTTTCTTTTTTATTTATAACTGTGAACGTATTTATTGACATTTTATTATCTTTCAATGTATGTTTTTATAGGTTTTTTTTAGTCTGCATAATTTTTTACCTTCATATATATAAACTCAAGCGTTCACGATTAATTTTAATTAGCACATATAAATTTTTCAAGATTCTGAGGATCTCTATTTGAAGCTTGAGGAGTTCCAACCAGTTTTGTTGCGGATATTCGAAACTGTATCCGCAAATGCGGAACTTCCGCATCAATTTAAACGTCCGTCATTCCTCTTGTAAAAAAAAGATGAATTATGAAATTGTTTAATTTTTTTAATTTAAATTGTTTCAATTTTTTACTAAAAGCTTGATTACTCAATAACTAGTTATTAAAATTATTAATTTCAATAATATATTTTTGCATTTAAAATTAAATTAAAAATGACCATAAGTCGCGGGCGAGAGCTAGTCAATTATAGAAATATTTTTTATGGATTAAATAAATAACTAAAGATATTATTTTAAAGTTATTTAAAGAGAATTAAATATATTAATTTGAAGATATATTTATTTAAAAGGACGAGTCAATAGACAAAAAAAAATTTGCTTTTGATCATAAAATTATGTTTCTTAAAATCATTTTTATAAACAAAATTATGAAAAATGCAGTGACCCTTTTCACACTCGGTCAATTTGAGATCACGTTGCATATTGTATGAGAGGAAATTGATGGAGCGCGGACGGCTTTGAATAATTATTCACAACCTGTCGATAGGTTTACATGAGTTTGCATATTATTTATGACATGTATGACGTCACTTGACGACACGTTTGGTCTAGTGGCTAGTAACCCTAGCTGTTAACCAAACGGTCGCGGGTTCGAATCCCGCTAGGGGCAAATGTTTATGTGTTAACATTTTACCTTTGTACCTGAGTCATGGATGTTTTGTATTTATAATATGTATGTATTTACAAAAAAAAAAAAAGTAATCTATGTAGTATATCAACTGTCTGGTATCCATAATACAAGCATTAGTTGCTTACTTTGGAACTAGATGGTGCTGTGTGGAATGTGTCAAGATATTTATTTATTTATATTTACTTGTATCTTAAACTTTAAATGTATTTTGCTTATAACTACTCCATACATCCCTATCCCTTCTTCATCCACATTCTTGTTCATACTAAGGTCGCCAGTAAATATCTTAATTTCTTGTCCTTCACGAGTTGAAACAATTCCTCCACTTTTTTAATGGCGCTCCACTCTCTGATGTTACGTAGCCATGACGAATTTCTTCTTCCTACTTTACGCTATCTTCACGGTTATCTCTCATGTCATAATAGGAGACCCAAGTACGCGACAACCATTGGACAATAAAAATTAATCATCATAAACCAGAAGACACTACGCAGGATAATAATAAATAAATAATAAATAAATATTACACACAGCGCCATCTAGTTCCTAAGTAAGCAACTAATGCTCGTATTATGGACACCAGACAGTTGATATACTACATAGATTACTTTTTTTTTTGTAAATACATATTATAAATACAAAAATCCATGACTCAGGTATAAAGGTAAAATGTTCACATAAACATTTGCCCCTAGCGGGATTCGAACCCGCGACCGTTTGGTTAACAGCTAGGTTTACTGGCCACTAGACCAAATGTGTCGTCAAATCTCTCAAGGTATTTTGACAACATAGTAAAAGTCAATAGAAAACTGTGGAAAGGGCGTCATGAGGTTTATTTATTTATTTATTTCTTACTAGCTGGTGCCCACGACTTCGTCCGCGTTGAAAAATATTAAGTAGCCTATCCTGTGTCCCGTACGTTCAAATGTTTATCTACCAAGTTTCATGAAAATCAGTTAATTCGTTTCAGAGTTACGGAGGAACATACATACATACATACAGAAAAAAATTCTAAAAATCGTCAATTTAGTTTCAGTATCATGTATAGAGCCTATAAACACGATATCTCTTAAAACAAAGTAACTTACTCCATGACCGACCCTTACAGATTTATTATTAGTAGTATTGATTGATGATGTCTATTTAAGTATTATCATTTAAGTATTTAAGTATCATTTAATTAAGACATCTTACTAAGAGATCTTACCTATTCGTACAATAGATTTATAGAAATACTAGCTGGTGCCCACGACTTCGTCGGTGTTGAAAAATATTAAGTAGCCTATCCTGTGTCCCGTATGTCTAAATGTTTATCTACCAAGTTTCATGAAAATTAGTTAATTCGTTTCAGAGTTATGGAGGAACATACATACAATACCTACACTTACAGATTTATTATTGGTATTGATTAACGGAATCCTCGGAATCATACTCGTATTGAGTTCTTTCGAAGATAAACTTTTTTGTTTCCGTACTCCTTTTGTGTATAAAGTAGATTTAAAAAAAAATGTGATATATAAATTTGGTCCTAGTTGTGAAGAGAAATTTGCATTTTGAGTATAAATGGTTTTGAATTGCGAAAGGGTAAATAAATAAAATAAATATTTATAAGCCTACATAATGAGTGGTGTTAATAACAAAGCGCGTGTAGATAATTCAATGTCTGCATAATTTGTAGGAATGTTTGTCTAAAAGCCTATAATAACATTGATGGGTTTCGTTTATGTTTTGTTTAAGAATATACTCGTATGTTTATATATTATGTTTAAAACTGAAACAAATACAGTCATATTCAAACATTTTACAAACATAAATAGACTAAATAATTATGTAATTTGAGTTATCAGTGGATTGTTATACGAATCCTACAAAATATATATAAAAATAAACTAAACTTAATTTATTTTTCTTACTTTTTATCTATAATATAAAATTGAATCCCTAAATGTGTTGCTAAGCGCAAAACTCGAGAACGGCTGGGCCGATTTTAATTCTGTCTTCACTCATGGATAGAGGGATAATCAGGGAAGGTTTTTACGTAAAAAAATGCACCTCTAAGGGTTAACCCGGAGTCTACGAATGGTTACAACTTGAATGGGCTACGAGGTAAGCCTAGTGTACACGGGTAGAGTAAACAGTAGAATCAATTAGCATACTATTCTACCAGTTTCAAGTACTCTACCAGTTTTAGTAGAGTAACTGTTTACACGAGAATCATCAGTCTTTTATAGAAACCTGTACGTCACACTGATCGGACATTATGAACACTCATCGATAAATTGTAAAAAATCAGGGGTGGGGGAAGGCAAGTAGTAGAGTAGCTTGCCCGCGATGGTAGCTACTCTACTCTTCCATATTTTAGTACTCTACTCATACTCTATTCTACCAATACTGTTTACATTAGTATAGTTAGTAAGAAAGTTAGTACACTACCATGCTACTATACCGTTTACTCTACCCGTGTACACCGGGCTTTAAACATCGATATGTCTGGTCGGAGAGTAAAATTTAACATTCTCTTTGAAATAAAAATCAAGTTTTAATTTATTGTAATACTAGCTGTTGCACGCGACTACGCCCGCGTACCTTTATAAAATATAGCCCATGTTACTCGCTGAAAGTAGCTTTCTATATGTGAAAGAATTTTCAAAATCGGTCCATTAGTTTTTGAGTTTATTCATTATAAACATACAAGAATACAAATCTTCTCTGTAATATTAGTATAGATATAGAATATTATTATTACAAGACCAAAAGTATTTGTTTTCTTCAATCAAATCTATTGGACATGGGCTTTTGGGAATCTACCTTTATCTTATGGATAAGAAGTCTTTAATTGAGACAGTGTCTCACAGTCGCGGGACATCCTTATGGATCTCGATGGATATTTTCATAACAACACATTTTAGATGATCATCTTTTCGTTTATTTTACTTTTTACCACATAATTTTTAAACTCTGTGCGATTGTTTTAATATAGAACAAATCTGAAATGTAACTAGTACATCAAGTATACTTCATAGAAGAAGTTGAAACGTGATTCTATCGGTCTTATTCATAAAAAGTTATAGGAGGCTTAATAGCTTGTTATAAGAAATTTACCAAAAAACATTATTCATAAACGTTCAATAATTCAATAAACGTCAAACGCTCTAATAACGCCTTCATAAAGTTATTGAAGGCTGAACCCTACTATAAGCCTTGTTTCCCTTTTTTTCAACATTTTTGTATCCATTTTAATTGGTAATTTGAAAAATAATAATAATTTAAAACAACCGCCATCACACGTAATCTAATCAATGAATGTCAAAATGACATCACAATACTGTTTAAGTACTATTTACTCTATGACAATAATCAGTTTACTATCATTTAGGGCGTGGATAGAGAGATTTTAGCTTTTTTGTCTATGAATTCATCAGAACGGCAACATAACAATTATAAACTAACCCATAGCGAATGTTTAGTTATGACAGGCTTATTGAACGTTTATGAATAGGAATTTTATAATAAGCTTAACAAGGTCTTATGAGCGTTTTAAATAATGAACGTTTTAATAATAGCTGTTACACTGGCAAACAACTCGAGGCGTAAGTACACGTATTAATATTATCGAGGAAACAACTTCTGTATACAGCGAGCACTTCTCGAGTTATAAACAAGCTTCAAACAGCCATTGGTTGAAAGCTTTCAATTCCCATAATTCAGACGTTCGTGAACTTCACTAATGAATTTCATATTACGCGTATACAGATTGATATACCAGATACGAAGTATTGTGTACCTACGTGTTGTTTAAAGTGTTTTTTTAAATATTCAAAAAGTTTTACTGCTTGGGATTTTTTAAATTTACAACTAGCCTCCCTCTCCAGACTTTTCCCGAGAAAAAACTTAATTAAGTTTTACTATATCGGGTGCTAGCTAGCTACGATCAAAGTGATAGCTTGTCTGACGAGTTTAATATTAAAAAAAAAACACCAACAACTAAACACAAACTATTACTTGCTATATAAAAATACATGACTTTTATTTTGTTGAGTCAATTTAATTAAGTCAATATAGTTATGAGAAAAAATAACTTTATATTCAGGTTAAATAGGAAAAGTTGCAAGTTTTTTTTTTCAAAGAATACAAACTGAGCACAATGAGGACATGAGTACTTTTTCATGACGACATAGTTGCGAGATGAAACCAGATCTCGCAACACTGAATAAAACTTGTTACTTGAAATTACTGCGCAATTCAAAAGTTTCTCATTGCAAAAAGAAAGAAAGTATTGTTCGCTATGTTTCTCATTTGTACATCCAATTCACGAAAATTATATATTAATACACTTAATATACGAAATGTACATATTAATGTACAGGGCGTGCGAGGAAATGTATATTGTTTATCTATAAATATAATAAAATCGTAAACGAACTGCGATATTTTTTAGAAAAAAAAAATCAAGTTTTTTTTTTAGAAAAAGAAACTGTTTAAGGATTTCAGAGCCCTTTCCTGTCTAGTTGGCAGGACCAGCGATCTTGCTTGATTATTATTTCGATTAGAAGGACACTTTCAACATCTTTTTTTACTATTCCTGTGGTGGTGTTTGTATTCAAATGAACTGTAAACCTGCCTGCCGATCATTATTATATGATACTAGCTGGTGCCCACGACTTCGTCCGCGTTGAAAAATATTAAGTAGCCTATCCTGTGCCCCGTACGTCCAAATGTTTATCTACCAAGTTTCATGAAAATCAGTTAATTCGTTTCAGAGTTATGGAGGAACATACATACAGAAAAAAATTCTAAAAATCGTCAATTTAGTTTCAGTATCATGTATAGAGCCTATAAACACGATATCTCTAAAAACAAAGTAACTTACTCCATGACCGACACTTACAGATTTATTATTAGTATTGATTAAAAAAAAAGTTGTATATATCTTCATCCATTCTCATCTTGTCGAAATTTCTCTTTTTTGGATCAAGAGCTTTCGAACCAACATCCTTTATAATGCGCACTGCCAATATTTGGAAATCAATGCCGGCGTATGTATTTCCGAGCTCATATAACCCAAATGTTTTTAAAGTTCGAGTGAATAGGCAACTTCTGGGTGAGCTCGCTCCATCATAGGCCTCATCTTCGCTACATAGCTGGATGTTGGCCAAGAGCAAACACATCTCATAAAAAAAAAAAAAAAATTGCCCCAAGATTTTTATGGGTCTTCTGAACCCACAATAAAGGCTGAAAGTATCTACATAATCATGTCATACCTCTGATAAAAGCATAAGGTGAAGTGTGTTTTTAACCTATATAAAAATATAATGAGATATGTGAAGTTATGACCTCGTTTCTAAAAAAGGAAGCGAACACTATCTCGTTATTTTATAAAATTTCAATAACCTTAATTATTACACAATATGAAATCTTCATTCATTAATTCTACATGCGCACCGAGCGCATGAGGTATTAATACATAGTTTACAACTGAACATTATATACTTCGGTAGGTCTTACACATACAACCCTAGATTCTAATGAATAAAGTTATTGTAAAATTTATTTTTAGCCTGCATTATTATTTAAAATATAACCTATATCCTTCCTCAAACTTTTCTAGAAATTCAACCTTACTTAAAAAAATATTTCTTAAAGATCTAAAAAATATTCAGTTATTTATTCGAATTCGTTATTAATGTTAATTAATATTCGATCTTTCTTATACTTTAACAATTTAAAAATTATAACAAGTTGAAGTTAAAACGATTGAACCATGTTAATAAGAATTTACGAATGTTTTTGAAACTGTAAAATTGTACAGTTATAGAGATCTGCTCATATCGCTGTCCATGAGAATCAATGAAAATTAAAACAAAAGTGTTAGTTCCTATGTAAAACGAAATCATTTTTACAAGACATTTACTTCTCTGAAAGGTGTTTTAGAACCACTTTAGATCATTTTCAATTAATTTTTTTATTAAATACTAGTTGGTTCCCGCAACCTTGTACGCGCTGGAGTTCAATTTTTGAAAGTCCCACAATAACCTATTATTTTTTCTGAATAAAAAGTATCCTATAGTTTAATCCAAGTAATCATACATACATAATCGAAAACCGCATTCAAATCGGTTAAGCCGTTTCTGAGTTTAGCGTGCGCACACACACAGACGAACAGATTAAAATGTATTTACTTAGACAATAATAATAGAATTTAATAATACTTTTTTTTTAATAGAATTTAAAGATAGTTAACATAACTCGTTTGCGATTTAAGTATAGGTATGTTCAAATTTAAACTGATGCGAGTTTCCGAAAGATTTGCTGAATTTTTGAATTATTTTGAATTTCGAACGAGCTCTAATTATTAAATGGAATACCTGGGATTTCATGTAATTTGAAATATCAAAACTTGTTAACTTGTATGTCATTGTCTAATTAAATATCGAAGTTACACACCCACGTCTTGTGTGTTTGATATACACCTCGAATTCCTTCTTCAATGAAGTGTAATAGAAATTTATAATTAGCTTTCAAATAGTGTAATATTGAAGACTAAAACAGTCTGGTTGTAGACGGTTCGTGTTAGCATTCAACAAGCATTCAGTTACACATTTCGCTTTGTCATTAACAGATCCAATAATTGGGACAACGATATCTCATCATCGACGCTGCGCTGCGCGTCCACCCACAAGGTGCGCTTGCGCTGCGCTTGCTGGTAGGTGGCCTCCACTCGAGAACCTTCCGGCCCCAGCGGCCGTCGGCTCTCCGTACTATATGCCCTGCCCATTGCCACTTCAACTTACTGATCCGCCGGCTTATGTCGCTAACTTTCGTACGTCTACGGATCTCCTCATTTCTGATTCGATCTCGCAATGTAACCCCGAGCATAGCCCTTTCCATAGCTCGTTGAGCGACATTGAGCTTCCTTACGAGGCCCATAGTTAGAGACCACGATATCTAACAGGTTTAAAGTTTCTTTAAGCGGTTATCACACTTTACAATTTGAAGAATTCCAATTTAGGAAATTGGAAAGTGTAATCGCAGTTAGAACAGATTGGATCCAATTTAGATTTTATCTATTTTCAATTCTATGTCTTCGATTTAGAAATCGTGATCACTAGTTTACTACTTAGGTACCTAAATTGGATTCCTTCAAATTGTAAAGTGTGATAACCGCTTTAGTCATTGTATACATACAATGAATGATGCGTTACTTCTTCTTTAATATCTGTATTATTAGACGTAGCAAACGCCTTTTATAGATAACAATGTATTGTGTGTTTTACGACTTATTTCATACGATTCGCTAAAGTGTGCCCCTTATGTCTCGTTGCGGACTCTTGAGCTCTATTTATGTGCCTCCGCTTTTATTGCTCTCTATTCATAGTAACACCAACAAGAGATACATACTTGTGGATTGAATTAAAAAGTCTTCTTATAAATTTCATAATAAATCGAAATCAACTCTAATAGAATAAGCGAACATCTAAAAAGTATTGGGTACATATTATAGAGTCTTGAAATCGTCTTAGACACTTTTTTTGAAGAAGAAGAAGAAGACAGACAATACATTACACATTACATTTCTTTTTCTTTAACTGAGAATGTTGTAGAAATATTCAACTTTTGTCTAAAAATGTTAAAGACTTCAAATTACAATATCAAAATTTGGCTTTTTACTTAATGGTATGCTCATTTATATTAATTAAAGAGTTATGATTATGAATAAAATTATTATGCAGGGATAACAAAAGCCATTACTCGTCAACTGGAGAAAGTTTAATTAGTTCAATGAGTTTCCGGCAACTCGTCGGTATTAATATTTTCTCCTAAGTTATTTCTCGGACTTAATTGTAGACAAAGATCTAACGGATTTCTCTAGGTGTGCTAGGACCTTGGGGGGGCTTAACTTTGCTTAAAAAAGTATGATTTAACTGTTAAGTAACTATAGTTATTTTAATGTAAAATAAAGTAATAATGTCATTGCGTTCTACACAATCGTAAACAACTATACTGCGATCAATGCATGGACTTTGACAAATGCTTGCACATAATTTCTACTTCCTCTCTTCACACTGCCAGTGTAACTTCGTCTTCCGTCCCCCCCTGACGTCAAGTCAAAACAGGCCTCAAATACGCTGGACATCAGCTGGAGAAAGCCCAAGAAAAATTGGTCATGTGCAATACATCGGTTGAGTAATACCGGGCCGGTAAATGTGCTTCGTCAGGAGCTACTTATCTGAGCTATTACGGTGCTAAGTGAAATGGCATTTGCATTCGACATATGGGTTTTTGGGGTAATGCGAAATTTAACGCCTCTTTATTCACTAGAACCGAAATGTGATCTCTATACATGCTAAGTTGTGAAGACTACCTCTTTCCCGCGGCTTAACGTGCGATAAAGCCTTCGTTCACCCCATCCTTATATATATAAAAATTACATGTCACATGTTTGTCCGCGATGAACTCCCAAACTACTGAACTGATTTTGATAAAATTTCGTAACTATATGTAATTTGGTCCAACTTAAAAGATAGGATAGTTTATATCTCATTTTGTTTATTATTTTTTTGCAAATTATATAATATTATTAACATAGCGCCATCTGTTGATACCTATTCAATCCAGCAATTATTTATCTATTAGTTCCAAAAGATTCTAACACATGGTGATGTAAGGTAATTTATCGGCTGGATTGAGTAAAAAATTGCACCCGTGCGAAGCCGGGAGCGGGCCACTATTTTATAATAAAGAATAAATATTGGTTTAAGCACAGAATCTACATATAAATGTTTGTCCTCTGTGGACTCCAAAACTGCTGAACCGATTTTAATTCGGTTTTCACTTATTGAAAGTAGGTTTAAGGAAGAAAGAATGGTGTATATAATAAATTGCCTCCCAGGAGAAGCTGGCAGATAACTTTAGTAGTAAACACCCTGTTTTAGAAAACCACCGTAAAATAAATGAATGTGTTTCGGTGAGTTTCGGTGTTACGGTGAGTGAGTAAGGGATATCAAAGCCTTTTTTCCTATTACTTCCTTACCTTTTACCCTTAATCCCACTAAGATCTGTAGTAGTAACGTTAATACTACTCCGGTAGTAACGTTAATATATACAACGCACTCCAAGGATTTCATTTCGTAGGAGACATTTCTAAAAAATTACGTATAAACGCATAAATGCCGTCCCAACGTTGTTTAATGATCAATACTAATAATAAATCTGTAAGGGTCGATCATGGAGTAAGTTACTTTGTTTTCAGATATCGTGTTTATAGGCTCTATACATGATACTGAAACTAAATTGACGATTTTTAGAATTATTTTCTGTATGTATGTTTCTCCATAACTCTGAAACGAATTAACTGATTTTCATGAAACTTGGTAGATAAACATTTGGACGTACGGGACACAGGATAGGCTAGTTAATATTTTTCAACACGGACGAAGTCGTGGGCACCAGCTAGTTAAATAATAAAACAAGATAAAATTGGAATATTTTTTGGTTCTAAAATGAAATTACATTTATTTTTCTAAAAATTTAATAAAATGTTTATTGACAGTAGTCGCTTTCGAATGTGAAATATTCCGTCAACCGAGCTGGATGTCAATCGCTGTGTGTTTAATTTGTATTTATTGCTGAAACGTGAACACGCACCGCGAAACCTTTGTGCTCCAATAGCAATGCATAGCAGCTGTTTATTAAACCGCTGCATTCGTGATTTCGCTCATTAAAATTATCAGGATGATTAAGTTCAATTAATAAATAACACAGCCTCTGCGCAAAACCACCGCATTTCAATATTTAACTAAAGATAGATAATCTACAAAATAACAGTTCTCTTTACACATTTGGTTAAAAAAAGTGACTTACCTAATTATTCTAGAAAAATATTCATTTATCCATATGTCCCCTTTTATACATTTCTGTCAGAAGCACATCTGATATGCGCACTTTGCTTTGGCCTTTAGCACTTTCTATACAGTCTTTATCTTCTCAATCGTGGCAAAACGCTGTCCTTTCACGGATTTTCCAGTTTTGAGAAAAGAAAAAAGTTGCATGGAGCCAAGTCCAGTAAGTTTGGTTAATTTAACTGAATTAATTTTATAGGTCTGCTGTCTATTTAAGCTTTAACATAATAACTGAGTTTTTGGCCGCGTAATGGTACGGTTGAGATTATTTTATCAACAAGAAATACATATTTTGTACCTAGTCTTATTATTCTGTAAACTTACAAAGCTAATCATCACATGTTATTGAATATTGAATAAAACTTGAATTCTAAGAAAAAAAAAATATACATAAAATATTCAAAATTCAAATATAAATGTTCTGTTCTGCTTTTGTGGTGATTTAGCGACATTTTCGATATATCTAAAACTCCGTCCAATCTCACACATCGACTTAAAAGGATTTTTAGGGCTCCCCATATACCCAATAAAACCCTTGGATCCTTTAAAGACTTAACGATCCCATATATCGAGATCCTCATTCGGTTCGTTCACCTTTCTCTCGATACATCTTCCTTAATAAAACACAGTATAACTCACAACACAGTTACGCGTTTTACTTTGAAATCTTGTACATATATATATATGATCATCATCTCAGCCTTTGCTGGACTTAGTCCTTGCTACAATTCCTATATCGGTCAAGCCTGAGATTCTGAGATCTGAGATTACTGTGCACAACAACAAACAACGATTTTGTTATATGAGGATATATGTTCTTGTGGCGTTCACAAAGTAACATTTTTGGAAGGAGTAAAGCGGTTATCACACTTTACAATTTGAAGGATTCCAATTTAGGAACCTAAGTAGTGAACTAGTGATCACACTACACTAAATTGATTTCTAAATCGAAGACATAGAATTGCAAATAGATAAAATCTAAATTGGATCCAATCTGTTCTAATTGCGATTACACTTTACAATTTCCTAAATTGAAATCCTTCAAATTGTAAAATGTGATAACCGCTTTAACTCCAGTCGTGCGTCGGATATGACACACATTTTTTTTCTTTCTTTGTGTATGACATCCGAAATCAGTCTTCAGACCTTTATACTATGCGCGATTATTTCTTACTCAAATGGGTAATCTTTTCATGAGAAATTTATATCACCGCTGTTTTAAAATTATATAATGGTAAGCCTCAAGGCTATGATATGATAAAGCTTAAGTTACTGTAATTAAAAACTTGAGGTTAGTAGATTTCGAAAAATTAATTTTCATTTTTTACTTTTCCACATTTCTTTCTACGGTTTCATCTGACTGTTAATAAACGTTATGGAGCAAACGCCAATTAGCGGTTAAAATTTGTATGTGTTTCTGTTAATTGCCAATTATTTTGAAGGTTATTTAATGCCATGTTGTGGGTGAACAAAATTGACTCTTAATGTCTTGGGATAAAGTTATAATTGTCTAAAATTAGGAATGTCTTTGTGCTAAAATGAACCTAGTATTATTCTAAACTAAAATATTCCATTCCATTCTGAACGCCAGACACTTGCTCAGCGCTACACCATTGACTCTTTTAGGTTTTATAGGTTTATTATTATTTATTTACTCTTTTAAAAAAAATCTTTTATGTAATTTTCTAAAATTATGTATTAATAAGTAAATCTACATTTATGTAATATTTATTTAATAGGTACTTAATATTTTGTCAACCCGAATTTTTATCAATAATATAGTTTCCTACACTATTAGTAGGCCTTTTTACACATATTTTGTTTTAAGAATTTAAAATTAGTTATTGACAGCATAGTTTTATTACTTGTTACCGTATCTTTTATTTATTGAAGCCTGGAAATACGAACAATTATTTTATCTTTATTTGTATTTTAAGTTTAAATAGACCATATATTTCTTCATTTAGATTTAATGAGCAATCTTCAAAGTAATATAAATCACAAAAGTGTTTCTTTCTTTCTTTTGTAATCGGTTGAGACGAAATATTTCTTTTGCACAATCAATGCTCCTTCGTAATAATATTTAGTTATATCGTTAAAAGGAAATTAGGCTATTATTTTTTTTTGAAGAACAACGTTTCAGAGAGCGTACCTTAAAACGAGATCGTTCAGATCGTACTAAATGAAGGGACAAGGTGAACTCAACCAAATACAATTTACATTACGATTGTACATTGATTAGTCATCTCCATTGGAAATAAACTTTAAACCGATGTGTTAAAGTTCAAAATTGCAAAAGTATGTTTAGTCGAACGGCGTGGCAAGCAAAATGAAAATGTTTTAAATATTATCAAAATCGAAGGGACCGGACCAAACTCAATTTTGCGACGAAATGAATCGAAACTCGTTATGGGAAAACTCCGATTGGTATTGTTGCGTGTGCTGTGTTTACAGGCAGATATTCTTCCTGTACAAAAGAAAATATAAATAACCTTATTGTTACGTCACGCATTATAAAACTATAGTATATTTAGTCTTAAGATGTTACGATGAAAATTGTTGAAAAGTAACAAATAATATAAATTCGAAAATTACTTTAAAAACAACAATAAGTACAAGGAATAAAGATACTGTAGAATTGCTTAAAGTTAGAACAGAAAATTATATTGTACTAG
Organism: Synanthedon andrenaeformis; assembly: GCA_936446665.2. Lineage (NCBI taxonomy): Eukaryota > Metazoa > Arthropoda > Insecta > Lepidoptera > Sesiidae > Synanthedon > Synanthedon andrenaeformis. Next base: position 554,153 of record OW387779.2, on the reverse strand, counting down.
CTGAATAGGCATGATGACTGATTTTGAAATTCTTTTCCATTACGTAGGTACATATTTACTATTTCCGAAAAAAACAATATTTCAGCAATGAACTAACTTTTAACGCAAATTATTGCATTTTTTTCTATATATTTTTAATTTAAGCGCGAAAACGCTCATAGGTGTCATGGCGTCCGCTTGTGACGTCACACCTATGTAAAAATATTTAGGTCTGTGTTCGAAACAACAACTAATAAAATTATGCAACTAATAAAATTATCAAAACAACTAATAAAATTACGCAAAAATTAAATTGAAACGCGAAATCACAACAAAGGTTCATGGGCATAGAGTAATAGTGTTCTGTGGTATATAATAAGTTACTCTATGGAGTAAAGTAATATATATAGCATAGAGGAAAGTAAAATATATTAATAAGGGCCTCTGTGAGATCTACATACGTATGACGTCATTCGATCTGATTGGTGTTTCAGTTAACATGGCCGATTGCTGCATTTTATACTTTTATTTTATTGAAAATCTTATTAATCGTAATGTTTATATTAAAATTAAGCCGTATATTTTTCTCTAAAATTATTTCTTCTGTGATTTTTTAACACCGTCATCATGCCTATTACAGAAGTCGTACTGCCAAAAGCTTCGAAATATTTGAATTTTTAGGTAGGAACTTTGGGTGGGAAAAAGATAAATTTCAAGATCTCTTCACGAGAACCTTCTCGAAGTTCGCGCTTAGCAACATTTGTATTTGGCGATTAATATTTATTTGTATAGATTAACATGCAGACCTAATAATGTATACAATAGGTATATGTCCACATGGTCGTAGATGCTTACCGTCGCCTAATTACACAAGCAACAGTGGTAGAGGTGCCTACCGCTTCTGCAGGAATTTGTTTATTACACGAGCAGAAAAATCTTCAAAAAATATTAGAATACAAGTGCCACATGCAAAATACATGGCATAGGGTTATATGGGACTCTTACAGCACTAAAACTCTCCTCGAGATGGGTGTGGTTCAGTCTTTTGGGGACTTTGAAACTGTCACCGGACGTCGCTTATTGTAGTTATACATATACGAGTATAGGCTGATGCAGATATAATATGGAAACGTACCAATGATTACGTATGAAAGTATTTCTGCTTCTGTCGAGCGAAAACTTTTTGACAATTGAGAAGTGAATAACAAAGTGATCAGAGTTTGAAATTGAATGCTATCTCGAAGACAATAAATTTGGTGCGAAATGTCTTTGAACAGATTTATTCTTAAATAACATATTCTGGAATAATTGAAGGAACAACTCGTATTTGGACAGCTTAAAACAGTCAGCCTCGATTCTATATTCGGAGCACGAACATCGACGTGGAGGGTATCAATAATTCTTGTCGGATCCTATTTTCTATCGAGTCTATTGTTTCTATGCATTGTGCAAGAATTCAGGGAGTTAGTAACCGATTATGTGAGTCCTTTTAAATGATTTTGACGTTAACGTATGCCTTTTTTTACATCATGCGCTCAGCTCCAGAAGCCATTAGCAGATACTTTGTGTAAGTGAAAATGACGTGCGTGGACGGCCCCTTCCCTTCCCTTCCCTTCCCTTCCCTTCCCTTCCCTTCCCTTCCCTTCCCTTCCCCATGCATTTCCAATCTCATATCCTTAATCCTACTGTAATCGGCAGCACCTGAGGCGTTGCTTGTGTTATCTAATTGGCGACCGTAGCCACCTAACATCAAGTGGACCTTCGGCCTGTATTCCAACATTAACATAAAAAAAACTTACGAAACAAGCTACTTACAAAACAAGACTCCAGTAAGGCTTTACTGGAGTAGCTCTGAATTATAATTACTAACATTTTGTGTACTTATGAATTTTCATTTAGTAAAATCAGTTATAATATTATATATTTTTTTATTATCATTATTATTAAGCCAATAGTAATTATTATATATCTACATTTATTAATACTACTATGTCCTCAATATTATCCTTAATAGTACCTACTGTGTCTGTCTGACGAACATTAATTAAAAAAAGTCTTAACAGTGAAGAATAAAGTAGGTAACGGATATTTTTTGCGATATTCCTTATTACCTAATATAAAAAATGCGAACATTGATAGAGAGCGTTACAATAGCGTACTACTGATGTCTTTATGGATTTTTTCAAATGATTATTGCTGTACTAGCTGGTGCCCATGACTTCGTCCGCAATGAAAAATATTAAGTAGCCTATCCTGTGTCCCGTATGTCCAAATGTTTATCTACCAAGTTTCATGAAAATCAGTTAATTCGTTTCAGAGTTATGGAGGAACATACATACAGAAAAAAATTCTAAAAATCGTCAATTTAGTTTCAGTATCATGTATAGAGCCTATAAACACGATATCTCTGAAAACAAAGTAACTTACTCCATGACCGACCCTTACAGATTTATTATTAGTATTGATATACAAACAAATAAATAATATATAACTAATAACAAAGTAAGAGTAATAATAAAGTTTCACTTGGGTTAGCATACCTAAGTAGCGAATGTAAACGATACATCTCCGTCTATGTCCGAAATGGCGGACGCTCAGTTTAGAAACGATTAATTTTAATTTTTCCCGCCCATTGTGCTCTGCTCTGCTACATTTATAACCCTCGTATAGACCTTACCATTAGTTGGACGGGTTGTGTGAAACTTTAAACCGGCACTTTTCACTAAACCAAACAATATTGCCTTTTTTTCATCGTTTTTCATCTTTTTTATATGCCTTAAGCGGTTATCACACTTTACAATTTGAAGGATTCCATATTTAGTAAATTGGAAAGTGTAATCGCAGAACAGATTGGATCCAATTTAGATTTTATCTATTTTCAATTCTATGTCTTCGATTTAGAAATCAATTTTGTGTAGTGTGATCACTTGGTTCACTACTTAGGTACCTAAATTGTATTCCTTCAAATTTGAAAGTGTGAATACCGCTTTACTTTTACCTATATTCAATGCAAGTATACTCATATGTGTATGTGTGTACCTATTATATTAGTTATTTTATTAAATTTCACACGTTGTGTTCACTTATAAAGATTTTACGAATTTTTTTTGTTCCAGATTAATTATATTATTAAAGTATGTATTGTAAATGTCGATGATACATCGACTTATGACCATAAGGACTAATTGGGGTCAATCCTCTAAACATAGGTCTCTTAAGGACATAATTAAGTCCAGCGAACAGGTGGTAAGAGGTCTTCACTCCAAGACTTGTTTTTACACAATTTTTGAATTAGAATTTTATGCTCCTAAGTGCAGAAAAATGGGCTGACTGCCCTCCTTTTTTTACTACTTTTCAAATATATAAATATTCTGAAACAAAACAAATTATCTAAATGATGATTGATTTAGATAAATTGAGTGAAGCAACGGCCAACACGCGAACAGCGACTTCGTTTTACACAATCATACGAACGTTGATGTTGCTATGAATGTTCACAAATACTCGTATTTGTTGAAAGTAGGAACTGGGCGAACCAAACAAAAGCATGGAATAAATCGAGAGAAATTAATACGTACCTGGTTCGCCGGAGAATGAACGAGTATACGGCCTCATTAGCGTTAATGAGTGCGATTCAACCGCGCACGCGCTAATCCTAATGCCCACACACTCACACATTATAAATAGCAGAGAGGTTAGACACATAAAAGCGGACAAACGTATAATACTTTTTAAAATTCTAAAATATTTATCTCATCAACCAATATTATGAATGCGAAAATGAGATTTTTTTGTTTGTTTGTTACGCTTTCACGCCTTAACTACTCAAGTGATCATCATGAAATTTTGCATAAACATAGTCACGGATGTAGGAAAGGATTTAGAGTACCTAACATAAAGAAGAAAAACATTTTTTCAAAGACATCATCTAAAAATAAATAATCTAAAATTGTAGTTTTTTTTTTTTATTATTAAATTTTCCTTTTTTTTATCTATTAAATTATTAAAATCCTTGTTTTTCCACAGTTTAGTTTTTAAAACTAGCTGTTTTGCGTAGCTAAATAATGTATAACGTTAATCCAACTTGTAGGGAACTTTTCAAATTTCTTCACAATTTCTTTTTTTATTTTTTCGAGATAACTGATGGACCTTAATTACAGTTATCCGAGGGCTCGTCCCTCGCGTGTCCTACAAAAAGATCGGGAGACGTGATAACAATTCACTTATTACCAAGTTTTTTGTCCCCTGTTATCAACATTAAGCGCGATCGGATGCTCCAAGATTAACTATTAATGTGACTGCCATTGTGCGGCTCTGATCGTGTCATGTGATTCCCTCCCATATTACGTAATTGCTTCTCAGATAACGAATCAGGTTAATAGACTCTATTTAAGTGAATCGTATGAAAACAGATCATAGTGATAATGATTAAGATGAAGCATCATCGTCATCAAAACACGCTCCACTTATTTTTCTGGATCTAGAAACATCAGTTTAGGCTTTATTGGTGTTTTTTTTGCACAAAAATTTAATTTCACAATACCTTAATTCACTTTATTTTTTCTATTTTTTCTATTGCTAAGAACTAGAAATTAGTTTATATAAAAAAACTAGCGACCAGTCCCGGATTTTGCACGGATGCAAAAAAAAAATTCTGCTTCTATGTTTAGCTTCAATATTTGAAAATCCTCCAATACAGTTTGCTTTTAATTGATGTTTCAGGTCAATATTTGATTTGAATGTTTGAATTGTCAGCTAGAAACTTTAGGTGAAAAAAAAATAGGTTTTACCTACGTTTTTCAGGGCAATTTTTTATCTTTTTTAGTTTAAATGTGGTCTACTTGACGGCAAGTGGATAAGTACTTAAGAACATAAAAAATAAAAAAATAGGTTGATCTATAGACGTTAAAATAAATCTGACAGCCAAAGAATTCTGAGAGCGATGGTTCAAGTATTAAAAAAGCCTATGTCTAGCCTATCTCTTAGTCAATAGACGTTTGTAGGCTACGAGTATCCCGCTTATGCCTCTCAAGACTCAAGACTGAAGAAATCAATGACTGTTATTTTATTTTTACTGTCATCCCAGTCTAACTATAAAAATATTTCAAACAGTAGTTTCGAAAAAACATAGTCACACTTCTGGATTTAGTTCCCCATAAGGATTTAAAGTTTAAAAGTAAGACAGTAAGTACAATACAGACTTAAGGGGGTACAACTCAAGTGGAAGTTAAAGATTAACCAAAGCTAAAGAGTATTACGAAGAGTTATGACAGCCAAATATTTACGCAAACTTCTCCGGTCATTAATTTCAGAAGCGAGTATTGTAAACTTTGTTGTTTATGTTTAAATAGGAAATAGTTAAGTTCGGTGCTCATTGTTAATTTATTTGTTAAGGACGATACCGAAATGGTAACCGAAATCGTAATTTACATATGAAAATTTCACTTACAATAAATACAAGGTATACACAAGTCATATTATAGTTATTTGGGTCAAACCCTTTGTATTCTCAAAACAATCCCGAATTGATACATTTACAAATAAAAATAAATATTGAAGCATTTATTTAACAAATTATTAGAAACAAGGATAATTAAGTTTTTAAGGTTTTCTAGTAAGTTATTAAATATTTTTATAGTCATACTAGTGGCCCGCTCCCGGCTTCGCACGGGTGCAATTTTTTACTCAATCCAGTTGATAAAATTACCTTACATCGCCATCTGTTAGAATCTTTTGGATTGAATAGGTATCAACAGATGGCGCTATGTTAATAATATTATATAATTTGCAAAAAAATAATAAACAAAATGAGATATAATAATAATAATAAAGTTCTTTATTCGGGTTACTTGGACCCAAAGTGTTAGTATACATCTTACAAAATCTATAGTTAGTACACACACATTTATACACAACATAAACTTAACTTAACTTTAATTTATTTTATTTTATTTTCACTTAAGACTAGCCTCTCTCCACATGCATCATCATACAATGGTTCATGTAAAGAGAGTCCAGTCTACCCGCTATCATAGCCAAGACGCGATTGGGGCTGGCCCTCACCCTGCAGAGCAGAGACGCGCACCGCTTACGTATGATGGTGAAAAAACAATCTACCCTTGCCTCCGCGAACATTCCCGATGCACTGCAGAATCGAGGCAGCCCCAACAACGCCCGGAACGCGTTATTATATTGAATCCGCAGAGCGCTGAATGATTTTTTCGTATATCTTGCCCACAGAGAACAAGTATAAAACGATGTACAGTATGCTCTAAACAAGGTAATTTTTGACTCCTGTGAACACCGTGAAAACCTTCGGGCAAGCATATTCGCCCTCACAGACAACGCTCTGCGTTCTCTTTCAATGTCTGCATCGTCTCTAAGGTCGGCAGTCAGCATGTGTCCTAAGTATTTGAATTGCTCAGCTCTCCTGAGGGGAATCCCCGCGAAAGTTATTACAGGAACAATTTCTGGATATCTACCACCGGCCCCAAAAACCATGCATTCACTTTTACGAGGATTATATCTAAGACCATGACCGTCTGCATAAGATTCACAAACCTCCAAAAGTTGTCGGATACCACCAATAGAGGCGCTAAGCAAGACCATGTCGTCTGCGTAGCTAATATTATTAACACAAACATTATCGATGTAACAGCCGACACGACACTCGCTCAGCGCCACTATTAATGCATTCATATAAATATTAAATAATTTGGGTGAAGTTAACCCCCCCTGTCGTACCCCACATTTCAAATCATATGGATCGGAACATATACCAGCCCAACGAACATAGTTGATCTGGCTCGTGTACTAGTATCTTAGAATAGCTATGAGTTCTACAGGCAAACCCAACTTAAATAACTTGTCCCATAGAACTTAAAAGATAGGATATAAACTATCCTATCTTTTAAGTTGGACCAAATAACAGACACTTATGAAGTTTGATCAAAGTCGGTTCAGTAGTTTCAGAGTTTATCGCGAACATACATCGTGACACGAGATTTTTATATATATAGAAGATAAGGATAATAAGATTTTTTTTTTTCATATATTTCCACCTTAAAAAATTACTTATTTATTTTTTACTAACAGGCCGCATTATATCGATTTGCATTGAAGAATAAATAATTAGAAAGAGCGGGTTTTGTCATCCCTCCTCACTCTCCAAAATAAAATAGCGTATGTGAGCAAGAGTTAAGCATTGCGTGTTTAAGCAGGTGGTTACTGCAACCAGAAGGGCAATTTATGACTGTGGAACGCAGCCCTGTTACTACTAAAGCAAACTACATCCAAGGTTTCATACATTTTGTGAAGCAAATACCTCATTTTTAAGACTGAATAAAAAATGTCATCTGTCTATGCATCGTTTTAAAGGAAATAATGCACAAACTAAATTTAACGCATTGTTGAAATCATAACTCTGCAAATATATGGCCTTACCTTTCGGGCGACGAGACTCGGAAACATCCGGATGAAATCCGGATATAGTGCAAACAATTTCCTGCTCCATGTGAATTGTATACGTGACCAATATACAATGAGCCGTAACTTTCCTTGGCTTAAGTAAACGGCGAGGAAACATCAAGCAGGCGTAAATAGATCTTTGCTAACTGGTCAAGGCTCAGCAGAGTTTATGGGCCAGTCGCTGAACGCCTTATTGCTTAGGTGTTAAGGGCGTAATTAGTTTGTATAGTGAGTTTGGTTATGTCGGCAGGCTCTGATGTGTATGGAACCGGATATTGTCGTCTCTCCTGTGCGAAGGAGCAGAATTGCTAATAGAGGCTATGTGCTGATGTTATATTTAAGGCGAGATAAGACAAGAATTATTTGATAGTATAAATCTATTTATATTAACTTTATTAGTTAATATAAATAGATTAATGTATAAAAATGTGCAAATCTGTGCCTGAGTGAGTGCCAGAATTCATTTTTCTATGCTTCTTTTATCTTGTCATAAAAAGTTATATGTGATCGGTAGCTACCTACCATAATAAATTAATAATCATAGAAATTCAATTAAACTTTAGATATTTATATACAGGGTAGTTTTTTAGAAAAGGTTTTTAGAATTATGTAAATTAATTGAAATCTGCAAAATTACATATTTTTATCTAAATTAAATATGTTTCTGCCTAGCTACAATATGGGATTCTTCAAGCGAGCTGTAAACAAATTCCCTGTAGGGTAGCCAATGCACACCCTTGCGTGTTGCCTTAGGCGACTGTAGCCACCCGGTTTTCCTGCTTGACTTTGTAAAATTTAAAAAAAAATATACATCCATTGTTTTAATTTTATATGGTAATAATCTCAATGATTTCAACGTGTAGAAACACTCATAGATTGGAAGGGACTGGAGTGGTAGATATCAATATCTTCCATACTCGCTATTAACAAGCTAGTAGGTACCTTGGTTTACCTTAGATATACAAACAGGTTAGGTATTTACCTACCGTAATAACATGTTTATGAGGCACAGTTAGTTTTCTCAGACCATAAGTGAGTTTAGTGCAGGTGCAAGTCAAAGAACATACAGTCGTCATACCCTGCAACTGAAAACAAGTTATTCTCGTTGGAAATAGTCGCATAACTTTAGGAAAAAGACGTTGTGCGACGTCGACGAATCTGCAAAAGTCAGCTAGATTAATTCACTCCACTTTAAAACCTTTTGAAATTTCACTTCCGAATTTGCGTTTCCTTGAAAAATAGCACCAAAGCCTTCGACGTTCGAAGCGTACTGTTGGCACAAAAAGTCTTTTAGTGAACGTAAAAATCTAGAAATTTCTAGTTAGCTATTCAAAGCAGTCGTTGCTTCGTTCAAACTACAACTCTCAAAAAAAACAACGCGTTGAAGTAAACGCCTAACTATTTGTTTACAACTTACAAAGAATAGCTTAAGCTTAAAACTCTATTTAAGTAGTGGTACTGCGTTTCGAAGTCATTTAGGCAGCTAAATGACCGAGAAAGTAACCGTCTGGCGGTAGTAACCACCTCCTTACAGAAGACCACAGTGAGTAAGGAATGCTTAATCCTACTACGGTCGGCAGAGCGACCGTCAGCCTGACAGTCGACCATATGAAATATCGAAATATAGATGGCGGTAACAGTTTACAAAAACAGTGAAGTTTTATTTTTAACTAGCTGGAGCCCACGACTTCGTCCGCGTTGAAAAATATTAAGTAGCCTATCCTGTGTCCCGTACGTCCAAATGTTTATCTACCAAGTTTCATGAAAATCAGTTAATTCGTTTCAGTTAGAGGAACATACATACATACAAAAAAAAATCTAAAAATCGTCAATTTAGTTTCAGTATCATGTATAGAGAATATAAACACGATATCTCTGAAAACGAAGTAACTTACTCCATTACCGACCCTTAAAGATTTATTATTAGTATTGATTGATTATCTTAATATAACTATAACATTGACTTATATATTACTATAATTACATTTTCACAAATTGTATAATTTCCAAATTTGATATTTTCTATCTTAGTTACCCACACACATACCCTTCCACCTTTTACAAGTCAATTTCCTTTAATAATATGAACCTTATTCTTTTTCTGATATTCAATTAAATGATTTCTGAAAATAATGCTATCTAAGTGGATAATTGCAAATTTAATATTGTTTTATCCATGTTACTGTTCTTGTATCGCTGTGGAGTTTTTGTTTAAATAAAAACAGAAATATTATACTTTTAAATAAATTATGAAACTGAAGTATTTTATTTTATTTTTTCTTAACAAAGGACAATTAAAATTAATAGGGATGCCGTGGATAAGACCAGACTAGAGCGTCCATTAATTCTAAAACAACCGAGGCTGGCTCAATATTTTTAAAACTCAACCGCAAACCAATTCTATTTCCATCCGTACCAATAACCATTACGAAAGTTATATAAAAACATTTAATTGCAACGACCCGAAGTTGAATGTTCCAAATTGTAACCAAATCATTTATTTACTTAATCAAAACCAATCGTATTAATTAGCCTAAGTAGGGCCGCAGCCCCAATTCTTGACGTTCCACAAATTATTGGAGAAGTTTTCGTCAATATAACGTTATTTAATTTTCTCAAGTCAGTTTTACAAATTGGCAAAGTTGGGAGCTTTCAGCAAGGTCGTCGATTCGACGTTACATCAATTATATTTATAAACTAGCGGCCCGCTCCCGGCTTCGCCCGGTTTGTATTTTTTCTAAAATAAACGTAGCCTAAGTTACTCCTTATTACATCAGCTACCTGCCAATAAAAGTCCCGTCAAAATCGGTCCAGCCATTTCAGAGATTAGCCGGAACAAACAGACAGACAGACAGTCAAAAATTGTTAAAAATGTTATTTTGGTGCATGTACCGTATATATATTCATATGCATGTAGTAAAAAACGGTTATTTCAATATTACAAACAGACACTCAAATTTTATTTATATGTATATATAAGTATATACAGATGTTAATAGATTGAATTATTTTCTGTTGAATTCTTGAGTCAAATGGAAAATCTTTTTAAACGAGTAATTTATTGTTGACTATGTGAATGACCTATTCATTTAATTATTATCTATTCGTACAATAGATTTATAGAAATACTAGCTGGTGCCCACGACTTCGTCGGTGTTGAAAAATATTAAGTAGCCTATCCTGTGTCCCGTATGTCTAAATGTTTATCTACCAAGTTTCATGAAAATTAGTTAATTCGTTTCAGAGTTATGGAGGAACATACATACACACAATACCTACACTTACAGATTTATTATTAGTATTGATGATTATTCGATATAGATATGAAACTTTGAAATATGAGGTATAAGAAATCACCATTTATTTCCGGGTTCGGACGGATTAATTTTTTTCTACACAACCTTTCTACACAAACTTTTCTAGTTTATCGATTTTTCCATTTGTGAAAACCATTTCAAAATACGTCGGGTGGTTTAAAAGAAGTTAGTGCAGAAGCAGACAGAGGCGGACAGCGACTTTATTTTATAATCTACTAGCGACCCGCTCCCGGCTTCGCCCGGGTTGCAATACTAAAATATTTAGAATCCACGTTGATACAAAAATATCTTAACTCAGTTTTCGCAGTTTCAGCGTCTGTCAAGGCGGATATATATCTCTCGCCGCCATTCTGTCATTGTGCACAAATTCGTTTAAGAGTCAAAGCTCGGATTCTTCGAACGTTTTTCTTTCAAAGATGCGAAGCAGATGTCGGAATAACTTTTTATTGTATACAAGTGAATTGTGAAAGATAAAGCTTGAAATGGTTCTTAACAATGACAGCCCGTTGAGAGAGTGATTTTTAAAGTGTACTTGTATCTCTCTTTTTTTTTTTTCATTTTAAATATTAAATCGAGAGGTGTAATGGTGCAAACACACAAAAATTTCTCATTTATGAATTAAAAAAAAAAACAAATAATTGAATTTCTAATATATAAAATTCTCGTGTCGCGGTGTTTGTTGCCAAACTCCCCCGAAACGGCTGGACCGATTTTGATGAAATTTTGTGTGCTTATCGGGTAGGTCTGAGAATCGACCAACATCTATTTTCCTAAATGTTAAGGGTGGTCCACCCCAAAAAAATTTTTTTTGACCAAACAACGTTTGCTCTGCTAGTAAGTCTATAAAAGAGTGACTGTTCCATTTATAAGATAAAAAACGCTAGAATTTCTTTGTTTTTATTTATTTAATTTATTTGTAGAAGCTATTTATTGACGCTAATCTAGTAAACTGTTCAATTAACTGTTTTAAGACCTCTTTAAAACAGTTTTTCAATAGGTATCTGTTTTTTTAAAGCTAAATTAATTTTCAATTCAGTAATTTGTTTTAATAAATTATAATTTAATAAAGTAAGTAATTTAATACATTTAGGTAATCATAGAATAAAAGCCTTAATAAAAAATTATATAAATATTTTTCTAAGATATTTTGAATTTTTTAAAAATAATGGCAAAATGACAACAATTTTTCATGGAACACGTAATAAACGTCAGTGACCATAACTATTAGTTTGCACAATTTTGTCGCTCGCATTCAACTCAGAACTCAGAACCATTTAATATAAAATGAAACTAATAGAAACAGGGCGAGCCATCGAACTTTTCCTGCAGCTGCCGTTTATCTAACAACGTTTATCTGGACGCGAAAATGTGCGGCCACGAAAACAGCGGTTATTTTCTAAACTATAAATGCTATGTATATTTATATATTATACTAGCTGACTCGGCAAACGTTGTTTTGCCATACACAAAAAATATCACTTAGGGGTATGGAAAATAGATGTTGGCCGATTCTCAGACCTACCCGATAAGCATACAAAATATCATCAAAATCGGCCCATCCGTTTCGGAGGAGTTTGGTAACAAACACCGCAACACGAGAATTTTATATATTAGATATTATCAACATCGTACGTACCTGTTTATATGTGTAAGTATTTATATGTTTCGTTTCGTTCCTCAATACAAACATCACTTTTTTTTTTACTTTACATACAAAATTGCTATTTTCTCCATTAATGGAAACCCTCTGGTGTTTCTCGTGTTTATTTCGACATGACGGTATCGACGATTTCAATTTACTGTTTTACCCTTCTGCAAAATTGTCCTTAAAAACTGTCAATTTCTGTAAAATTTCAATAAATTACCCACACTTATAATAATTCCGAAATACATAAAAAGTATTTCACCCACAAAAACACGGAACCATCAGGAATTTCGTGGCCCAATCGACTCTTCGGGCAGTTACTAGACAGCACAGCGATAGGTTTCGAACGCTCCGCTCACAAACAAACACTTTCCGCCTTTTGTTTAGCCAGTTTCACGTGAAAAAGTTCCCCCCCATTGAAACCGTTGAATGACGTCGCCTCTTCCGTTCTGCTTACCTGATTCCTAAACCACTGATTTTTATTCGCAGTCGCCAGCGAACTTGAAGAATAAAGTGTAGGCTTTATGGGGTGAAACCGACCAGACTGTACAGCCTTCGGACAGCCCTATTCTATGTTGCCATTCATGCTTGACTCTGTTTCGCTCTAGGGATCGAAATATATTATTTCGTAATGAGATTAGAGAAGTTTGACAAGGAAAATTAAAAGTAGTTTTCATTATCATTTGGAGACTCTTTAGAATAAATATTTTTTCTTATGAAGTTCGTCAAAATGACGGTCCACTAGACGGTATATGGCTACCGTCGCCTATGACACAAGCAACGCAAGTGCTTTGTCGATCATAAACAACGCAGTAGGAAAAGAATATAGAAGTGGTAAATATTTTAGTTCATCGCGCATTCTTTCGTTAGTTCTTTTTTTACCATAACTTTCGTTTGTTAGTGCTTTATTGTTCATTGAATTTGTATTTTACTTAATTCCACTAGATCTATAGTCTTAGCTTAAGATGTCTAAGGTCTAATAGGCTATTTGACTGATTTTGAAAAATTGTTTTAAATTATTCGTTGGTATATGATTAATACACCACATATATATTTCTGCGAAATTTGCAGTATTTTCCGTAAAATATTGTGTTAACATTTAAATTAGAATATTGGCGCTAAAAACGCTGTTTCTGTAATGGCGGACGCCATATGATCTGCGTGACGTCACACCCAATTAAACTAGTGTACCAAAGTGTATAACAATAAACAATGTTGACTTGCGTGTGACGTCACGCGAGACGTAGCCAATCACAGAGCGTTCTTGTGGCTGAAGAAATTTAAAAAATAATTTGAATTTATTTTGTTTATTTTGCAAAATCTGTAAATATTTTCGGGTAAAATAGAGATAAATATGTTTTTTTCTAAGTTATTACCTAATAGGATGACCACATTTCGTTGCAAATTTTTAATAGTGTCAAATAGCCTATTACGTGTCTAAGGTCTACTTTTAGTTTAGTAATGTAGTTTTACTATTCATACAACGACTGCTCAAAGTATTTTTAAGTTTATTGTAGGTATGTATAATGATACATAGACAGCACATGCTGTGCTGTGCGTTAATAGTCAGTCAGCACAAACAATTTTATAGTATAGATAACAGGGCAAAGTCTAGCTAGAGTCTAGATGCGAGCACAATATGTAGCTCCGAGAAGACAGTATTTTTCATCAAAATATCGTATTTTTTGTTTTATTTTTAATATAAAAACACTCAACGAAACAACAAAATAAAACTGTAACTATGATCACAAAACTCTACCTCGGTTTAGAAGATAGAAAGTGTTTTAGTTATTTACAAGTTACTAAGTTTAAGGGAAGTTAAAGTTGGGTAGTTGTAATTGTAAATAACTTAAACCAGTGGATCTCACGACTTGTTTCTCACTACATTGTTTGATCTTATACATTATGTGTGTACTCTACTTAACTAAGTTAAATTTGTCACCAACTTTAGTTTTAGGAGATTTGTTTCGATTATGTTACATTTATTATATACTAGCTGGTGCCCACGACTTCGTCCGCGTTGAAAAATATTAAGTAGCCTATCCTGAGTCCCGTATGTCCAAATGTTTATCTACCAAGTTTCGTGAAAATCAGTTAATTCGTTTCAGAGTTATGGAGGAACATACATACATACATACATACAGAAAAAAATTCTACAAATCGTCAATTTAGTTTCAGTATCATATATAGAGCCTATAAACACGATATCTCTGAAAACAAAGTAACTTACTCCATGACCGACCCTTACAGATTTATTATTAGTATTGATAACCATTGTATAAGATTCATGTACTGAGTATTCAGTGATTGGCTAATAGTTTTGTGAAATAAATTTTAAAATTGAAACTTATTATGAAAAGTAGTCGTTATGAAGAGTTATCATAAAGTATAAATTGGGCAGCCTTTATGGCAACAATAACCACCCCTTTACAAAAGACCACACTGAAATAACAGCAGGTATGCTGTTGTGTTTTGGTGGGTGCGTAAAGGATGCCAGAACCCACTTCCCTATTACTTTTTTATTCCTTATCCCTTAACTTAATAAGTTGGGTAGCTCACTTATGGCATTGCTTGTGATAATAGGCAGCTACCATCAAGTGGAATGTCAGCCTGTCTGCCGACCATTACATAAAAAAATTTGCAGATGCGAAACAAGATCTGAAAAGATTAATAAATTGTCATTAACGTAATAAATTTCGGAACTTTTCTCTTAAAAGTTACAAACTACCCTCGTATGTCATAAAAATAAACGAAATAAATATTAACCCATAATGAGGTAGTTCTAAATTTGGTTGCGTAGGCACAGCACAACGGCAAAATGCGATAATAGATAAATATCTCCCAAACAATATTCGATAAAAGCAATCTAGATAGCTGCCGGGGGTCCGAAGCACCCCGCAACACTTTATGGGCCAACAACTTTGCTAGGGTCAGATTTATAGCTGACCATCCCCTACCTGAAAGGGATCTTGGGAAAAATGTTAACAATGTCCTTTTTTAGTGACAACTCGTGTCCTATGGTGTATCGTTAAAGTTAGATAGTTTTTTTTTTAATCTACAAACGCAAAATTAAAAAAAAGAGAAGTTAAGGTTAATTACCACTGTTAAAAAAGTGATACGTCAATATCACCTTAAATACTGATTCACAATTTTGACAATAAAAGAATAAAACCAATATAAGTCTTGAATTCGAAATCAACTTCATGGTGTCTTACATCGGTGGCACAACTTCAGTAACTTATCGTACTTTTTAACCTTACGCGCTAGAGGCAGTATAAAAAATACTTCACTATTGAGTTTAAAAGTGCCTAAAGTAGTCTGTCATGTCCATTTGCTATGAAACGCGAATTCTTTTTACACTGAATTTACTGCGCTTCACTCTATAAGTTCTATTTTAAGTAAAAGTGTCAAGGAAAGGCAGGCAGAGGCAGTCTCCATGTTCAAAATAATAACCGCCGCAATTATAGGAAGCTCAACATGCCCCAGTAAAAGCTCCAAACAACATCCAATGTACTAAACCTAAATCTAATCTAATCTAATATAATGCTCAAGTTAAATATCTAAAATCTTCTACTTTTTAAAAAAAAGTTCACGTCCAAGAGTCAATCCTTTCTTCCTTCTTTTTTCCTCTAATTTCTATTATTTTACTGTCTTTGACTTTCGTGCCTTCATATTTTGCACATTATTATTCTAAACTAGCTGGTGCCCACGACTTCGTCCGCGTTGAAAAATATTGAGTAGCCTATCTTGTGCCCCGTACGTCCAAATGTTTATCTACCAAGTTTCATGAAAATCAGTTAATTCGTTTCAGAGTTATGGAGGAACATACATTACATACATACATACAGAAAATAATTCTAAAAATCGTCAATTTAGTTTCAGTATCATGTATAGAGCCTATAAACACAATATCTCTGAAAACAAAGTAACTTACTCCATGACCGACCCTTACAGATTTATTATTAGTATTGATAATTCCAAAATATTATTATGAATTTAAAATTGCCTTGATTATTAGCTAGTGATAGAACAGTGTGCCCACCATTGTATAACACAGTTAATCAGGTAGCCTTCCAATACTTAGGACATTTTAAATGAAATTGGAAATTAAGAAACAGAAATGAAAATAGAGAAAATGTTTTCATTATATTAAATTTTAAAAAAACTACTGTCAAGAAAGAATAAGAAGAGGCCAGGTGAAGTATTTCCATTCCAAAGGAAGCCTAACTAACAGGGGCCACTCGAAAACTTTTACTAAACTGTACTAACTTGCGGAGTATCGCATATTTTAGTTTGGTGCAACTCATGAAAGATAAACTCTTATAATAAACTATGAAATATAGTCATGTTACAAATATACAAATAATTTTTAAAATCGGTCCAGTAGTTTTTGAGTTTCATCACAAACAAAAATACAAAAACATTAATTTTTCTCTTTATAATATTAGTATACAAAGAGGTTTTAAATAAGTGACAGATTAGGTATAGCAAAATATAACGGTAAGAGAAAAATATTTGTAAACTATGGGGCACTCAAAGCGAAACTAAATAAATTAGGTTAAATTAAAAATTAATAAATAAAATCGCTTTGTTGCTTGTACCACAACAACTCGTCAAGGGATAACTATAAAGAAAGATTTGAGGGGACTCGATTGTCGTTAGCTACTTAACTATTCAGACTGTTAGAACTATTTTTGTATTTAGTTCGTACTTAATTTCGTCTAAATTATAAGAAAATTATTGAACAAAAAATTTTTCCATTACTTGGTTAGTCTATACAGACACAGAATAGTAGATATTAGACATCTAAAGTATTTTATGGTATAAGCATCTACAAAAATTTCACTTAATCATATTATTTTCTTTATTATTTATATATTTTTTTAGTTCATTTAATGGCTAAATGTGTACTTCATTATCTTGTCTTGAATTTATCAAAAAGTGCAGATATACCAGTATAAAAAAAGTGTCGATTCGTCGCTGCATTCTCTGTTAATGTGTCAATAGATCAGTTTTTTCATATCGTTATAAAGACGTTATATTAAAGACGTTATTGTTGATTATATATAGTCAAACAAGAGTAGATAATGTTTCGAAGTAATATTAAATAACATCATAAATAACAAATAATCAATACTAATAATAAATCTGTAAGGGTCGGTCATGGAGTAAGTTACTTTGTTTTCAGAGATATCGTGTTTATAGGTATTGGGGTTATGGGAAGCAATGAAAGATGGAATTTATATGAAATGATATTATTTAATAGTTTCTTTTAGTATATCAGGAAGGTGTGTTCGTATCTACTACTAAGGGGCGCAGATTGAATAGAACTAACTCTGAAGCTCAAAGTCAAACGTATAAGACTCTTGTATGAAACAAAGAGCTATTGTAATAAACCTTATGTTTATATGTGTAAAGGAGAAAGACTCTCAATCTACTTGTTAGAGTGAGACAGATTTATTTTGATATATTCCAACAATAGGCTCTACACGTGATACTGAAACTAAATTGACGATTTTTAGAATTTTTTTCTGTATGTATGTATGTATGTTTCTCCATAACTCTTAAACGAATTAACTGATTTTCATGAAACTTGGTAGATAAACATTTAGACGTACAGGACACAGGATAGGCTACTTTTTTTCTTTTTCAACGCGGACGAAGTCGCGGGCGCCAGCTAGTAAATAATATATTCTATGTATATTACACCTACAAGGCATAAATTAAACAGTACGTGTACCTCTATGTATATAATTAGTGTCGTGTCAGTTTCGCGTACGGCGGTCGCGATTTCATTAAAATCCTGTCACTGATTGTAACTTTGAAATATGTACGAGTATTTCAACCACATTCATGACAGACTAGTATTTAGGTACTGTGTGTGCTAACATGGAAACTTTTACATGTCTTTATAAGACTGATCACAAAAATTCACTGTAAAAATTCAAATTGACAAACAATTTTTACAATCATTGAAATAACCGCACGGCATCATATTTATCTTATATCTTTATGCTTATTATACTAAATTATTAAATTATAATGCTTATTATGCTAAATTCATGTAAACCACGCATCGAATTTTGATGCGATTTTCGCCATTAGTTAGATCATTTTTCACGTAAGGTTTTTATACAATAATAAAAGCTAATTAAGTTGTTATATAAGTAAAGAAAAACAATATTTTGCAACCAAGTTGCTGAACAATAAATTTATATGCCTGAATCCTAATAAACCTAAAATGTTAAATATGTAAATTAATTTATGTGGCTAAGGCTTTAAATCCTGGGAAAACTCCATGATGTAATATTATGTAATCAATACTAATAATAAATCTTAGAGGGTCGGTCATGGAGTAAGTTACTTTGTTTTCAAAGATATCGTGTTTATAGGCTCTATACATGATACTGAAACTAAATTGACGATTTTTAGAATTTTTTCTGTATGTATGTATGTATGTTCCTCCATAACTCTGAAACGAATTAACTGATTTTCATGAAACTTGGTAGATAAACATTTGGACGTATGGGACACAGGATAGGCTACTTAATATTTTTCAACGCTGACGAAGTCGTGGGCACCAGCTAGTATATTATATTATTGTAATGTAAGCTTGAAGAAGGAACTGAAGCCTTTAAGTTATAATATAATTAAAAACTTTCTATTGAGCCCAAACATATTAAATCTGCTGTATGTTGCTAAGGATTTGGGTATCCCGCAGACTACTTAATGATGCAGCATCAGATCAAGATTAGCATGTCATGGAAATAACGTTGAAGTAACGTTATAAAAAATTTCACATCAATTGAAAATGTGGAAAATTATGACGTCAACTAGGATATGGGCTGATGATCTTCAAACACCTTATCAGATCTTTATAAGTTACTAGTGGCCCGCCCCCGGCTTCGCACAGGTGCAATTTTTTACTCAATCCAGCTGATAAAATTACCTTACATCGCCATCTGTTAGAATCTTTTGGAACTCACAGATAAATAATTGCTGGATTGAATAGGTATCAACAGATGGCGCTATGTTAATAATATTATATAATTTGCAAAAAAATAATAAACAAAATGAGATATAAACTATCCTGTCTTTTAAGTTGGATCGAATTACATATATCAAAATCGGTTCACTAGTTTGGGAGTTCATCGCGGACAAACAACATGACACGTAATTTTTATATATATAAGGATAGCTGAGAACGACTCCGATCACGTCAGCTTTCAAATAGTTAAAAAAAAACGGGACAAAAACACGTCAAACTTAGGTATAACACCCGTTTTTGCGTCACGCAAACTTCCTCAGGTGTACAAATAAAAAGTGCTTATTTTTAATGTGAAAAACACGATCTAAGCGAAATACATTATTTTGTCTACCGAGCATGACGCCTAAGGAAGCAGGTGGAATACAAATCAGAGACCAGAGAATTCGACAGGAAGCCACAAGCCAATTTAAATCCAAAACTCTTGTCGTAAGGTTGCTTTTAGTGTGATCACAACGCTAATTCTGTACACACATTTGTGTGGAATGTAGCAATGATCGTTAAAACCCAATCATGTACGTACTTGATCTTATTATGCAAAATTCTCGTCTCTTTGGATGAGATGTCGTTTAAGATAATTACAAGGTAAGATTTGGTAACATTAAATTTTTCTCGCCATTATGAAAATACTTGTAAAGTGGACATTTTAATGTAAACAAAACAAAACTTGTAATGTCATATGTATTATTCTCAATTGCTGGTCTCTCTTTTATACGGGATTCCGGTACCCTGATAACGTTAAGGCGTGAAAAGGTTACAAACAGACAGACAGGCAGACAGACTTTCAGATTTATAATATTTATAATAGTCATTTTTTCTGTGTACCAAATACACTTAAATAATAGATGTGCGAACAATGAGGCGTTCTAAATTTGAACAAATCTGCAGACGCACACTTAAATCTCATAAATCAAAGTTAGCAAAATCCAATTGAAAACCGCGCCAGCTCACTGTAATCCCTTCTATTTACCAACACAAATTGGACTATAAATAATATACAATATTATTATGACTTTCCAGTCAGTCTTGTTGAAGAGCCTTTTACACTGCAGACAGACAGAGTCTGCCTGTTGAAGTTGGATATTTATAATAATAACATAATAAAAAAAAACTTTATTTCTTGTATACAACTTTTAACTTATTTTTAACATGTTAGCTTATAATGATGATATACTATATTATTTTATTTATTTATTATTAGTTCTTCTCCTCTGCAAGGACCTCGGGTTGAATAAAGGCCTCCTCCAAAGATTCCCATTTATGTCTCTATTTTCTGCTAACTGGCTCCAGTTTAAGGCGGCCGTTTTTGTAATCTCGTCGTCCTATCGTGTTAGTGGACTGCCTCTATTTCTTCTTCCTTGTGGACCCTTCCACAAAGTTGCTTTTACTGTCCTTCACTGATCCGTGAGCCTCGCTACGTGGCCAGCCCATTTCCACTTTAGTTTTTGTGCGTAGGTCAAGGTTTATGCATTTTGTTATAGATCTTATTCTTGCGTGTCTAATTTTTCCAATTTTTTTAAATTTGAGCATGCTTCGCTGGCAACCCCTGGCAGGTTGTTATTTTGTGTTGGCTTTGACTGTAAATTTCCAGGTCTGGCATCCGTAATAGTATGTCAAACACGGTAAGAGGCTAGAGTTCATGATCTTAGTTTTCTTACTTATTGATAAGTTGCTCTTAAATACTTCTTTTAGACTCCAGTATTTATTCCACGTTTGTTGTTCTCTATTATCTATTTCTGTTCATTGATGCTGTTTACTGCAACTTTACTGATTAACCTGTGGTCCGACGGGTAGTTTAGTTTCACAGTACCAATATTCTGGAATATTCTAAGTTAATTGGACAATATATAGTCAATTTCGTTTTTATATTCTATCATATGACGACAAAGACCTAACATTATAATGTGGCAATCTGTACATGGTCGTTTTTTTTTCTTCGAGATAATTTTTGCTAGCTTTTACTGTTTTTATCTTAAGAGGGTTTTAGGTCGTACTCTTCCACGGTGACCAACCAGGTTCGAAGATGTAAGTTTCTTTCTTTCGTTTGCATGATTTGTTGTTATTGATTTGTCAATAGTTTGAACTAACGCAGCGGTGACCGTGGGAATCTCCACTGAAAATGGGACGATTCTTTTTACGAACTTTGGAATATCATAGTAATGTTAAAACTACTTAATAGATCACATAACCTACTTCATTCTGCATTCTTTTATTAGATCACTAACTCAATGACTCAATTTCCATGTATCATTTTCAATAGACGCCCACTGAAAAATTATGAGACAGACCTTTATACAGCAGCCAAATTTAGTTTTTTAACTAATTTTGAAACAAATAGTGTACAAGTGGCCTAATCTGTTGTATTCGTTTGTAAAACAACAAATTTGTTTCATAATCTATGTTCATTTTTCAATTGAATGGGTAAAATCACCAAAATTAAATAACAATAAAAATATTCAATGTTTATTTTGATTCGTGTTATTGGTTCGGTAGATACGCATAGAAATACTTAGTTACAAAAGTGTTTTCTGCCCTTTGACAAAAGAAAAATTCACCAAAAAAAACATTAACACATCTGCAAATCCCCCAAAATCCTGTATTTACCTACTTGTCATTTCGTTGCGAACAAAATCTGCTGGGAACGTGACGAAGATAAGCGGATTTATTAGACAGCGAAGCTTGAGGGCAATGATTTTATATCAAATCGAATTGCAAAAAATCGAATCAGGAATCGAATCAACTTAATATTTTCTATAAGGGAACGACGCCATTAACTTTTCCAATATTGAAAATACTATAAATTAAGGCACCTATCGAGTTTTTCTATCAATTGCATAAAGCTCAATAAAATATTCAGTTCCTGCTCTATCATAATATGTGTTTAGAATTATAATGAGATCCACTTCTTAATCATCTTAAACATAGATGAGCAGTCGATTAACGATAAAAGCGAGATAATTTATGTATAGATCTTGAACAGGGATCTTTAACAGATAATATGTACAGATCTCCTTGTTACAGCCCTCCTTATCTAGATGACGTTGTTACACTAGTAATAAATTCATCTCGTGAAGTGCTCTCAGAATTTAAGTTAGCACGCACAAATCCAGAGACGTGTCCTTATTTAAGGCGGTAACCACAGAACGTGTTTTCTCTTACAAATTGTTATTAGTTGGAGTTGTACGCGACATGTTTACTTTGTTTTATTAAATAGAACACGACGCACAATTATCGCACTTCTCTAAGAAGGATTTTCAACTTAAATTTTTTTCCTTAAGTATTATGTTACTCAATGCAGTTAAGTGTATTCAATATTATACCCTTGTGTCGTTACGCTTATTCTGAAATAAACATTGTGTTTTGTTAATAAATATTATTTCTGTATTTATTTCTTCAAACAATCAACAGCTAATAATTTTATTCAAAACTAAGTTTTTTAGTAGGTTCTCTTTTAGTTTTACTCCACCAAATACTGAATAATCCTCCAAAAAATTATTTTAAAATTAGTTCGATATTTAGGTTAGATATGTTGGTATATGGTTGATTAACTCAAACCATCAACTAACTAGATAGTTTCCAAGCATGAGATCTATGTTAAATACATCTATACTTACTATGAAAATAAAAAGAGAGGGCGGATTTTGTATGTTGTCTATTATGTCGACATATATGTCGACTATTTGAAAGGTGCACTTTCCAGATAGACATAGGGTATAATATATAGGTATGATTTAATTTCAATGTTATTGTATACTTATATGGATTTTGAGACACAATTAGATGAACAATTTACTTTTTTTTATTAGAGATGAGTTTGCTCTTGGCCAACAACCAACTGTGTAGCAAGAATGAGGCCTATGATGGAGCTAGCTCACCCAGAAGATGGCCTATTCACTCGAAACTTTACACTCAAGCATCTCAATTATTTTTGTAAGTCGTCTATTAGGTTAAGTTTTATCAATGTAAATAATTAGTGTTAAGCCAACCAAAGGTAATGCCCATAATGTTTTTACTCAACATATGCATTCTTAATTGAAATTATCGTGAAAATTACATAAAATACCGTTCCTCAAAGACTTCGTTTCAATGGTATTTGAAGATGTAAATTTGACCACAAAACCCACTCTCACCGAGCGATTCAAGGTACGAGGTGGGTAATAGAATTTATAACACGCAATAACAATACTTTAGCTTTTATGACAATTCAAAAGTATTCGGCGAAGAGCCTGAGGACATATTTTACGACAACCCAAATATATGGGTTGACACGTTATGTACGTTTGAAATATTCCAAGGATCTCGAAAGATTTGTTTTACGCTTATCAGGTAATATGTTGAAAGTTTTTTTTTCTGTTTAACATATACTTTTATTTTATTTTTTTATTCCAAAATAAATACAATGTTAATAAAACTTGGTAGATAAACGTTTGGACGTACGGGACACAGGATAGGCTACTTAAATATTTTTCAACGCGGACGAAGTAGTGGGCACCAGTTAGTCTCTAATATAATGTTATTCGCGTATTTACTAATGTGGTTTCCTCTCTGACTTATGATTGGCTTATAATTAGCAGGGCTAACTGCTATGCATTCGAATGAACAGGTCTCTTCGAAAGGCCCTTAAATCATTCAAACGTTTGTCTTGCAAATGTTCCTCAGCTATGTGAGCCGGAGCGATCCTTATTCAAATCGGAACTTGAATTTATTAATTCCTCATTCCTATTCTCCCTTCCATAATTCGATGGAGTAATTTTGCAGGTTTTTGACCATACAAAAATAGTGATGGGAACTAATCGAACTTATTAAAAAACTTACGGTTTTATAAAACCGTAATCAATGCTTTATAGAAACATTAATTAATTATTATATTATTGTTTAAATTATATTTTTTGCAAAGTCGCAATTCTTTTCGATTATTATAATTTTTATGATGAGAATATTTTTATAACTGACAAAAAATAGCTATGTAATGCATTATACTATTCTTATTTATTTGACTTTACATATAAATTGTAAATTTTTTTTGTTCATTCCAAATCGACTTGGTCAATCCAAATTAGTCAATCTAAGAAAATTGATATATTAATAGAACAATTGGAACACTAACTAATCTACTATCAACAGTCATCATAAACTTAAATTCGCGTTAAGGCCTATTAAAATTGCCACATGGAGTATAAACGGCCTTCCGCCTAATATTCAAGAACTAGAGACAATAATAAATGCTAATAAACTAGATATTGTATTAATATCCGAGTCACATGCAAAACCTGATAGGACTTACCAAATGAACATCTACGTAACACCTCACCCAGATGGAACTGCACAAGCTGGTTCAGCGATAGTTATCAAATCTAGTTTGAAGCATGGAAAACTAAGTTTCGCATCACATCCAAGCAACCAATATAAGGTTGGAGGGTCGTGAGGGTCCTATTGTCATATCAGCACTTTACTTTCCACCAAAGCACAAAACATCCGAAAGCATGTTTAAGCACTACTTTGGAACACTCGGACATAGCTTTATTGCTGGTGGCGACTTTAACGCGAAACACATACTGGGTGTCGCGAAATAGCTGTCCTAGAGGTCGGCAATTAGAGAAGTGCGTTGATAAACTACACCTACAACATATCTCCACTGGAGAACCCACCTATTGGCCCACTGACACTACCAAACTGCCAAACTTGTTGGATTCCTTTTAACAAGATCCAGATCTTGTCCACAGATCTTCTCATTTCTGATTCAATCTCCCAGAGTTACCGCGAGCATAGCCCTCTCCATATTTCGTTGAGCTTTCTTAAGAGTTTAGAGAATAAATTAAGAGAATCGGCATCCCTTAAAACACATGGAAACGCAAGAGCACACGTGCTGTTTCATATTGGTCTTCTGTAAGACATCAGTTACTGCCACCACACTCACTGCACACTATATTATTACTTTTTTAAAAGGCAAAACCTTTTTCTAGTTTAATTTTTTATGTGATTTCGTTAAATTTGTTTTTAATTTCATCTATGCTCCTAAAAATCGTCTACTTTTTACTTATGCTGTCGTGTCGTCAATAAATCATACGCGATGATGCGCCGTGAACTCCGTGCCAACGGATCAGGCGATCGTTGATAGCTGGCTCCCTGTCTGACGATCTGACGACGACAATTACCACATGAACTCACTGGTTATATATTGTACTTTTATTTATTGTAACATCATCGATCGGACAAAAACTTGTTAGATAGCTGAATAATGCCCAACATTTATAAAAAACTAGCTGGTGCCCACGACTTCATCCGCGTTGAAAAATATTAAGGAGCCTATCCTGTGTCCCGTACGTCCAAATGTTTATCCACCAAGTTTCATGAAAATCAGTTAATTCGTTTCAGAGTTATGGAGGAACATACATACATAGAGAAAAATTTCTAAAAATCGTCAATTTAGTTTCAGTATCATGTATAGAGCATATAAACACGATATCTCTGAAAACAAAGTAACTTACTCCATGAGCGACCCTTACAGATTTATTATTATAAAAAATGATATAGGTAATAGGTATACAAAGTATATATACACACATACATAGAAATACTCGATTTAATTCTTTTGAGGTTTGTACAAGAAATAAATTAATATTTTAAAACTAAATTTACATTTAAATAAACATACAAATTTAACATAAAAACTTAAAAACTAACTAATTATTTTCAAAAAATACTTATAAATAATTTAATCCTATTAAGCCTTTGGTAGACGGAAATATATATTTAACAGTATATATTTAAATATATATTTAACAGTAAGTACCTATTTAATAAAAATAAGTCAAAAAAAGCACTTATACTTGAGATATTATGATAATTGAACAGAATTCCCACCTTTTATATCTACTTATACAAAAAAAAAACTTTTCTTTTATTGGTACCTACCTATTGACGAGCTAAACTGTTTTAAATTACTTTTTATCCTGGAAAATGTTAGATTCCCGAGGGTTCCTCTAAAAATATATTTCTTAATTTAAGCTTAATTTTTCTTAATCTTATTTAGTCTTAATTTTTCAACGCGGACAACCAGCTAGTTTAAAATAAATGGAAACAGAATTTCTCTATGACATTTCCTCGACAGTGAGTGAAATTAATTTGAATATTCCCATTTCTGAGAGTTGAAGTTAGGAAATAAGAATTCTCCGATACGATCACCCTGTAAAGGAGAGTGAAGTGTGAATGAGTTGCCATGGTAACAATTGGAGCCTCGAGGGGATGTTGTCTTATACATTTTTATCATGCAACCGAGGCGATGGAACTTCGAGAATGGTTGAATTTCCACTCTTGATGAAACATTGATTTTTTCGCTACTGCTTTTCGATCAAAATTTTGAATCTCGAATCTGTGACAGTGGTTAAAATTATCTTTCTAGATACCAAATCTTATTTAGTTAAAGTAAACTTTATGAACAGATTTTTTCAATATCTTGGTCCTGAGTGGACTACTGTACTTGATTTCGCAGTCATCAATTAAAATTATAGATGAAGTTTACACAAATTAGTAAGCCTAACTTTATGTTAACTTTTAGTTTGTTATATATTACGTATTATATATTATGCTTTATAGGCTAATGAAATGTATAGACCAAACCTTATAACAGTTGTTGGCTGTAATTTAGATGTAAGCAAAACTCATTGAAACTTAACCGTCTAGAGGAACATTATTTATAAGCTGTTAACCTAAGGGCAGTAAAGTCCAAAGTGACTGTGACGAGAGAATATTTACGTGGTGCGTAAATTTTTTATGCTCCTGCGGAAGGGTTGACCCGAAAATACCTCATCAACCCCCATTACTTTCGCGGTAAACGCGAATTTATATTTGACATAAAAATTTCTCTTCGTCGACGGTATAATAATGGGTGTAAAACATGGAAAATGTGGAGCCATTTTTTTTTCTTAGCCGCAGCAGCACGTGATTCGTGAAATACTAATTTTTTTAATGTAAAATATACATTACAAAATAGAGCAAAAAAAAATCGAATCGGCCTCCTTACCGCTGAATTCAAGTCAATTCAGTAATTTTAGATTTTTAGTAATTTTAGTAATTTTAGTAAAAGATCCACCAACATTTGCTCACACATATTATACACATAACTTACAACTTAATGAAAAAACTATAATAACCATGTGTGGCAACCAATTAAAGGTGAATACCACTTCTAAATTTCATTAAAGACAATTAGATATAAAATTAGATTTTAAATTCTATAAAAGGTAAAATAAACAACAAAAAATGATTACAGTACAAACAAAATTAAAAAAAGAATACCAGGAAAGATAAAAGATATAGATAAACTAAACTAAACTAAAAGTAACTTAAAAAACTATTATTATCAACTATTATTTTCAAGTTTTGCGAAGTTTGGTGAACGAATCAGCAAACATATCAATAAGATCGCTCATGTCGTTAATCGATTTGCATAGCCTTGGAACAGGAGAGCTTGATCCGAATACAGATCTGCGAATGGGTGGACACAGTGGAGTTATGGGTGCCCTAGGGATTCTGCGGGGAACACGAAGATTAAATCGTTGCAGCAACGGAGGGCAATCAATATAATTTCTAAGAATTTTATATGCAAAATAAATATCAGACATATTTCGCCTCCTCTCCAGAGATGTTATAAAGAAGAGACGAAGCCTGCCTTCATATGATCTTACTTTTTTGGTGACTCCGTTGCTAAAAGCTAAACTAGTGACAAATCTTTTTTGTAGGCGTTCTATTCTGAGGGAATGAGTTGCATAGTGAGGTCTCCACACAACACTGCAGTACTCCAGGATGTTTCTAACATACGTGTTGTATAGTATTGTAATTGACAGTTTTGCAGTAAACAAGTCAATTTTAATTTACCTTTTAAGTAAAATCAATGGAAATAATTTAATTTTAATTAAAAATATTACTTGTGCAATAATTTAATTAAATTTAAATAATGACTTTAATGTGGTTATGGCGGTTGAGTCGATATTTTGTTTTCATGTAGGTATAGTTGATAGTACCTATACTCACTATTGTCCTTAGTCTGCACCTAAGTTAGCCACAATAATTAAGAACCTAAATAGGTAAAAAATACATATTGCAAAAGTTATAATTAATTGAGCAATGGCTTTCTTAGAACTTAGAAAGTGAATAATTCGGTAGTTATTTGTTTGAAAACGTAAGTCTGGAAAGTTAAGGCTGTTGAAGGCAAAGTTGTCGCCGACTTCGGCGTGTACAAGCGAACAAACAAACAAAAATAACATCTTACTAAAACCGAGTAATTGGATTTGAAAGTCACTGACATAGTTTTCTCGCGAAGTAGACAACTATCAGTGGAAACAAAGTTGTATGTTTGTTTTAGTGCAATATTGGGCTAATTATGTAAAATATTATTTCAACTCTGAAAAGCATGCCAATCTTGACATATATTTAAAAGTTCAGTAATAAAAGGAGTACCTAGGCCGATGCAAAAGAGAATTGAGGAGAATGGGGAGAATTGGGGAGAATTGGGGAGAATTGAGGAGAATTGGGGAGAAAACCAAATAAAAGTGTGTGCAAGCAAGGCACACTGTGTTTCACTGGCACTTATACAGCCCGTCTGGCCACAGTAACCACTTGTCTCGACATTAATTGAGCAGCATCATTACGTGGCATCAGTGACCTTACCTATGTCCCTGTTACAGGACAGGGAATAAGGCTAAACGTCTTTAAATAGTCATTAAATAGGACAGCCTAAACGTTCATTTCATACGAAAATGAAGGAAGTTTATTTCTATTTTCTATAATTTTCACAATTAAGTATAGTAACAACATAAAACAAAATTAAATTATAATGCTTCTGATTTAAAATTAGCAATACGTCTAATCCAAAGAGTACAGAGTGCATGTGCACGTTTTTGTTTTAAAATACCACCTCGAAGTCATGTGACGCCTTTTTTAAATAAACATGCAATTTTGAAAATGAGGTCTAGACAGAAACTGCATTTAGCGAGTTTACTCTTTGGTTTAATAAAATACGAAACTCCAAAATATTTGTATAAGCGACTCGAATGGATCGGGGGTTCCAGATCTGGTGAAGTACTCGTACGTAGGCATTCCCGAGAACTGTGCACGCCACGTCACGTGTCAATGAGTTTTAGAGGTAGTTTCCGATACGCGGCTAGTAAGATTAGTAGCACTACCATGAGTTGCTATCGAAATTTGACCTTAGTTTACTTCTGTCGATAACGAATAAACTAGCTTCGAATTGTTTACAATATAAGTCGCACCATGAGTTTCGCTAATGTTTACTTTACTCGCTAACGCTAAATCGATTGTGTCTAACTTCATGCTTAATAAAGCTATCTCTTTTTAAATGTACTTGAACGAAAGAGAAGGATATAGGATTCCCTACGTTCATACCATGGAGAATAAAGGTAAGGAGGCCCAACTCTATACTTGAGAAAGTGTCCGTCGAATACGCTCAATTAGGCGGCGCTGTAATAGAATTGGGATGTGACACACTAGTAGCATTTTATTTACGGTTATTTCATGAACTACGCAACCAACCAATCATAAAAAACCAAAAAATAATTAAGTAGGCATTTCAATGATAATAACAACAATATAGAGTATATAAAAATATATTCACGACTTTTCACCCTTCAATTTGCTAGTGAAACATTTAACTACTAACGTTACGGTATTTCTCGAGAACATCAGTCAAATTTGTAACTCATGGTACCGATTTTGTATAGAAATATCAAGTTAACGTTAGTCGCTAGTGACTACATTCGATAGGTTTTTTACTTATGCAACTCATGGTACCGATTTTAGTTCTTTGAGTGACCGCTAGAGGCGCTGTACAATTTTCCATACAAATATTTTACGTTCTCGCTCATCTCTCGCTAGCGAGTTCAGTCGTCATAAACTCATGGTAGTGCTACTGGAATAACATACCGCCACCAATTCGCAATCTTCACAGTTTGCACGGGTTCAAGACCAAATTGAAACTTTTTCTCAAGGAACGGCAGAAACAACAGGAAAATTTGAAAACAGAAGTATCGATTATCTAATTTTTTCTATCATAGTTCGAATAACGTCAGTAGTATATATATTTACACTTATGGTTGCACTTATAATATATTTAATATATGTATAAATTAATTAATGTATTTAAAACTATATTGTGATTATTCAATTATTTATGTTATTAGAGACTGTTATATATTTCTCTAGTCTAGTGATATATATTATATTATTTATGTGTAATGTTATGGACTTGGGCGGGCGTCCGTGAAGCCGACCATAAGGTCCCCAGCGGAAGATCAGCGCTGTGTGTGACTTGTAGCACACACAGCATATGCTGAGTTGGGTGCCTATTTGGGTCGAGACACTGGTGCATGCACTGGCAAGTATGGTACCATTGCTAATACGATTAAAATTATTCTCATTAAACTTGTATTGCATGTGCTATTTGTGTTGATTCAATAAAATTTCTTTTCTTTCTTTCTTTCTTTCTTTCTTTCAATATTTTTATTCATTTATTTATCACCAGCAGACCTGACAGTCGTTGCCCTGTTAATATTATTTAAAAATATTGTACCATCCAATATCCGATGTAGCAATTTGAAAGGGTTTTAACTGAGCTTTTATATTATTTTATATTATCTATTGGTTCAGCAGAAACTATTTACTACAATCTGCCCGTTTAACTTGGAACAGACAGCTTTAAAATCTTGTTCCAAAACTTAATTTAAAGTAAAGCTTCCCGATTCAAGCTAAAGTTAAAAATTCCCTCTTCACGCTCCATGTTTCTAGTAAACAACTTCTTTATATAGATCTACGAGCGTTATTTTCTTAGATGCATCGTCTATTTGAAAAGGTATTTTCTAGTGATACTATCGTCCCTACTCGACTTCACACACTTTATCATTAGTAACCCAAATATCAGGATTAATGACTAGGTATATTATAAACTAGCCACCCGCTTCCAGCTTCGCCCGTGGTCAATTTTTTATATAAAAATCTTCCCCGTTTATCCCTCTTTCCATATGTGAAAACGGAATTAAAATCTGTCTACACATTCTCGAGTTTTTGAACCATATACAAACGTAAAATTTTTATATACAATATGAAATAAAAGACGATTAAAAACCTATCTTCACTATTATTTATAAGTAGTAGTTGAGCACACTGCGTTTCGCAGTCATTAAGGCAGTCCATCTGGCGACAGTAACCACCGTGAAACAACAGCAAGTGTGCTGTTGCGTTTTGGTGAGTGAGTGAGAATTATTGCCAGAACCCATTTCCCTATTATCCTTTATTTCATTAAGGTCAGCAGCGCACTTGCAGCGCCTGTGGCGTCGCTTGCATTATAGGCGACGGTAGGCCACATATCATCAAGTGGACTGTCAGCCTGTCTCTCGACCCAACATAAAAGCAATCTCTAATATAAGGCCCAGATTAGGACTCACATATTTCACTGCTCTAGTCTCGCATTGGCTCGCCAAAGTACCAGCTAGATCCATTTGACACTTTGCAGCGTCGAATTGTTCGAATTGTTGACGATCCAATGCTCACACAGAAATGCTTAGAAACACTTAGTTCAAGAAGACATGTTGCCTCTCTTTGTGTGCCTGTTGCCCATGTTAGACATGTTGCCCTACCGGCTGTACAATGTGCCTACTATTATTTTTGAAACATTGATAATAGACCTAGCAATAGGTATTACATGTTTTACGGACCTGTCTCGCATAATAATTGTATTCGCATTTCTCATTTAGTCCTATTTATAAATTCTTTCAAAAAACCTCTAGATTGTAATTGGCTGAAATCGCTTTGATCTTAAAACCTTTTCTATTCAGATCGTTTCTATTCAGATTTTGCACATAAAAATAGTTATTTGTTCAACTAGAGAGCAAAATTGTTTTTTCCTGCGAGTGCCGACTGTAAATTAGAAACTAGCGAAGTAGTCTAGAATCGATAGTCTAGATTCTAATATAGACTACGAGCGAAATAAGTGATTTAAAGGCACGAGACATAAAAAAATTTGCTCTCGTGTTAAACATACATACAACTTTTCACCTCAACAGCGAGAAAAGCGTTACTGGGTCATCTATAGGTAAGAAAATCAAAATATTATGTTTATTATAGCCAACCTTCACATAGCCATAGTCACATAAATTATAACTACTAAATTAACAAAAATATTAAAAGTTGAAAGTAAAATTACTGCAATTTGTAAGATTAAAGATAACAGTTTTGTTCGGAACTGTAATAGTCGTATTATTTACTTGCGTGTTAGCTAAGGGCCCTGTCGCTATGTTTGTACGAATGAAATAATTTTCTGGAAGAAAGCTAAGTTCGGCATTTGAAACTTGTTCTCTTAATTCTTCTGGAGTTAGACCATCACCACTGTACGTACTCATTTTTTTTAAAAATTACCAAAACAGTACAAAAAAACACCAAGACCTAATGCTGAAAGAGTTTCTGAACGGCTGTGAAACTATCTTCACAGCTGGGCCAACTCTAAAAAATCACACTATAAAATCAAAATTTTATTCCTGTGAGTTAAATCGCGTGTTCGAATTTCGAATCACGCTCGCATCAAAAATCGATTTTCCTGCGAGTTTTTAGCCATCAAAAGCACCCTTTTCGTGCTGGAGAAGTGAAAAGGTTTCTTTAACTTGTCAATTTTCAAGTATAATAAAAACGAGGGAATTTTTACATAGAATCGATTTGTAATTTTTCCGTCTCCCTTTCTAAATGAAAATATTAAAAAAAATATTATTCAAAGGCACGAAAAATTAAAGAAAATTTCGCCTCCAAGACAAATCCCTCCGGGACAGAGTTTGAATAATTCAATTTATTCGATTAAGGTGGTTCATATTAATTCCAGCCGTGAGTAGAATATTGCCAGTCTTGAAAACATACGGGAAGCAGTTGCATCGCATCCAGCTACGAGTACTTACTTATTGCAAAGTTAGTTATTTTAGAACTGTGATGGTGGAAATCATTACGTTGGGTGTTTCAAATAATGGAAACATTTATATGAATATTAATATATATATATATATGTAACATTGAATTATCACTAGTAACTAGTGACTGTAGTTTGTTTTATGTTCTATTTAAAAAGTATTGTCACAAGAGCTATTATCCTTCCACATTTATCCAGAGTTTCTCGTGTCATATCAGTTAGAACGAAATAACAAGCATCTAAAAATATATTTTCTTTGAAAGCCGATACCTGACACTAGTGGAATAATGACGGTTAGCATTTTTAAAGTGATTTTGAAGCTAAGAATAATATAAACAACTACTCAGTTTTACAACGCATATTATAGAATAGAAAATGGACTCGCATTTATATTATAGAACTTATAGCTTATACTTATAGCTTATGGCTAAGTTTCTGGACACTGCATAAAATAAAATAAAATCGTCGACACAAAACAGAGCCGTGTATTCCCATTGGGTAATGGAGGGAAACGTTTACACATTATGCTTAATTATTATTTGAAAGCCTTCAACAAACTTGAGTATATACGGACTCGAACACAATATAACGAGATATCAAGAAAAATGTATACCTTGAAATAGTTGTCAAAAACTGTTTTGTATCAAAAGGAAATCTGGCAGTTGATATACAGTGATTCAAACTTTGCCGTATTATTTTATTTTATTTTATTTTATTAAGAAACAGTCATATAGGTATGCAGAAATTAAAAATTAGGAAAACAAATTTATAATTCAACCCCCATAGAAATTCAGAAGAAGATAAAACTACTGAAATTATCTTTTGGTGAATTTCTTTTCTTGTCTTGTTTACTATTTTTTTTCCCTTTCTGCCGAAATGAGTGCTAAAATATTATACTATCGTAAAACTGAACTTGTAGCGTTTAATTTTGCTTGAAACCGTCTCATTAGCGAATGTTTGTGTCAAAGAAATTTTTCATGAAGTTATTCACTCCTCGCAAACACTCCAAATTGGCCCACGAACAAAGTTTTTCCCAAGTATACAAACGTAGATTCAGAAGAAGAGCTACTCAGCACAGTATTACCATAAATAATTTAAACCATAACACTAGTTAATGTAAACTAAATAATTTACTTTTTATAAACATGGCGGTTTATTCAAATTTTTTTTTATGTTAAGGTCGACATACAGGCTGACGGTCAACTTGATGGTAGATGGTTACCATCGCCTATAACAGAGACAACATCAGAGGTGCTGCATTTGTACTGCCGACCATAATGGGATTAGGGATAAATTATTGGGAAGGGATAAGAAAATAGGTTCTGGCATCCCCTATCGCTGTTATTTCACCATGGTCTTCGGTAAGGGGGTGGTTATTGCCGCCAAACCCCCCAAATGACTGCAAACACAGTGTGCCCTCTGTTACTAATTATTATAAAAAATGGTTGAAAACACTTTCAAGAAATAATATGTAAACAAATTTTTATTATTTATAATTAAGCAATAAAAACACTGATTCAATTCTGACTATCAGTTTGGGAGACACACAGGTCAAACATCTCTTTTTGCGTCGGGCGTCATGAAGTATACGACTAGAAACTTTTGGTAATTCCCCAAATTAATTTAGAGGGTCAGTTTTAGAGCACCTTTTGCATGTTGTTTACAATGTGAACGCGATTCGAGATTCTCTATAAAAATAGTTGCATCGTGTTGAACAAAGACGCAATTTGGCGTAATAATTGAACTTGTTTTGAACATTCGCAAGAGGAAACGAAACATTTGACGTAGTTTAAAATAGCTTACAGAACAACAATGGCTAATCAAGCTCAGCAGAAAGCCTTATTAAGCTTTATTTCGGTCTTCTTGTACTTAATAGCTGTAGTCCCATTGCAGAGGAATACCGTGAAGTAAAAGTGTAATTAATTTGAGTATATTTCTTAATAATTTTACTTCACTTACATTTTTTTTTACTTTAACTTACAATTTAAACTCGACAGACAGGCCAAACGAATCACGTGATAGTTGACGATTTCGTTAAAGGAGTGGTAAGGGTGCTTGCCTAACGTCCCAGAGGACCTGGGTTCGATTCCCAGCAGGGTTGAACTTTTTAAAGATGGCTCTGGTCTGGATTTGGAAAACAATAGTGGCGGCAGTAACCACTTGCTTACCGAAGACCACCGTGAAATAACAGCTGTTGTGTTTCGGTGGGTGAGTAAGAGATACAATGCTACAAGTGCCATGCTAACTTCATTAGGATTATGGTTAATTAAAAAAGAGTTACTTAAAGTAGTATTCTGGTTACTGCCACCATTGTGCCTTGCTGCTAGTAAATATCTAACGTAACCTTATGGGTCGTTTGACCGTATTCGCCAAATAAACAAGAAACATCGCTCTACAGTGAGTTTCTAAATCATTATAGGTTGTATAACGAGCCGTTAGAAATGTCTTTTTGCAATAAATAGCCAAAGGATATATGTTAGGTTCCCGGAGGCAACACTCGGACGATTTTCTTGCCATTCGCATTTAGCTCTATTTACCTCTGAACCCTTTGTGTGTCTGGCTGGCATCAGCTGTTTGAGCTTTAAAATCAATTTCAAACATTGCCGTAAATAACATATAATTAAAGTAGACTTAAGAAGATTTATAATACAACTAATATATAGATTTCACGCTCCGAACACTCATCGTGTTCTATATCTTATAATATCTTATAATATAATATCTTCACACATTCCACACAGCACCATCTAGTTCCACACTAAGCAACTTAATGCTTGTATTATGGATACCAGACAGTTGATATAATACATATATTACTTTTTTTTTTGTAAATACATACATAAAATAAATACAAACATCCATGACACAGGTACAAAAATAAATGTTAACACATAAACATTTGCCCCTAGCGGGATTCGAACCCGCGACCGTTTGGTTAACAGCTAGGATTACTAGCCACTAGACCAAACGTGTCGTCATAGAACTGTATTGTACTCTATACATCATAGTAAAGTATTGAACAAAACGCGCACTTACAACCTTTTTAATGCAAGAAAATTAAGCTTATAAGCGATTTAACGTAGCATGTTGAGTCGTTTGATTAGACTTCAGATTTTTTTTAGCGCTGCAGCGTATTTGTTATAAATGTTATAAAAATAAAGCAAAAGTTGATACTTAGGATAGCTTCTCTAGTAGATTATATCGTACATAAATGTTACGAAACGCACCAAGAGTTGGTAATACAAAGTATGTCTTAAATAATTCGTCACAACTATCTAAGTATTAAGCTAGTTAGATAGTTATTTAGTAAACTCGTACGACCACGCCACTCGGTGGTCAGTCGTTGTTTGGATTGTTACCAACTTGTAAATTCCTACCCTACTTTATGACAAACTGTTGTTATAGGACCTGAAGGGTCGCTCAATTGAAAGTTTCACTATAAAAGATATTATATGCTTAAACTAACACAATAATAGTTAAATGTTAATAGTGATATTACGTTACGTATATCAAAAAAAAAAAATCTAAATTAACTTTATTGCTTGGGTGCATATAACATCTGAGTCACATATTTACAATTAATAGTCATATTCATTTATTATGTACATTATAAATGCATATAACTGTAGTAATTAAAATAAAAATTCTTAAATATTCATCGCAAAGAAAAAGGGTTGGTTAGAAAATCTTCAATATCTTAAAAAGCACCTGAGCTAGTTTTTATGAACTAGAGACTAAATTAAAGCTAACTAATCAAAATTCTCTTTTAGATATCCATCTTATTAAACATAAATTTAATCAACTTGCACCAAATATAAATATAGTTAATAAAAATACTCTTCACCTCCTAGGATCTCCCATTTTTGATGAATGCATACCAGAATATATTCAAAATTGTATTACAAAATTTCAAAATTATTCCCATCGCCTTCTAGAAATCAGTCCACATTTTGCATTTTCGATTATGAAATTTTGCCTTTTTGTTCCTAAATTAACTTATGTGTTACGCTGCTGTCCCCTCTGGAAATATAAAAATCTTCTATCAAAAATAGACAATTTGCTCAAAAATAATTTAGAATCAGTTTTAAACATACAGCTAAACGAGCAGTCCTGGACTCAGGGATCTCTTCCCATCCGACACGGTGGTTTAGGGATTCGTAAAATTTCAAGCGTTGCTTTACCAGCTTTTTTATCATCAGTTCATGCCTCTTTGAATCTCGTAGGTAAAATCCTATGTTCAAACTGCGAAATTCAGGGCCTGGACGATGCTAATAAAGCCTGGCTAATTGCTTGCCCCGGTCAAAATTCAGTGCAACTTCCAAATTTTCAGCGGAGCTGGGACGATATAGTCTGCAAATTATCATTTGATTCCCTGCTCAGCCAGTGCTGCACTACGGGAAGACCCAGACTCCTCGCTGCTAATACCAAAGAAGCAGGATTCTGGCTCCAAGCACATCCGTCAGCAAGCACTGGTACTTTTTTAGATCCCACAACTTTTAGAATAGCAATTTGCCTCCGCCTAGGGGTCCCGGTCTGCGCCCCGCATCAATGTCCCTGTGGCAATATAGTCGACCGTCTTGGTCACCACGGACTGTCGTGTCAAAAAAGTGCTGGCCGCTTTTCGAGGCATGCTGCCTTAAACGACATCCTCCGCCGGTCTCTTGCGTCAGCCAATATACCAGCCATTTTAGAGCCCTCAGGTATATTGAGAAACGATGGTAGGAGACCGGATGGGATGTCTCTGATTCCATGGAGATTGGGTAGAGTGCTGGTGTGGGATGCTACCTGTGTAGACACACTAGCCCCTTCGCATCTCCATGGAACATCTACAAAGGCAGCAACCGCAGCAGAGGCGGCTGAGAAAAATAAAATTCTAAAATATAGTGGCCTCCGCGCCGAATATACATTTGAACCATTTGGAGTTGAGACACTCGGTCCGTGGGGCCCTGCAGCAATGGGCCTTTTCAAAGATATTTCGAAGAGGCTTATTGATGCGACGGGAAACCGAAGAGCTGGCGCTTTCCTCGGCCAACGTATTAGTTTGGCCATTCAACGAGGAAATGCTGCCAGCGTCCTTGGTACAATGCCGCAGGGTCCATTTTTATATTGAGTTTTAGTTATAGGTTTAGTTTTAGTTATGTATATTTAGATAATATTTAGTTTTAGGTAAATATGTAAATATATTTTAAATAAAAGATGTAATAGTATATAAATTCACATTAAAAAAAAAAAAAATTAATTAAAATTATTCACATTAAAATATTCTTAAATTTAGTCATTGTTTCATAAACCTAGGTCAGGTACTTTTGAAGATTTTCTAACCGACCCTTTTTCTTTGCGGTGCAGTGTATATGTTACGGCTAAAGATAGGTGTGAACATAAACTTAAGATTAGCCGGCTAAACTTAAGTTTATCTTCGAGGATATGTTAATGTTAGTTTCTTCTATCATTAGCCGGCTAAACTTAAGTGTAACTGCAGGCCCTTGGCTAAAATGGCTAAAAAGCAAATAAAAAAGGAAACGGTATAATAATGTTTACTATTTCGACACGAAAACTTTTATTAAAAAATAATCACTCTCATTACACATACTTATGTAGGTATACAAAATTACAAAATAAAACTTCTGCAGTGTTAATAACTTAAAACAATATCTAGTCATTAAAATAAAATAATAAGGAGCCCCATCCCTCCCTTATCCTTAATTAATTAAACCTTCTATGGTCGGCAGCGCACTTGTAGCACTTATGGCGTTGCTTGTGTTATAGGCGACGGTAGCCACCTACCATCAAGTGGACCGTCAGCCTGTCTGTCGACCTTATCATAAAAAAGGAGCTATTTGTTGGAACATGATAAACTAGAATGGCATTTCGAATTACAAAGAACATTATTATTCGATGAAATCAATCGTAACATTTTTAGCCGTTTCGTTTCGGTTAATGTTTACATTAACCGGCTAAAGATGGAAATTCACGACGCAAACTAACATGATATCGAACTTTAGCCTCCTCTCGAAGATAAACTTAAGATTAGCCGGCTAAACTTAAGTTTATGTTCGCACCTACCTTTAGCCGTAACATATATATTATACTAATAATATTATAAACTATAAAATGAAATAAGAAAGAAATATAAAGACACTCTCTTAATAGCTTGCCTGAGGACAATGTAAAGGATGGAAGGAAATCTGTGTTCAAAAATAAATTGATGAAATATTGACAAATGAAATGTTACTTGGATGATGACATTTAGATTACTCAGATAATTAGATTACTTGAATCACTTAAATTCCTCGATGACATACAAACTTAGAATAGATAGGCTTACGCACAGCTATAACTACTAAGTCAAGGAAGCTGAAATTTGGAACATAAGTTTATTTAATTACGTAAGCATCCGCTAAAAAAGGATTTTTGAAAATCTCAACTCCATGCGAAACCGAGGACGGTTAACTAATAATTTATATGCGAAATCATTTGATTCCACAGTCCAATTTTTATGCACTTTTAGACAGTTTCATTATTCTTTGATCAATCCTAATAATTTTCTCAATAAAGCAAAAACGGCTGAACAGATTTGGATGAAATTTGGCACCCAGATAGTTTATTACCTGGACTAACATTTGGATTTTTATACTGATAAAAAAATGATAGTTTTCTGTTGGATATATTAAAAAAACAAACTACAACGGAATGAATCTACTATTTGTGAATTATTAATATAATTTGCAAATTTAAATAACGATTTGTTAATTCGTTACCCATTTGTTATATAAATCAGGTAACAGTTATTAATCTCCAAATAATCCACCAGTATAATTTATAATTATTATAGTTTGTGCATTTTATTTCATGTTTCGCCATTTTTCATTTCACATATTTGTTTTCATTAAAAAAGTTGGTAAAATTTAACGCGATATTGTTCTAGTAATCCTCTTTCATCCATCGATATTTTTTTTTGTAGTCATGACGTGTTAAAATCATGAATTTTATATGTTATGTTTATTGCACACAGTATATTTTTTATTATAATATTTTTTAAGTGTGATAAATGCACGTAAACTGATTTGTTAAGTTATTGAATAGCTTTTCTATATGGTATATTTTTTATATAAATTCGGCAGGCTAACTGACGCTCCTGGCTTGTGCTGCAGGTGTGCTGCCGGCCTTAGTAACATAGGCTTAAGAGGGAATAGGTAAATGGACTTCATCCCTTAATTATACCCTGAAATACAACAGCATTTGTACTGTTTTTTACGATAGTAGGGGTGTGGTTACGGCTGCCAGAGGGGCTGCCCAAATAATGACTGCTGGATGCCACTACTAAATTTACATGTCAATGAAAATATATTTTCTAAACGTTAAATATCACTTTAGTGTTGATAACTATATCCAAGTAGTGCCAGGGTACTTACTAAGTAAACTGGCGGTAGTATACAACTTTGTTAATTTGTGTGATATAATAATATGTACTACGTAATATAAAGAGGTTATCACACTTTACAATTTGAAGAATTCCAATTTAGGAACCTAAGTAGTGAACTAAATCACACTAGACACGTTTGGTCTAGTGGCTAGTAACCCTAGCTGTTAACCAAACGGTCGCGGGTTCGAATCCCGCTAGGGGCAAATGTTTATGTGTTAACATTTACCTTTGTACCTGAGTCATGGATGTTTGTATTTATAATATGTATGTATTTACAAAAAAAAGAAAGTAATCTATATATTATATTAACAGTCTGGTATCCATAATACAAGCATTAAGTTGCTTAGTGTGGAACTAGATGGAGCTGTGTGGAGTGTGTGAAAAATATTAAAAAAAAAACTAAATTGATTTCTAAATCGAAGACATAGAATTGAAAATACTCGTAGATAAAATCAAAATTGGATCCAATCTGTTTTAACTGCGATTACACTTTCCAAGTTCCTAAATTGGAATCCTTCAAATTGTAAAGTGTGATAACCGCTTAAACCCTAGCTATATATATATATATATATATATATATATATATATATATATATATATATATATATATATATATATATATATAATGTAAGAAGCCTTCTAACAATTTGCAATACCCCACCAAATCTCTTAAGATTCAAACAAACGTTCTGAACCCAGGGGCGCTCAGAGCAATGCAAATAAGATAGTTTGCTCAACAAACTGGAGAATCAGTGGCGTAACCGACTGCAGTACTATCCAGTACTATCTAAACTTGGAATATAGATTCTCAAATTATTAAACATCTTAGTGCCTATGCACTAAGATGTTTAATAATTCAAATAAAAATAATATACCAATCAATTAATTCATTAATATTGGCTTAATGAAAATTATTAAGACGGATTATACAACAATTATCTTTATAAGGTACCAGTGACCCGCTCCCGGCTTCGCCCGGAGTGCAATTTTTATATATACAAACCTTCCACGTTTATCCCTCTTTCCATAAGTGAAAACCGAATCAAAATCGGTTTAGCCATTCTTGAGTTTTCGCGAAACAATTGCATGGCGTTTGTTTTTTATATATGTATGAAAGATACCCTACCTTTTAGTCTGTAAGTAACCATAGAGTATAGAAATTCGCAAAGGCTTTTATCTTAATAGAACATTTTCATAGTAGGGATAGTTGGAAAAAAAATCCACCTATCCCTACGACAAATATAAGGATAGGTGAAACAGGCAAATAAATCTTACAATTAGGTTATGTGGTTTCGGAGATTAGCGTGAACAAGTTAATTTTATAATATACATTACTAGTTTTTTATAAGACGTATAAAAATATAAAAATCGCCAACTATGATCAAAATACAGTCATCAAATTAAATGTCGCATTTTTATTTTTTAATTTAAGGAAAAGCAATTTTCCTACAGTAACTGTGCCCGCGACTTTATGATAGTTGCTTTTTTTGAAAATAACATAGAAATCTAACCAGGATACCAAGTATCTTATATGTTTTTTACCAGGATTTTACCAGGATGCAAAGTATCTTATATGTTAAACCAGGTAATAAAATATCTATGTTCCAAATTTCACTCAAATACGTTCAGCCGTTTTTGCCTGTGAGTAACTAACATACAAACTCTAGTATTTTTCATTAGGATTTATTTCATTTCTATAGATTCTTCAATCGTGTTGCGTTCGTGTATTATTATTTTTATGAAAAACCAAAATAAGAGTATTTTCTTCATTTAAAAAATTCAAAACTAAGCAAAACTATATTTCATTCACAAAACGTTGTTTGACAATGTAATATAAATTTTTGATACGGTTTTAAAAAAATATAAATTTTTGATATGTCAAGAGTGGCAATGTATTGAAAAATCTATTGGTATTATATGTAATCCCATTGTGTTCAACCACTTTGAAAGGGGTTGAGTTACGGTATTTTTAACTCTTTTCGAGTTAGACGCATTAAAACTTTTTCACTTCATTGATAACTTCTTATAAATCCGAAGCTGTTGGGAGCCAAACAAAGGCCGTGTTCTAATCAACGAATCTTCGACCCTCCGACCTTTTGTTCGACATTTTTTAAAGGAGTAGGTACCAATAAAATTGTTCTTCATTCCCACATCTAACTTTAGTATAGATACGATGTGCGATTGTCTTATTATAAATATATAATAAGACAAAATAAGTAATATAAATACTGCTAAAAACACAATGTATGGCATGATGATATCCATGTAGAAGATAACTGTGCTTGATATGGAATATTAATAATTTAAATAAAAGTTATGCTTATTAATCAATACTAATAATAAATCTGTAAGGGTCGCTCATGGAGTAAGTTACTTTGTTTTCAGAGATATCGTGTTTATAGGCTCTATATATGATACTGAAACTAAATTGACGATTTTTAGAATTTTTTTCTGTATGTATGTATGTTCCTCCATAACTCTGAAACCAATTAAGTGATTTTCATGAAACTTGGTAGATAAACATTTGGACGTACGGGACACAGGATAGGCTACTTAATATTTTTCAACGCGGACGAAGTCGCAACCAGCTAGTTTTTAAAATAAATTCACATTGAAATTATTATTTTTTGTCATGCGAATATGAACACTAGCACATTCGAAATAAGATTCAAGTTAGATGCAACATATGTGCTACTTCAATTATGGGTGCAAACGATACGCCAGAATCCTAATTGAGTTTGTTTGTTACACTTTGAGTAGTTTTTTGAGTTTGACCGGCAGTATGTAGTCATTTTTGTAAAGCTATTATATTTTTAAGTTATCATCCCATCATTTCATTTGTCTGTGATTTTTCAGGCGCGTTATAATATGTCCATCCATTTCATTTTAAAAGCAAATTTTAAGGCATTAATTGCTTATCTATATATCAATAATTGCATTAATTGTTTATCTATATATCCGCTGCACTTCTTTCACTTGCATCGCTTCCATTACAGTTGCCTATATTGGCTAACTTACTAGCTCAAGCGGGCAATCCTATAGGCTCGGAATTTCACGCTACGTCGACTCCACGACTACAAGAATAAGATACGAGCTTAAACCGCCATCCACTTTGTAAGGCCTTTTATCTATATTTTTAAGATAAAATAATGTTTTATTTATTATAGATTTTAAAGACGTTGGATTTTTATTTGTAACTCATTTTTGTCAGTACCTACTTTGGATGAAATGATGAATTTCCCTATGTCCTTTTCTGTATCCCTGACAATGTAAACAAGCAAAATATCGTATCATTATGATCGGTTGAGAAATAGACGTAAAAAGGTAATAGACAAACAGACAGAATTACATTTACATACATGATACTAGAGACCCGCTTCTCGCTTCGCTCAGGAAAAAACTGAAATAGGTTTTATTAAAAGGCTTAAAAGATTATGTATGTATATGACGTATAGTAAAATATTCAAGAGA
The DNA here is from genome assembly GCA_936446665.2 of Synanthedon andrenaeformis. Taxonomy (NCBI): domain Eukaryota; kingdom Metazoa; phylum Arthropoda; class Insecta; order Lepidoptera; family Sesiidae; genus Synanthedon; species Synanthedon andrenaeformis. The sequence continues at coordinate 509,843 of OW387779.2, read as the reverse complement.
AGCAATATTAGGCGGCGTATTCTAAAAATCATTTTATTGAATAAGCGAAAAATTACAAATAATCCAAAACTATTACAGTAAAAGTTAATAAAAATATAAGCTACACAGAATTACTCTTAGTACATATATTACTTGTGAGCTTACAAAAGTGTGCTGACTTACTTACTATAAAACAAAACAGCACACAAAATACAATGTGTCCTGCTTCTTTTAAAAATTTTATACCATTTCATGTTTCTCTAAATAATCTACTTAAAGTGATGCCCTATATAATTCAGATATTGCTAAACATTTTGCTTTATTGATTGAAAACTAAAAAGGTGTCTAAATGTCTGCACTGCACATCGAAGTGAATAAGTGAACAGTCGCAGTTGAATTATAGCATTTCATTTTTTGGAATGTTCTGGATTTCATTTACAAAGGCGAAACTAGTGGCATTGTGCGAAGGATCGATGCTGACTACAAGGTACGAGATCTCGTTAAAAGCTGGGAGAATGTTCGCCTCATTTGCCTCGCGACGTGAGATCGATTCCCGCTTACAAATTTGTGCCATCCCTCGTATGCTAGACGTTTCTCCGCAAAATTATTAGCGCATTTTTCGAAAAATTTGCAGTGTAAACTGAAATTTCTGAATTGTATTCTGCTTTATAAAATCAGATCTTTTGGAAATTTCATTTCAGTGATTTTTAGAAAATGTATTGCTACATTTTAAAAGTTTAAAAATAATTATTTAGAACGGTTTAAAAAGAAACTCGTGAAAGTATTTTCAGTCTCCAATGCTGATTAAAAATTATCCTTTAATTAATTGCACAGGTATAAATCTGAGTAAAGATATTTTTTAATAAAATGTTAGTTTCAATAGTGAATAGAATTTAAAACTTCTTAATATGTCTATGAAGAGATTCGATGATAATAGAAGCCGAGAAAGTTTAGACCATTACCTTGTTACACGAAGATCAGCTTGCACAGTTCTTAACTGTCTTACGGGATAGTTTAATTAACTATGGAACTAAGTTTGCCATGCACAGTTTGCAAAGCTTCGCAAACACTTTTGAATATTATTAAAAAAGTTTCTCCCAAAAATTTGTACTGTGTCCCACTAACAAAAATTACATCTACGATAAGCTTTCGTGGTTGCTTTGCAAATATGTTTAGAATATTTTGCTTCTATATCTACATATATTTTGTGTAAGAATATAATAAACCCTTCACATAAATGCATATTTCTATTAGGCATTTTGATCCATTTGAATATTACGAACTAAAGCGAAGAATGAGTACGCAGTTTTGCAGATCTGAAACGAATATGTATTATTTTAAAAAAATATTGCCACTATTCAATAAAAATACAGTTTAACTGGTATCTTAAATAAATAATAGAAAACCATTAATTTTCCTCGGAATGATCAAGGTCAGATCTGTACGATTCTGTTACATTCTCGGTTTATCCTACAAAAAAATGATATATGTGACAGATAGTTTCAGCACGTACCGAGGTGAAATTCTCCAGAGAAAGCGGGAAGAGTCCTAATCCGGAGATGTGTATGGGCCTCTTGGTGCGTTCCAGAAAGAGCATCAGATGTCGCTTGTACCGCGAGGAGCGGTCGCACCAAGCACTGCAGTACGCAGCATGCGACAGACATGTACTCTGAAAATTAGACTTTTTTTTATAAACAATACTTTCTCCTGCCGTTAACTGTTTGCAGCAAGTATATTTTCAGGGACAAAATATTATATTTCATTTTTAATGTTTTCATCATGACAAGTATGTTAAAATTTATAGTTCGTAGGTGAGCGCATGAGCATTTTAGTCGATTTCCAAGATCTTTGCAAAAGAGATTAAAACGAAAATGTAATAATTCAAGTAAATTTGAAAAAGTAAAAGAAATATTTTAAACTACTTACTATGCTCAAATTAGAAAATTATTTATCAAAAACATTGCTCTTTTATATTTGCATATATAAATTAAATAATATTTGTGTCTACATTATATTGGCAACACCGGTGACGAGAGGAAGGGTGGTTGCCGGGCGACAAAATAACAGTATGAAGAAAGAAAAAGACGAGCAAAACCCGATTTGTTATTTCTGTTGTAAAGTTAAAATATATAAATATATATATATATTGTTTATCGAATATAGAGTAAAGATTTAATATTTCTTCGATTAACCAAGTACATTTTAGTTGAAGCTAACATCAGAAGCGGTCACCTACCACACGCTAATATGGGCAAGAAAAGAAGACGTCGAGTTTCGACAAGCTCGTCTAGTAGCGCGGCTAGCTCTGTCGTCAGCGAAGGGACGCCGTCTCTTTCACCTCGTAAGGGTAAAAATAGGAAAAAACAAAAGGCCGAGACTGTGAGTACAAATTCAACCTCACTTCACCCTATGATTCCCGAGTTCGACCCACTAAGCGATAATGTTACTTCATGGCTAAATATCATTGAGTCATTTGCATCGACATTTTCTTGGTCCGACAACATAATACGTTATCAGGCTTTAAATAAATTAAAAGGGTCGGCTAAAGTATGGTACGATTCCATACTACGGAATAACGGTTCTTGGACGAAATGGATATGGAGAGATTGGAAAAAAAAATTATTTTCCACATTCCAAGTTAAAAGGAATATGTACGATTTACTGAAAAAAATATTAAATACGAAACCAAATGACAACCACTCATTGTATGAGTTTTTCTTTGAGCAAAAGTCACAAATTGACAAATTAAATTTAAATTTCACAGAGAATGATATAATGTCAATTATTTTGGGTAACATAGGTGACAATAATATTAGTGCTTCAGTCGAAGCGAGTAGTTTTAATTCATGTGAGAGTTTGGCCGCATTTTTGCATGGTCGTGTATATAAACGAAAATGTGTCGAACAATCGACTAGCGCAAATGTGCCATTTTCAGATACCCGCGAAAGTGCGGCTAAAACGTTTTCCCAAATGCAGTCGACTTTAATACCGCACACCGCAACAGTTCGTTCAACACAGTCTCCAACAACGTCATCCAATGTTGGAAAAGTTGGCTTTCAATCTCAGAATCGTAAACCTATCGAATGTTTTACTTGCGGGGGAAGGCATAAAAGAGCCAATTGCAATTTAAGGTGTGACTTTTGTCACAGAACAGGGCATACGGAACCTCATTGTTTTTTAAAAAAAAGTAAAAATGATAAAAATTTAAAGCAAGAAGTTAAATTGCTGCACAATTTTAGTTCTAGAAATAAATTTTTCAAAAACATTAAGTTGAATGATTTAAATCACGATGCATTTATAGATACTGGAAGCAGTTGTTCATTAATTTCGGATGTCCTGGTCAAGGAATTTTCGTGGGTTACAGTTCCGTTAATTACACCAGTCACACTTCAAGGTTTTTCCAAAGACAATTTAAAAACTGTCACCAGTATGATTAGTTTAAATGTGACTATTGATTCTGTTCATGTTAAAAATGTTGAGTTTTACGTGTTGAGCGAGTTGGCTGGTTGTGACATATTGATTGGGCGAAATGTAACCGAACGTTCAGATTTGATGTATTCACGGGTGGGAGATAAGTTACGTTTTGATTATGCGTTAAAATACGTTAACAGTTGCGATCAGTTGTCTTTAATCGAGTTCCAGTTTGACGCTGATTCACATCATAATGATTTGCAGATACTTCTTCGAAAATATAAAGAGTGTATTGCTTCTTCCTTGCAAGAATTAGGTAAAGTTAATAGTTGTGAAATGGAAATTAACTTAAGCGATCCTAAACTAATTCAATTTAGGCCATATAGAGCTTCTCATTTGGACAGACAAGTTATGCGGGAAATGGTTAATGAATTATTAGTTAATGAAATCATACGTGAGAGTAATTCCCCTTACGCTAGCCCAGCATTACTTGTTAATAAGAAAAATTCAGAAAAAAGGTTGTGTATAGATTATCGTGCTCTAAATAAAATTACAGTTAAAGATAAGTATCCTATGCCCCGCATCGAGGACCTTATAGACAGGTTACAGGGCAGTAATTTTTTTTCAAATTTGGATCTGAAAAGTGGGTACTACCAAATAAAAATGAAAGAAGAGTCAATTTCGAAGACAGCATTTATTACAGAGGACGGACATTATGAATTTTTAAGGTTACCATTCGGTTTAGCTAATGCTCCTTCGTGTTTTCAGAAAATGATGGATAAAGTCTTGGGAAATTTGAGATTTGGCAAGGTAATTTTATTTTTGGACGATGTCCTCCTTGTGAGCGAGACGGTAGAGGAAAATTTGGAATTGTTGGAAAGAGTTTTACAAATTTTCCGTGATAATGGCCTAACATTGAATTTAAAAAAATGTCATTTTCTGAAAACCGAAACAGAGTTCCTTGGTTATAAGGTAAATTCCAACGGCATTATGCCAAGTGAGTCTAAGGTAAAGTCGGTGAAAGATTTTCCTGTTCCAAGAACTGTCCATCAACTACGCCAATTTCTTGGATTGATTAGTTATTTTCGCAAGTTTATAAAAAATTGTGCTTTAATGTCGAGCCCTCTTACGAAATTACTTAAAAAGGATAGTTCCTGGAGTTGGGAAAATATACATGAACATGCATTTATAACCTTAAAGAATTCATTAACTTCTAGTAATCTTTTAATAATATTCGATCCGAATAAAGATTGTATTTTATACACTGATGCAAGTAGGGAGGGGGTAGCAGGAATTTTAATGCAGGATACAGTTGAAGGTGAGAAGCCAGTGCATTTTTATAGTCGTCAAACGACCAAAGACGAAAAGAAATTACATTCGTTTGAATTAGAGTTGCTTGCCGTGGTTAGTTCGTTAAAAAAATTCAGGCTTTATTTGTTAGGCTGCAATTTTAAAGTGGTAACGGACTGCAACGCGGTTAGGTTTGCATTAACAAAAAAAGAAATAATTCCTAGAATTGCGCGGTGGGTACTTTCCACTCAAGAGTTTACGTTTGAAATAGTGCATAGAGAAGGGTCTCGGATGCAACATGTTGATGCATTAAGTCGGAATCCGCTGCAAACTGGTGAAAAATGTGAAACTGACGTTGTTTTGTCTATAACGGAGGCGGACTGGTTGTTGTCGGTTCAAATGCAGGATTCCGAATTAGTGCGTATTAAGGACATTTTGCTGTCAGGGGATGTAGACGCACACAAAGATATCTTTCGAGATTATGAACTTCTGGGTTATAAAGTTTACAGGCGAACGGATCGTGGTCGTCGGTGGGTTGTTCCGAAAAATTGTATTTGGCAAATTATAAAATCTAATCACGACGACCTTGGTCATTTCGCTTTTGATAAAACGTTAGAGAGAATTTCATATTTATATTGGTTTCCTAAAATGCGTCGCATAGTAAGGAAGTACATAAAGAACTGTTTAAATTGTATTTACTATAAAATTAAAGGGGGTCGTAAAGAAGGAGAACTTTATCCACTGCCGAAACATGCCCAGCCGTTTCATACACTTCATCTTGATCATTTGGGCCCATTTGTTACCACTACTAAAGGGAATAAATACTTATTAGTGATAGTAGATTCATTCACAAAATTTGTTTTTGTTACGGCAGTACAAGATACTAAGAGTTGCAGGGTAATTAGTGAGTTGGATAATATTTTTAAAATATTTGGGAATCCGCGCAGGTTAATTACTGATGCGGGGTCTGGATTCACGTCCATTACCTTTAAAGAATATTGCAATAACAAAAACATTCGCTTACACACGGTCGCGTCAGGAATGCCTCGGTCAAACGGCCAAGTAGAACGATTTAATCGAACCATTTTGGAGGCTATGAAAACTATGGGCGCGAATGTGACGGATGACAGATGGGACCAGTGTGTCAAACATTTACAACAAGGTATTAATAGCACGTTTCATAAAACTATTAAAGCTGTTCCGAGTGAAATTTTCTTTGGGTATCGTTTACGGACGGATAGTGATAGTTTAGGACCTGAACCTGATAACGATTATGTCGTGGACGTTACGGAATTACGGAAATTGGCTGACAAAAACATGAAAGCTAGTGCGGTCGACCAGAAGGGCTGGTTTGATAGTACTCGGTCTAAACCCAAAAAGTATGAGGAAGGAGACCTGGTTCTAGTTAGAACGCTAAAAAAAAGCAATGACGGTCAAAGCAGGAAGCTATTACCAAATTTCAAAGGTCCTTTCCAAGTTACTAATGTTCTGGGTCGGGATCGCTATGAGATTACTGATCTGCGAGGGGGTGAAAGGAGCAATCGGAAATATATTGGCAATACGGCTGCCGAAAATATGAAGCCGTGGATTAATATTGATGAATGGGGTGATATGTGATAATAATATGTACATAAGAGCCAGTGTTCGCGACGGAGGTAACAAATCAATGTACTTTTCTTACACTCTTAATTAAACCCATTTTTGTATCTTTAACGTTTTCTTATATCTTACATACTTATTAATCGAAAGGCAGGGAATGTTCGTATTGGCAATGGTATTCTGTGAGTAAAGGTGTGTACCGATATAAGTAAGAACTATATGTAACGTTAAGTCTTACACATAACATATACATATGTTGTTTTACAAATTTAATGAAACAGCTAGTTATTTTGTGTTTATACATTAATTATAGTATATTAAAATCTTTTTCAAATTATTTCTTCTGTTTGTATGACGTTTTTCTGAGCTGGATAGACCGAAATGGGCCAAAAACTATATGTCAAAATAGTTGGACGTGGACAGTCTAAAGCCTGAAAAACGAGTTTAAAAAGTGCCAGTTGTAGATGTCAGATCGTCTGCCTGAAGCGTACAGGGACGGATCTAGGGGTGGTCAGGTCACAAAGCGGGATCGTTTGCCTTAACGTTGTAGGGATGGATCTTGGCGTGGCCAGGACACAAAGCGGGATCGTTGCCTGAACGTTACAGGAACGCGTCTTGGCGTGGCCAGGTCACAAAGCGGGATCGTTTCCCTAAACGTTATGGGGAGGGATCTTGGCGTGGCCAGGTCACAAAAGGGAGATCGTTAACCAGTGCGTTGCGGGGACGGATCTACATGAGTTATTTTGAGTCAATTTAAGAACTAGTAATTGTATTTCAGAATGATAATTTGCGAAAGAAAAGAAGAAATAATTTGAGTCAATGTTGGTCATGAACGGCCGAGTGGTTTGAATATTATAGTTAACAAATCCTAATATGTTATTGTTTTTTGGATAACAGGGGACACTGGCAGTATCCTGCGGATGAGGTTGGAGCACCTGGGGCATGTGCTCGGCAGAATGGCCGTATTGGCAACACCGGTGACGAGAGGAAGGGTGGTTGCCGGGCGACAAAATAACAGTATGAAGAAAGAAAAAGACGAGCAAAACCCGATTTGTTATTTCTGTTGTAAAGTTAAAATATATAAATATATATATATATTGTTTATCGAATATAGAGTAAAGATTTAATATTTCTTCGATTAACCAAGTACATTTTAGTTGAAGCTAACAATTACCTCATAAGTAAGTTGTGTCCCGATATATGAGGGCGTGAATATTTCCAAGACCATAGCAACCGCATAGAACACCATGGATATTATGAGTTGGTCTGACATTCCCTGTCAAAAATATTAAAATACTACAGTAATGTATTTTATTGCACATTTTATGCACACAGGTTGAAAATTCTACAAAACCATTGGATACTTACGAATAACACAGAACATAACATGATGCAAATGACGAAAGACGAAATGCCGAATTGTATGAAAATCGTCCAACTGAACAAATTTTGAACCTTATTGCAGTACCTGAAGCAAAAACCAGTGCCATATAAAATGTTAAAGACATGGACATTTTATATGACAGCTTTGACAGATCTTCTGTCCGCTCTTATATTATGTAAAGATAAATTTTATTTTTATAACAAAGTTGGCAGGTAGGCTGACGGTACACTTAATAATTTGTGGATACTATCAAACTTATCTAGTATTCGACGGCCTGTTACAAAAGCAACGTCATAGATAGAGAAATGGGGTGATTGAAAGGAATCCATTACAGTCAATCAAAGACAAGGAAACCGATACAATTATTTCAAGGCGGTCTCCTGTAAGGGAGTTGCCCATTTTATGACTGCTCAACGCAGTATGCCCAGTCGCGTCATTTCTAAAGCGGTGATTAATTAACGAAGATATTTACCGTAAAATTTCCTCGTAATGTTTTAAACATTTGTTTAGTTTCTTTAAATATATTTCATCTTTATCCTTATTGCTTTTATTTTGGACTTCGTTTTCCTCTATCAGATTTCGTAACCTATAATTGAGCGTTTTTATTTGTGTGACCGCCATGAATATGAATCCGGGAATCATAGAGTCGTTGCATACATTCATCATCATGCCGATGAACATGCCAAATGCTTGATAAGTGAATAAACAAAAGAAATATTTGCTGCGAATTTCTTCATTGAGGAAGTAGTACCTACAAATAGGTAAATCAATGTCTTTGTTAAAAACAAAATGTAGTGCGATAGGAACTAGTACAAGACACCAGTAAGCTACATTTGAGAATACAGCAAAAACTTTATAGTATAGTACATAGAAGCGTTTGTCTTTCTCAATTATATCTCTTGTATTATCGTCTTCACCAGTAAACCCTTCCGAATCGAGTATATCCAATATCTCAATCACGTTTTCTCTTAAAACAATCATAGTAACAGTTTTCCAAGTGATCCCGAATTCGGTGAAATAAAACACCGCCTCCTGAACTAGAAATTCAATTTTGCGTGGCGTATAAAACAAGTTTATTGTCAATAAAGTGTTGTAAATGACGAGAGCCACCGTCAAAATAATTGAAGAATATATTTTATATAATCTGAATGTTTTTTTTCGAGGCCAGACCCCAAAGATCCAGAGAAAGTAGAAGTTCCAATAAAACGCCTGCGATATTCGATCACGTGACATGTTAGCAACCACTGCACGTATGCAAGTGTCTCTCATAAGTGGTCTATTGTCACTTCGTGTAACCAATAATTTCTTTAATTGCTGCACCATTTAACTCTTTCACACCCTGCCACAATTAAATTTTGTGATAACATGTTATACTCCTTTTAATTTTTTTTTTAACTATACAGGATGTCAAATTATTTTCTAACTCGTACGGGTCTATAATTTTGCCGTTCTCAATAGCCGTCTAATAAAGTTATAGTATAGGATCCCACTATAAAACGACCTTCACCGAGCTGGTTAATAGATGAAAAATTTCTTATATCCAATTAAATATGTCAAAAAATATATTACAAATAGGTTGTCTAAAAAATTTCAGTCCAGAATATGATTACCTAACAATTTAAAAAAAAAATTTTTTTAAACATTTCTCTGGTTTGGTTAATAGACAAATTCTATACCAATCGAAAGTATGAAGCCATAGAATATGCAAACGTTAGGTTGACTATTTTTTCCCCGTCACAACTTTGGGGTAGGCAGGTAAATCGATGCTAGTAACTTGCACCGGTCTGGTTAGTCAACCTAACGTTTGCATATTCTATGGGCTTCATACTTTCGATTGGTATGGAATTTGTCTATTAACCAAACCAGTGAAATGTTTAAAAAAATTTTTTTTTAAATTATTAATTAATCATATTCTGGACCAAATTTTTTAGACTAGAGAAGCTATATCAACTTTTGCCTTATTTTTATAAATGTTATAACAAATACGCTGCAGCGTTAAAAAAAATCTGAAGTCTTATCAAACGAATCAACATGCTACGTTAAATCGCTTATGAGCTTCATTTTCTTGCGATAAAAAGGTTTGTAAGTGCGCGTTTTGTTCAATACTTTACTAAATAATATGTATAGAGTATAGTACAGTTCTATAGAACACGTTGAGTGTTCGGAGCGTGAAATCTACATATTAGTTGTATGATAAATCTTCTTAAGTCTACTTAAATGATATGTTATTTACGGCAAAGTTTGAAATTGATTTTGTTTGACCGCCATCCACTTTGTAAGGCCTTTTATCAATATGTTTAAGCTAAAATAATGTTTTATTTATATTAAATTAGCTATAGTGCCTGCGCTCCCTCCGTGCAACTTTTAAAAATATAACCGCATGACAAAATACATATGTGACCAATAAAATTTATTTAATCTTTTTGCTATTATGGTTTTGAAAGACGTTGGATTTTTATTTGTAACTCATTTTTTACTCGGGAACAGTTCCTATTTTGGATGAAATGATGAATCTCCCTATGTACTTTTCTGTATCCCTAACAATGTAAACAAGCAAAATATCGTATCATTATGATCGGTTGAGAAATTTAGGCGTGAAAAGGTAATAGAAAAACAGACAGAATTACATTTACATACATGATACCAGAGACCCGCTTCTCGCTTTGCTCAGGAAAAAACTGAAATAGGTTTTATTAAAAGGCTTAAAAGATTATGTATGTATATGAAGTATAGGAAAATATGGGCGCTGCACTTCTTTCACTTGCATCGCTTCCATTATTGTTGCCTATATTGGCTAACTTACTAGCTCAAGCGGGCAATCCTATAGGCTCGGAATTTCACGCTACGTCGACTCCACGACTACAAGAATAAGATACGAGCTTAAAACCGCCATCCACTTTGTAAGGCGTTTTATCTATGTTTTTAAGATAAAATAATGTTTTATTTATTATAGATTTGAAAAACGTTGGATTTTTATTTGTAACTCATTTTTGTCCGTATCTACTTTGGATGAAATGATGAATTTCCCTATGTCCTTTTCTGTATCGCTGACAATGTAAACAAGCAAAATATCATTATAATCGGTTGAGGCGTGAAAAGGTAATAGGCAAACAGACAGAATTACATTTACATGCATGATACTACAGATTCTTGCTTCGCTTAGGAAAAAAACTGAAATAGGTTTTATTAAAAGACTTAAAAGATTATGTATGTATATGAAGTATAGTAAAATATGGGTGCGCATTCAAGAGAAGCAATATTAGGCGGCGTATTCTAAAAATCATTTTATTGAATAAGCGAAAATTTACAAACAATCCAAAACTATTACAGTAAAATTTAATAAAAATATGAGCTACACAGAATTACTCTTAGTACCTATATTATTTGTGAGCTTACAAAAGTGTGCTGACTTACTTACAATAAAAGCAAACAGCACACAAAATACAGTGTGTCCTGCTTCTTTTAAAAATTTTATACGATTTCATGTTTCTCTAAATCATCTACTTTAAGTGATGCCCTATATAATTCAGATATTGCTAAACATTTTGCTTTAGTAACATGAAAAATCATAAAGCTACAAATTCAGTGGTCTGTCTAGATTGAAAACTAAAAAGGTGTCTAAATGTCTGCACATCGAAGTGAATAATAGAGCAGTTGAATTAAAGCATTTCATTTTTTGAAATGTTCTGGATTTCATTTACAAAGGCGAAACTAGTGGCATTGTGCGAACGATCGATGCTGACTACAAGGTACGAGATCTCGTTAAGAGCTGGGAGAATGTTCGCCTCATTTGCCTCGCGACGTGAGATCGATTCCCGCTTACAAATTTGTGCCATCCCTCGTATGCTAGACGTTTCTCCGCAAAATTATTAGCGCATTTTTCGAAAAATTTGCAGTGTAAATTGAAATTTCTGAATTGTGTTCTGCTTTATAAAATCAGATCTTTTGAAATTTCATTTCAGTGATTTTTAGAAAATGTATTGCTACATTTTAAAAGTTTAAAAATAATTCTTTAAAACAGTTTAAAAAGAAACTCGTGAAAGTATTTTCAGTCCCCAATGCTGATTAAAAATTATCCTTTAATTAATTGCACAGGTATAAATCTGAGTAAAGTTTTTTTTTTTTTTATTAAATGTATGTTTAAATAGTGAATAGAATTTAAAACTTCTTAATATGTCTATAAAGAGATTCGATGATAATAGAAGCCGAGAAAGTTTAGACCATTACCTTGTTACACGAAGATCAGCTTGCACAGTTCTTAACTGTCTTACGGGATAGTTTATTTAATTAACTATGGAACTAAGTTTGCCATGCACAGTTTGCAAAGCTTCGCAAACACTTTTGAATATTATTAAAAAAGTTTCTCCCAAAAATTTGTACTGTGTCCCACTAACAAAAATTACATGTTTAGAATATTTTGCTTCTATATCTACATATATTTTGTGTAAGAATATAATAAAACCTTCACATAAATGCATATTTCTATTAGGCATTTTGACCCATTTGAACATTACGGACTAAAGCGAAGAATGAGTACGCAGTTTTGCAGATCTGAAACGAATATGTATTATTTTAAAAAAATATTTCCACAATTCAATAAAAATGCAGTTTTACTGGTATCTTAAATAAATAATGGAAAACCATTAATTTTCCTCAGAATGGTCAAGTATTAGTCTTTTTCACATGATTTTATCAGAGGTCAGATCTGTACGATCCTGTTACATTCTCGGTTTATCCTAGTTAAAAACGATATATGTGACAGATAGTTCGCACGTACCGAGGTGAAATTCTCCAGTGAAAGCGGGAAGAGTCCTAATCCGGATATGTGTATGGGCCTCTTGGTGCGTTCCAGAAAGAGCATCAGATGTCGCTTGTACCGCGAGGAGCGGTCGCACCAAGCACTGCAGTACGCAGCATGCGACAGACATGTACTCTGAAAATTAGACTTTTTTATAGTAGAATAACTTAATTTCCGAACACGGCTTATCTGTTCCTTCAGCGAAGACACTACTTTTTCCTGCCTTTAGCTGCTTGCAGCAAGTATATTTTCAGGGACAAAATATTATATTTCATTTTTAATGTTTTCATCATGAGAATTGTGTTAAAATTTACAGTTCGTAGGTGAGCTCATGAGCATCTTAGTTGATGTCCAAGATGCCCTCTTTGCAAAAGAGATTGAAACAATAATGTAATAATTTTATGGTCTTGCAAGTAAATTTTAAAAAGTAAAAGAAATATTTTAAACTACCTTACTATGCTCAAATTAGAAAATTATTTATCAAAAGCATTGCTCTTTTATATTTGCATATATAACTTAAATAATATTTGTGTCTACTTTACCTCATAAGTAAGTTGTGTCCCCATATATGAGGGCGTGAATATTTCCAAGACTATAGCAACCGCATAGAACACCATGAATATTATGAATTGGTCTGACATTCCCTGTGTCAAAAATATTAAAATACTACAGTAATGTATTTTATTGCACATTTTATGCACACAGATTGAAATTCTACAAAACCATTGGGTACTTACGAATAGCACAGAACATAACATGATGCAAATGACGAAAGACGAAATGCCGAATTGTATGAAAATCGTCCAACTGAACAAATTTTGAACCTTATTGCAGTACCTGAAGCAAAAACCAGTGTCTTGAACATTTTATATGACAGCTTTGACAGACCTTCTGTCCTCTCTTATATTATGTAAAGATAAATTTTATTTTTATAACAAAGTCAGCTGGTAGGCTAACGGAACACTTGATAATTTATGGATATAATCAAACTTATCTAGTACTCGACGGCCTGTTACAAAAGCAACGCCATAGATAGAGAAACGGGGTGATAGGAAGGCATCCATTACTCACTCAATCAAAGACAAGGGAACCGATACAATTATTTCATGGCGGTCTCCTGTAAGGGGGTTGCCCATTTTATGACTGCTCAACGCAGTATGCCCAGTCTCGTCAGTTCTAAAGCGGTGATTATTTAACGAAGATATTTACCGTAAAATTTCCTCGTAATGTTTTAAACATTTGTTTAGTTTCTTTAAATATATTTCATCTTTATCCTTATTGCTTTTATTTTGGATTTCGTTTTCCTCTATCAGATTTCGTAACCTATAATTGAGCGTTTTTATTTGTGTGACCGCCATGAATATGAATCCGGGAATCAGACAGTCGTTGCATATATTCATTACCATGCCGATGAACAAACCAAATGCTTGATAAGTGAATAAACAAAAGAAATATTTGCTGCGAATTTCTTCACTGAGGAAGTAGTACCTACAAATAGGTAAATCAATGTCTTTGTTAAAAACAAAATGTAGTGTGAAAGGAACTATTACAAGACACCAGAAAGCTAAATTTGAGAATACAGCAAAAACTTTATAGTATAGTACGTAGAAGCGTTTGTCTTTCTCAATTATATCCCTTGTATTATCGTCTTCACCAGTAAACCCTTCCGAATCGAGTATATCCAATATCTCAATCACGTTTTCTCTTAAAACAATCATAGTAACAGCTTTCCAAATGATCCCGAATTCGGTGAAATAAAACACCACCTCCTGAACTAGAAATTCAATTTTGCGTGGCGTATAAAACAAGTTTATTGTCAATAAAGTGTTGTAAATGACGAGAACCACCGTCAAAATAATTAACGAATACAGTTTGTATAATCTGAATGTATTTTTTCGAGGCCAGACCCCAGTGATCCAGAGAAAGTAGAAGTTCCAATAAAACGCCTTCGATATTCGATCACGTGACATGTTAGCAACTTCACTGGACGTATGTATCTCCCATAAGTGGTCTATTGTCACTTCGTGTAACGAATAATTTCTTTAATTGCTGCACCATTTAACTCTTTCACACCCTGCCACATTAAAATTTTGTGATTACATGTGATTACTCCTTTTACTTATTTTTTTCCTAACTATACAGGATGTCAAATTATCTTCTTACTCGTACGGGTCTATAATTTTGCCGTTCTCAATGACCGTCTAATAAATTTATTTCTAATCAATATTACGACCTGCTTTACGCTTTAGGCGAAGATCTTTCAGCCGCCAAATGTGAACATTGTTCATATTAAAATATCCATCTTTTTAAGACGTTGATTCCTCTCTCCACAAAACTTTGTCGAAAAGATCCGATAACCTTTTTAGCACAAATTAGCGGCAAAGCCAAGTTTTAAGAATTCAAAAAAGCCCGATATCTATAAAAACCGTGACAAAAAAACGCGACTTGTGACAAAAAACTAAAACAATATTGTTTTTTTCTGAAAGGCAATCTGCTCTATCAATAATAACTCTTTTATATAGACCACTATTTAGAGGACACCCTGTAAAATTAGCTACATATACTGCTCATTAAGGTTTATTTTTTAATACCTTTGTATAATTGATAGTCAATGTGTCATTAAAACATGTGGCTAAATTTCCAGCAATAATTTCAAATATTCATGTTATAATTGTACAATTTGGTACCTATCTAGAACTTTTTATTTCACAATTTTTTTCAATCTTAAGATCTACAGACAGGCTGTCAATCCACTTGATGGTATCTACCCTTAAGTGAACGGTGTCTATGTTCTATAAAATAATATTTAAAACTAGTATCTAAGCTACAACGCTCATTTTAAGATGAGAGATTTTGCAGCGACTCTTCCAGAACTTGAGTCCTTTCTGACCTGAAACCTTTGTACGTGTATTCCTCCTTTATATATATGTAGTAGATTAAATCTTTGACCGGTCCTATTGGTAAGTTATGGGGGAAGCCAATGTCCAGCAGTGGACGTCCTTTTTTTTTTATCGAGGAGAAATCCTTTTATTGATCCCCTGCCGCTTGCTAGGCGACAGGGGTATGTGGGGGTCGACCAGCATACTCTGCGTGCTCACGTAGCAGGCACAACTGGCCCCTACCCACTAAAACTCCCCGGTGTCTCCTTGCCCATAAGTCGGGAGCGGACGGGCTCTGCCAAGGCAACTGCTCCGACCCACCCCCCTCGGGCGGCCTAGCCATTGCTGGCTAGGCTGACGCCAACAGGGGGATTGCCCGGAGACATCCGAGCAATCCCCAGACAGAGGGGACCCGTGCAGGCACACACAGCTAGCAACTGTGTGCGCAGGTCCCCGAGGACATTTGAAGACGGGCTGGTGCCCACCTTCTCCTGCCAGGCCGTCTGCAAGATGTTAATGGGGGACTCAATGGACACCAACGTGGGCGGGACAAGTCCCGTCCAACCACCAAAATGAGCAGGCGACCAGGGGCCACCCTAAGGGCCTCCCTGTTCCCCTGAACTCCACCTCCCTGGCGGCTGACTACCGCCAGGGGAACTCCAAATGTGCGCTCCGCCACGGGCTTGGTGTCTCAAACCCGCTCGGAGCGCACTGGGCCTTCTTAGTCCCCTACGCCAAGAACTGGCGAGGGTAAGCCCCCCCACCACGACAAAGTCATGGCCCACCTAGGGGGGGGAGCAGTGGACGTCCTGCGGCTGCGATGATGATGATGATGAGTATATAAAGGAAATCACTTGTACCTCCTCATGTTTTGTTCTTAATTGTAAGAAATTAAACAATGATTTTGATAACAAGTTTTGAATTTATATCAATGTTTATATGTGATAAGAATTTTGTAGAATCTTTGTATTTTACGTTGGAAACGCATTTAGACACAGACCCTGGATCCCTTCCAGTAGAATGATGTGAAGCGTATCTCGCTCGCGTAACATTATGTTGTGCCGACAAGAAACACGTTTACGGTGTCGGCACACACCTATATTTAGTTACAGCGACACTTAGTGTCGGGCCACAAGCAACGAAATATAGCGATTTCTTCTATAAGTAATTCACCATCGAGGGAGCATTTCATGCAGGCCTGGTACCATTTCTACCATTTCAATGAAACATAGATTTCTATTAGATTATTACTACTAGATTTATTTTCATCATCATCATATCAGCAGTAAGAGGTCAACTGCTGGATATAGGCCTCTCCCATGATTTTACATTAGGACCGATCAGAACCAAGGTCATCCTGCAGCCCTTATCCCTTATTAATCCTATGGGGTTATGATGGTGACTTTCGCTCTCCTATGGATCTCCTCATTCCCTATTCAATCTGGCAGAACTACTCCGAAGATAGCCTTCTTTGCAGCTCGTTGTGCGATGCTGAGCTTTCTTACAGGGGCCGTAGCTAGAGACATAATATTAAAAATATAATTAAGTACGATTATAAGAGTCCCATTGTCCTCTGCTTTATCATCGTAATTATTAAAGTATTCAACTCCATGAATATCACACGATTTGAATGCTATCTCTCTCAAAGGACTTCAGGAGGGACTAAATAGCTTAGGGACTAAGAGCTCAGTGTTATGGATTGATGCGACCACTATCCGTGCTGATCACCCATCGCCACACTTAAGGCCCCACAGGCCAACGCTTCAACACCGCTTTGTATAGATGAGCGAACACGGCCATATGGGACCTCTGGGGATTTGCACGGATCGCTTTAAATTTACGTTCCAAAAAATCTTTTAGGAATGTTGGCACGAAATTATTATTTACAATATTTTATTTAAATTCGATTGTGATTAGAACCAAAAAACGAATCGCATTGTTGTTACAAGCAGAATTAATCAAGAGGATTTCATAATAAATGATTTAAAAATTTAGACATTGTCAAAGATCAAAGATTAATTTTTAAGATTAACAACAGCCTTATGGGACAGTTCATGGGACTATCCCATAAATAACAACTATGGGACTAAGTTTATCATGCACAGTTTGTAAAGCTTCGCAAATACTTACTTTTAAGTATAAAAAATTGTATCATTCCCCCCACATTACATCTACGATAAGCATTCGTGTTTGCTTTGCAAATATGCCAAGAATATTTAGCTTCTACACATATATTTTGTATAAGAATATAGGTATATAATAAGTCCTTTACATAAATGCATATTTCTATTAGACATTTTGACCCCTTTGAATATTACGGACTAAAGCGAAGAACGAGTACGCAGAGTAATTATTTAAAAAATATATTGCCACCATTCAATAAAAATACAGTTTAACTAGTAGCTTAAATAAATAATGGATAATCACATTTTTGAATTAGAAAAAATAAATGTATTCATCTATTTGAAAAAGCCGGATGTTCAATTAATAGATTTTTTTGTTCATTTTTCAAATTAGAAAAGATGAGCAAAACCGGAAATACAATAATATACCTGAGTGTCTCTCCAAAACGGTGGCTGGCCCGACAGATGTCGACCGTACCGTCGTCCTTCAGGATATATTTACTTCGTCCGCAATTGCACAGACAAATCCTTCGGTTTCCCCAAAGAGGTCACCGAAACGTAGCCAGTTCACTGACATAAGCGAATCCACATCAGGACCCGTCAGGGCCTTGTAGAACCGCCCATGCATCTCCTTGCCTTTCCATATGTTCTTCCGGTCTTCGTGGCGAAAAAAAAAATTATAAGTGACCTAAAGCCACTTACTTCATACCTATACTTCTGTACTAATATTATAAAGAGGAAATATTTGATCGTTTGTTTGTTTATTTGCATTGAATAGGCTCCGAAACTACTGGACCGATTTAAAAAATTCTTTTACTGTTGGGAAGCCATATTATCAGCGAGTAACATAAGCTATATTTTATAAAGTTATAAATATAAACCGCGTGCAACAGCTAGTAACTAATAATTTCTTTAATTACTATACCATATAACCCCTTCACACCCTCCAAATCGTCAAACTGAATATTAAGTTTTGTAAATACAGGTCAAATTCATTTTAATTTTTTCCTAACTATATCATTAGTTACATATTATAATACCTTACTATATGATTTATTTTTTAAAACCTTTTTGGTCAATGCATCATTATAACATGTGACTAAATTTCCAGCAATGATAACCATTTTATTAATTGTGTGATTGTACAATTTGGTACCTAAAATGTCCTATTTGACATAAAAGGACGTTTTTATGTAGCCTTAATGATAGCCTTAATGTGGCCTCTCAGTGCGTTGGACTTGGGATGAATTTGAACATCAACGAGCATATTCTCCCAGAACTTGCTAGCGTAGAGACTCTTGAAGTTGTGCAGGAAGGAACAACTTTGACAAAGATGTTGACAGAAGAAGGAGGCTACAGATTGGAAAGCGCAGTGTATAGGACGCCCTGCGACCAGGAGGACAGACGATCACCTGAAAGGCTTCGCAAGAAGTGACTGGATGCGAAGGACAGAAGACAGTGTTTGGTGGCGAGCCTTGGGAGAGGTCTACATCCAGCATTGAAGAGACACACATCACCGAAGCAGTGGTCTTCTTTAAGAGGGTGATTACTGCGACCAAACAGGCTGCTTAGTTTATGATTGCAAAACCAAATATCACTATGCTACTTGCCTATTATGCCTTGCTACTTCTGTAACCACAAGTAGCAAGGATCGGAGTAGCCACTTAACTTACTTTTCACAAGCAGATAATTAAGGAATTAATATTTAACACAGCGACAAACGTATAGGTGAATTAGACACGGTGATGAATCGTGAATTAGTTTAATGTTGCGGGATACCACTTTAAAAAAATATACCTAAGCAGGAGCTAGTTTACAAGAGCAATTTCCATGAGAGTGCTCCATAAAAAAATGTGACAGGATGTGTACTTGACAGAAATATTCTTAATTCAAAACGAAATACTGTAGAAATAATCGTTCATTTTGGTTGTTCCGCTAACCTACATAAGTGGAGTACCATTTAAGTGCTGCTGGTTAAGTTGAAATTGTGAACGGGCTACATATATATATATGTGTGTCAACTCAACCGAGAAAAAGAAAAAATCAGTAGAACGCTAAGCGAAATCGAAGTATGTTTCTGTTTTTTTTTTTAATTTTAAAGTCGACAGACAGGTTGACGGCCCATTTGATGGTAAGTTGCTACCGTCAACTATAACACAAGCAACGCGACAGATACTTCAAGTGCACTGCCGAACATAATTACAGGATAAGTGATGAGTAGGGGGCAGAAAAACACGCTCTGGCTTCCCTTACTCATTCTCATCGAAAGACAACTGTTATTTCACGTTAGTCTGTAAATGGTTGGTTACTGCCGCCAGACGGGATGTCTAATTAATGAATGTCAAACGCATTGTGGGGTGCCACTATAGATAAAGTACTGATATGTTGAAGAATGTCACTGTTTTTATAGCATAGAAAGCAAAGAAAGCAAAGAGTCATCTGCCTGTCTGTTGTGTTTTCCTTTAAAAAAACAATTTTAACAGTTTACCTACAACACGTAAGAGCCAACGTTAGGCTGGCAATAAATTAAAACACGTGTATTTAATGCATGAACTCACCTCTGGGGCGGGGGATCTGTCGCCCCACGAGGGGACAGGGGGATTTATGTACCCAGTTCATAATTGCTATGAATCGTAGAGGTGCACCCAGGAGGTAGGTAGAAATATTAATATATTTTGTCTATTTTTATTTTGTGACAATGTGAACGTTAAACTACATCACAACAAAATAAATTGCTGTCAAAAAACTTGAGCAAAAACGACATTGTTAACCCAATGGATTTAAACTGATGGTTTTTACTAGTGGAAAGAGCTTTAAACGAATAAAGTTCTTGTAAAAGATTTGAAAAAAATAAATAGTTTGTTATCCAATCGTTGAGTAAAGGTTGAAACAGTTATTTAATGAGACAACCATTTGCAAGTTAAAATCTTGTTTTACATTAAAGAAACCAAAAAAAAAACAGTGGCACTCCGGCAATGCTGACAGAAGTGAAAACTTGAACAATTACGTGTGTATTTTTTGAATCGTCAGGAAAGTACATACTTTATCTGTATATAAAGTGTCGGTTACGGTAACAGTGTCGTGAGTTCATTGGTTTTTTCCCATCTCAAAAATGCCCAACGCGCCTAAAAAAGTTTTGACTTCAATATTTTAAAAATTTACAACATCGACAGCGACAGCTACTTTAGATCCAGGGTATTCTTATTTTAACTGTCCTATTAGTAAGTTATGGGTAGGTATCCAACAGTATACGTCTTCCGACTTAGTTCAATTAGGATGTTTCTTGTTTCTATGGTTTCAACGAGTTACCCTCAAAGAGTTTGATAATTTAAATTTGCAGATCCTTTTTTATCAAATAATTTTAAGTTCATAAATAATAGTTTGCTGTAATAGTTATTGAAATTATTTGTGTAAACTCAATATTTTCTCTCTTCTGCAGTATAAACCTTGTTTATATATCAGCAGCATATCTCGAACGCAGAGCAGTATGCGATAGAACATTATACAATAACAATATTTGAAGCAACTATTATATCTACCAGTCTTGAGTGGCCATATTTGTGAATTGCTGTATTATTCTAAAGGCAAACTTAGCGTTCTAAAGATCTTCGAGTTATCTTTCGAGTGTATTAAAACATAGCTAAAGTTGTTATGTAAACTGAAATTAATAAATTTTACTTATGGACAGACATCTTTTTCCTGAACAATTTCTACGAGGAAAAATATTATTCAGAACAATATTTTTCCTGAACAATTCTGAACAATCTTCCTGTCATGTTATACCATTTCAATTATCATTAGTAATCAGCTTCTGGATGAGCAGCAGTGACACACTACACACGTACAGAATAATTACATAATAATTAGGCTTGCAACGAATAGTATATTCGGCAGTATACCGAATACCGAATATTCGGCACAAGTATTCGGCCGGATTTTAGCGCCAAAACTTGTACAGACGTGATTGTTTCGCGCTCGTTTGTTCTATATACTCACCGCCCGCGCGCCCGCAGTTGCTCTGCGCGGTATATTGCTAACGCACTGCATTTTTAGACAAGTTTATTTCGTGGATATCGTATTTACGTTCTGAAGCTGGGATGGTCTACGAGAAAAAAAGAAGTAAACTACTTCCTAAAAATGCAGAACAATTAGTCTTTCTGCACCATAACCTTCCCCTTCTAAATTTTAAATTTTAATTATGAAAATAATTCAAATGCATAGAAAAATTCATAACTTTTCTAATATAGAAGATGATTATGTACCTGTTTTATGTACCAATGACTACTTAAATGATTATAAAAGAAATGAAAACCTTACCCTTCTAAATTTTGATTACGACAATAATTCAAATACATAGAATCCTTAACTTTTCTAATACAGAAGATGATAATGTACCTGTGTTATGTACCAATGACTACTTAAATGATTATAAGAGAAATGAAAAGATGAATATATACGTAATTAATCGTTTTTTTTTTCTTTTCATTTTACCAATTTATCTCCCTATAACAAAATATATTACTTAAGTATTCGGTATTCGGCCGATAGTATTCAATCAGCTTAGAATTGATTTTTAAACTTTGAATATCGATAATTAATTGCCGAATTAAAATAAACTTTTTAGGATATTTTTTTAAATAACACAACATAAATGTTTTTTTCAATATCATATTATATTTCTTAATTTATCTAATTTATAAACTAATCGAGTGGTGCTTGACGAGTTAAAATATCTATGACTATCAGATTAGTCTGGCGATCGAGGTAAGTCAGACTTTAATGCATTGGAAATCGCCTTCTTAGGTAAAGGTCGTCCGGCAGGCTGACCTTTTTGATAAAAACAAAATGTGTCATCACGAAGCCTTAAATGATTTAAATAGTATTTATCGAGGAAGCAGAAGTGAGTTGGCAAGTGCATTGGGTTATTCCGGGTCGGGCGGCTGATCCGTTTAGCTTTGGACATACGACCACTCGGTTATCCGGCTCGGCGCAAGATGACGTATGCACTTTGAAATGCATTTGCGTCTGACCCGTTAGCCGCTGCAAATTGCTACCAACTTGCTGTGTCTGTGTACCCATTCGTTTAATTGCTCTTCGTTAGCTCTAAACCGGAGTGAAAATCAAATTAACTAACACCACGATTGGTCGACTTTGGTGATCCGACAAAATATTAATTTTTCTCTTTTTTTCTGTTTACGTAACACAAATTATTCGGACGTAAATTATACCTGGGTAACTATGAAAAATTTACAAATTGAGTATGTCCAATTGGCATTGTTCCTAACATGTATTACTCGTAGTTATTATAAGGATAATTTTCTAACTTTTGCCAAATAGAGTAGATGCAAACGAGCAGACTGACAACCTGCAAAAGGGAACCTTTGGAGCTTTCGAAGGTTACACATAAAACCAAAACGTGCTGCTGTTTAACGGTGATCTTCTTTTATTGGTGTATATTGGTAAAAAAATTACCTATTTTTCATTTATGGCACCGTTTTTCATGGGCGAATCAACTATTTTCTGTATCGAATCAACTTTTTGTGTCAAAAATAAAATATGATATTATAATGAATTTGATTATTGATATTGATAAATAAATCATTGAATTTAATGAATTTATGAAGAGCATCGCGCTTTTGTGAATATAAATATTGTTATCAAGCAAAAAGTGAGAACATACCCCTTAAAACGTCCCTTGGGTAACGCATACGAATTCCGAATGAAACAACACAAAATAGTAAAATAATGTATTTGAAATCTTAGAAAACCTCTTAAGGAATAATTAAATCACAATTAAGGTCAACAAATCAGTCGTTTTCTGAAAATACGGATATTCGTGTGTCTCTTGAGTCACAGTGTATCAAATCCGAATAAATTTTCATTGTAGTATTTTTTACAAGCTAATATAAAACAAAATAATAATACTGGCTATATCGCCGTCAAATTTTCTAATTTAATCTAAAACTAAAACAAAACTATATATTTTTTTCTATTTAAATGAAAGAGATAATGGTCGTGAAATTTGGGGACAAGTGTGTCACCCAGGAGACAAACCCTGTGACTCAAGAGACTTTGAAATGGTTACTGAGCATACATTTTCGAGATTTATGCTAGTACACATCATAAACTAAAAATAAAAGTAACAACTAAAAATAAAATAAAACTAAAAATAAAAGTTAAAAAAAAAGACTTAAATCATATCATCATCATCATCATTTCAGCCGCAAGACGTCCACTGCTGGACATAGGCCTCCCCCATAACTCTCCAATAGGACCGGTCAGAAGCAGCCTGGATCCACCGTTGACCCGCGGCCTTAATTAGGTCGTCTGTCCACCTTGTGGGTGGACGTCCTACGCTGCGTTTGCTGGTACGTGGCCTCCACTCGAGAACCTTCCGGCCCCAGCGGCCGTCGGCTCTCCGTACTATATGCCCTGCCCATTGCCACTTCAACTTACTGATCCGCCGGCTTATGTCGGTAACTTTCGTACGTCTACGGATCTCCTCATCTCTGATTCGATCTCGCAGTGTAACCCCGAGCATAGCCCTTTCCATAGCTCGTTGAGCGACATTGAGCTTCCTTACGAGGCCCATAGTTAGAGACCACGTTTCAGCGCCATATGTCATCACCGGCAACACACATTGGTCGAAAACCTTTGTCTTGAGACACTGAGGAATTTTGGACGAGAAGATGTCTCGGAGCTTCCCGAACGCTGCCCATCCGAGCTGGATTCGACGATTGACCTCCCTCTCGAAGTTGGTTCTACCTAACTGGACTGTTTGTCCCAAGTATATGTACTCGTCAACAACTTCGAGAGTTGAGTTTCCAACTGTTACTGGGGTAGGCACAACATGGACATTAGACATAACTTTCGTCTTGTCCATATTCATCTTAAGGCCCACCCTTTGAGAAACTCGATTGAGGTCTTCGAGCATCGTGCCGAGGTCTCTCATCGACCCCGCTAAGATCACAATATCTTCGGCAAACCGAAGGTGAGTGATATACTCGCCGTTAACGTTGATGCCAAGTCCTTGCCATTCCAGGAGCTTAAATGCATCTTCCAAAGCGGCAGTGAACAGTTTCGGAGAGATTACATCTCCCTGTCTCACACCTCTACGCAATGGAATGGACTGTGTGCTGTGCTCCTGTACTCGAACCGACATGGTGGCTTTATTGTATAAACACTTCAATACCTCGATATACCGATGATCAATGCGACATCGCTGCAGAGCCTCGAGCACTGCCCATGTTTCGATCGAATCTAAGGCCTTCTCATAGTCCACAAACGCCAGACATAGTGGAAGGTTATACTCTTCGGTTTTCTGTATAACTTGGCGTAACGTATGGATGTGGTCTATGGTACTATAACCTTTGCGAAAACCGGCTTGTTCGGGAGGCTGGAAGTCATCAAATCTGCGCTCTAGACGATTTGCAATAACCCTGGAATACAGCTTGTAAATATGGCTCAGAAGCGTGATGGGTCTATAATTCTTCAATAGGGTTTTATCACCCTTTTTGAAGAACAGCACCACCACGCCCCTGTTCCATACTTCTGGCGTTATACCGCCGAGTAGGACGGAATTGAAGAGCCGCTAAAGGACTTTAAGTATCGGTTTTCCACCCGCTTTCAGAAGCTCCGACGTGATTCCGTCATCACCGGGTGCCTTGTTGTTCCTCAGCTGTTTCAGAGCCATTGCTATCTCATACAGACTGATGTCCGCGATATCCTCGGTGTAGTGACGGGTTAATTTGGCTCTAGTTGTTAATGAGGGATTTGTGGACGAGAAACCCAACTTCCACCTTAGGATTGTTGTTCGCCCTCCCGGTAGTAGAGCAAGTTTCCAGATTCCAGGGTTATCATGTCCTCACCCTCTCTACGGACTTCAGACAATCCCAAAATATCCCAATGTAACCTGCTCATTTCTTCTTCCAGCTCAACAATCTTTTCGTCTGTCCTCAGGGTCCGAATGTTGTGTGTTACCAGGGCCAATTGTCTACGGGAGTGGTAGCCGGATCTCTTCCGGAGATTCTTAGCACCCCCTGCTCCGCCGTTACCTTGGCCGCTACCGTAGCCAGGAATAGCGAGGCCGCCGGGGACTGGAGGCCTGGTCACATTTTCGTTGGTCATTATGGGGGGTGTTTTGCCAATACTCGCCACGTTTGGCAGGCGGGTTGGCGAGCGCAGTTCAGTACAATTGTCCGCAAAGGGCGCTGCTGCCCACCCTTTGGTGGTTTTTCCCTTAGCCGATTTCTACGGCACCCACGGGTTGAGATGGGGGAGTACTATTCTAGGCCGGTACTCCACGGCATAATATCATATAATAGGATATAATTCATAGTGAAAGAAAGAATGAGCTGACAAAAAATGAAAAATCAAGTAATCATTATTTTGTTTTATAAAGCAAAATTATTAGATACCTGCAGTGACCATTGGTACTACGTTTAATATTTCATATCAAACCGCAGTTCGTTTAATTTGCTATTATAGGTAGAAATTTCTCTTGAGTCACTAAAATTGTCTCTTGGGTCACGATTTTTGTAACCCAGTGGACTCGTGACCCCAGAGAAATTATATCATATTTTCAATAAATTGTTAGAAAAATGTTTGAAAAACGACATAAATTTTATTCAACAGGAATTTTAGACCTTAGATCTTACTATACAGCTTAACTTATTATAAGAAGTACTTACGTTATATTAAAATTCGCCGTGATCCAGCAGACACACAATAAAAACACGCAGCCTCTCTCGGAGTCACGGACGAAATGACCGAACCGCGGAACTGTTACATTAGTGGCCGACACAGTCGTACGACGACCAGATTCGTTTCCTATTGGTCAAGCCCTTAACATGCTGTCTCACTCGCACTTAAGAGCGATTTATGTGTGTGACCCAGTAGACTTGTGAATTTCTGTTCTACTAGGGACAAACATCGTAACTATGATATTTATGTCATTAATTTAAGTTACGTAATCGTAAATGAAGATATAAAAGAAAGATCTACTGTAGTAAATTACCGTCACAAAAGTTTACCACGTTCTTAGGGAAAAAAATGAAATCGTCGCTAAATACCATGCCCCACACGCTCGAGGGACAACAAATTTTTGTATGACAACAAGAAATTATCCACTGGGTCACGATTTTTTTTCTTCCTGTGATAGTGTAACTTTTGCAATATGTAAGGTGAAATATAATGATTAAGTATCTGATTATCCATGTGTATTAGTATAACATACTAGATATTCGTAGATTATTTTCTTGAAATTATGTTGTGTCAAGGACACGTGCTGACAAAAAAAAGTTGATTCGCCCTCATTACTTACATTAAAATAAGTGCACTTATATGGGTATGGCACTTACACTTATATGACGAAGGCTGAACTTTTTGCGTACAGAGTAAACACTTACAACGATATCCATGTCTTAGGGTAGGTATGTAAGCGTCTCACACAAAATAACCGCTTAGCCTAAGTGGAATCTATATTTGTAAGGCAAATATGCAAAGCCATTTGCCAACTTTCCATGCGGTTGCGTTCCATTTGCCGAACTACGACCGCATCAAATTAATTGACAGGCCTAAACTCACGTGCATTTTGTTATTTTTTGGTATTTTTTTTTTCAGATTCAAAAGCAATTTGGATAGTAACACGTCTGCAGTGATACAATTGATAAGCTCAATTAGTTATTAATTAACATCATAAACTGATTAATGACTCAACTGATACCATTAGTCATAAACTCGGCAATTCATCTGGTGACAGTAACAGTCAATGTAAGAATTATTCTAAACCTTTATCTTAAATACTTTTTTATATTAAAGGTGGTCAGATAGGCTGATGGTCTACTTGATAGAAAATAGCTACCATCGCCTATAAGATAAGGAACATCTTAGGTGCTGCAAGTGAGCTGTAGACTACAGTAGGATTAAGGATAGGATAGAGGGTAAGGAAGGGGATATGGGCTCTGTCATCCCTTACTCCCTCACCGAGTGACACCTGCACCCATGCTGTAAGGGGTGGTTACTGCCGCCAGATAGGTTGCCCAAAATACCTCGAATAGCAGTGAATGTGAAAATGATACCCTACTCCTCTTAGCTTGCATCATGTAATTCAGCAGCATACTTAAATCTTCCTGACGTTGAATTGACCGTCAGTTTTACTGACGACCCTGTACATTTAAAAAAACATAGAATTAACTACCCTTACATACAACTTATTAAGTGTGCATTAAATTATTATTTAGTTGCGCAAAGGCAAAATGTGTTCTGAAGTCTTCAACTGAACTCGTCATAAACGGCAGCGACAATTCTGTTGCAGTAACCATAACCCTTACAGAAGATCATCGTTGAGTAACAGACTATGCGCTGTTGTGATTTTAGTCCACCCATAAATACCCTTACTGTTACAGAAAAACCAGAATTTCATTTGAATTTGGTATCTGTCAATCTTATAAATGAATATTCACTGCGCGCAATTGTGCAGCGGCGCTTTATTCAAGTAATGTGTGTAACTTATAATCTCGTAAGTGAGTAAGTATGCCTTATTTAAGTAAGTAAGTAATGGCAAAAATAACATATAGTTAAGAATATCTTCATAACTTAAGATTTAACTTAACATTAAAACGTATGTCCCTTCATTTGATAGCGAATACCTTACTAGACGAATTCAGGTCGGGGGTGACTTCGAAACGGTTCGCTGTGAATTAAATTCACTTTAGCAAGGTTTCTTGTAACATTTTTCTATATTTGAGCAAACTAGTAAAATACTGAAGACAGTTGCTCAATTTATTTGTTTACAATGACTGAAACGTAAAATATATTCGGAACTTTAATGATAATTATCTCGTTCTTAAACAATTTCGTTTAAAGAATATTCGTTAAGTTATTTAGGAAATGTTGTTTCTCATGATATTATTATTAAACCCTTTGGCAAATTCAACTATAACTTCATACGAAAACCTACAATAGCAACTTATGTACGCAAATAATGTAGCAAATGAGGTTGTTTGCAAAATCGCCGGCCACAATAATATTTCGCTAAATTATTTTTGTTTCAATCATTTCAATGAATTTTTGAGTGCGGTGTTAGTGCATCGGGGAATAACATTTACATACAACATTAACATTCGCAGAAAGAATAAAATAAAAAAAAATCTATTGCCTAAGTAAATAATCTGTACCTTCTCAAAGTTATCTCTGTATTGGCTAAACCATAATAAGTAAAAATCACAACATAAATAGTATATTTATAAATAATAAATATGATTACAAAAATAAATACAATCTATGATCAATCAGCCGTAGATTTTGCTGCAGATACGGTGGTAATAACGTCAACTCGATCGGCTTGCAGAATCACGATTGGGCTTGCATCTTTATTGATTTCCGATTTTATATCTGGGTTACTTGACCTGTCAAAGAGAACCATATTTTCTTCCAATCTTCAGTGGGCTGGCGTGGTGAGAAGCTTTCAACGACCTCTGCCCAGCGGGAGGAGTTATCAAAGTATATTTAAGTCGACACTGATGTACCTAATTGTATTCCTTTTAGCTATGTTATCAGCCTGCGGTTCTGGGCCTGACAATAACAGCCTATTCGACAAATAAATCTATCAATTGGTCAGTCAGTGCCTCACTCATAGTTACCATACGAGTACGCTTCAATTCATCTGGTTCGTTGTGCGTCAGAGGTGTGCTTCTATTTTTAATTGCTTTGTCGAGTGCCAACGAAACAGTCCTATTGTAACATTCATTTTTCCTCCATGTTTTGATGTTTGAATTAAATATTATTTCTTCAGGGATAAAATTAGGATTAAATTCAGGAATAAAGGAGGAAAAGTCATTTACACCTTCAGTGGTAATCACTAATCAGTCTAGCGACCTTTGTACTCGGTAGAAGCAACTTTTCCAAAACGCATTCTCTAGACCTATTCTACTAGCACTTGCAGTGAGGCGTTGCTTGTGTTAATAGGAGACATCAATTCGACTGTCAGCTGTTTGGATGATCTACATTCTGACGCAATATATGGTAAAATCTTAAGTCACATCACTGTATATTATCTAGCAAGACTTAAGATCATCTTAAGGTATTCATTATTTCACCTAAGCGAAGCCGGGGGGCGTATCGGTCTAGTAATTCTATAAAACTTATAGTAAATTGTTATTTACTGTTTGTTATTTAAAACAACCATCTAAACTTGATATCTATTTTATATAAGTACGAAGAAGTTTTCCTGCCCAACTGTAACATTAAAATTTAGCAATGAAGTTTAAAACTTGCTCCAGAACTGGACGTTAGACTCATTAAAGTATGAAATTGTTTGCACCGTGCTTGAGAATACCCAAAACTGTTTTACAGGGGCTTTTTGTTAATATTTGAAGAGCAACGAGTTTCGAAGAAAAACACCCAAACTAGATTCAGTTTAACCTAAGTTTCTTAGTACATAGCCTTTGAAATAAAATACAGAAGGCTTTAGCAGAATTGAAGAGAAGAAGCAGGATGAATTAAAAGAATAATCTATATACGAGATTTCCTCAAACAAGAAGAGAGTTCAAAAATTATGGCGGCACGAATATAAAAAATGTTTGCTTATAAATAAATTCCACCATTGTCTATAAACTGGTTTGGACGGTTTTTATGGGTGCGCAATGTAATATGTATTTTTATAACACAATTTTTATGGAACTCTTCATTTTATTTGTGCGCATCTCATAATAGAATCTGGACGATCTAATGTCATGACGGCAATGTATTATTCGGTCGAAAGAATAAATATTTTACTATAAATTCCTGTTGTTCGGAATGCTGATTCAGCCAGGGAACACTGCGTTAGGATCCCCTCTCCCAGCTGATCCGCTGGAGGAGGCTCGGGCACAGGCTGGTTACCTATGTCCGCCATATTCCCCCTTGACTGGAACCTAGGCAATAGTCTTAGGTGAGACTACCGCCCGTCATGAAGTCCCCCGAGATGAACTCCACTTTCGGGGGCGCCCTGATTCCGACAGGGAGTATATTGGTAAATATCCTGTAATCTATGATGAAGATTATTCAATTTATTATTCAAAGGAAGTCCGATTCAATAAGTTTTTATTGATCGTAAAATAGAATAAAATAAAATAAATCTACTACAGGTTCCGAACGCAGTTTCTACAGACAAGAATAAAACAGACACGAAAACTCCGTAAATATTTTCAAATAAATATTTAATTAACAGTTAATAGTTTTCCTAAGACTGATATAGTAATTTAATTTAATAAGTAAACCACATTTAAATCTTCCTGTAACGCAAAAGTGTGTCTGACTAAATATTTGATCAAGAAACTAGAATGAAAGTAAATATTTGTGTTGTGCTTTTGTCACAGTCATAAAAAAGCAGTAAGTATTTCTCATTTACATTCTTTTTATTTGTACTTTCAAAGTGCTCAAAGCAGCTTCAAAGCAGGCTGATAGTCAAGTAATGGTAGCGACTTGATGATAAGTCTTAAGCTAATACAGGTAGATGCTTTGGACCCTGATAAATTTTATTTATATTTCTATAAGAAGAAGAGTATTTCCTTGGTTGTGTCAAAGAAAATGCATTAATTTTAAGGTTGAAAGCCGTTAAGGTAACAGCCCTACAAAGTTTCTATTAGTACTTACTACTAGAGAAATTAGTAAAAAACTAGCTGGTGCCCAGGACTTCGTCCGCGTTGAAAAATATTAAGTAGCCTATCCTGTGTCCCGTACTCCAAATGTTTATCTACCAAGTTTCATGAAAATCAGTTAATTCGTTTCAGAGTCATGGAGGAACATACATACATACATACATACAGACAAATTTCTAAAAATCGTCAATTTAGTTTCAGTATCATGTATAGAGCCTATAAACACGATATCTCTGAAAACAAAGTAACTTACTCCATGACCGACCCTCTAAGATTTATTATTAGTATTGATGATTGATTGATATTAAGCAAATATGTAGCTCACTTAATTCTGTAACATCTACTTGTTTAACGTTTAGAAATAGTCATATTCTAAACTTTCTCTCACTCTGATTACTTACTGCCATGACTGTAATGTGTTCTGGTCGTAGTTGTTAAATCCTCTCTCTAAAGTAAGCATTACTGAGCATTAGAGTGATACTCGACATAATCCACGAGGCGGGGTCGGAAATTATTTGTTTCGCTACCTATTCGGCCAGTTCTAATTCAGACATATTGATTCATTTTTTTATAAAACGTGTAGATAAATATGTAATTTAAAAAAATACATGATTTTAGTTTTAGTATTTTAATATTTTTAGTATTTTAATATCTGATTATAGAGACCACCCTAAAAGAGAAACACAACCTAAAATAGCTACGAGAGTAAAACAATAATACACTATATGTGGTAGGACGCAACGATCGCCCCATTTACTGTTATTATAATATAAAATAACTGTTGTTATTATCAGCTATAATCTAAGAAAAGTTTTCATCAGTACGTGGTTCCCTCAATCTAATTTCATTTGTCTAATCGCACAAGTTCCAATATCTAAATGACGAGATAATAGTAGCGTATTTTCTCTGAAAGAAAATCCTAGGAATGAGATAGGATATTTAATAAATTTGCAATCGTATTGATATAGTTGTCTGTCGATACGTTTTCAAATGCGAAATGTACGCGTGGTATATATTATGTATACACAAGTGCAGGGCGTGAAAGCGCTGGAATATATTTAAATAATTTTCAACAGCCTTTCTATTGAATAAGGGCAGTGCTAAAATGTCGCTCAACGTTTATGAATATATATTGCTAAAAATATTTTATCATTACGAATTCCCACACAGAAACAAGAGTCTCTTTCGGTTATTGAATTCGCCATAGGTAAGTAAATCAAAAATTATGATTCTTGAATTTTATTTCAAGAAAAGCGAATTTATCATTGACTTGTATACGCACGAATTTTTATAAGGCTACATATATGGCAAACTATCTTGCTGACAAAAATCAAAAAGTTTTCTTGACTGGTAGGTCAATAAATCAATTTCATTGAGCTTGACGACCTGTAATCTTATAAAACTTTATATATTTTATATTATATAAAAAATTTCGTGTCAACTAAACTACTGAACCGATTTTGAAAATTCATTCACCTATAGAAAGCTATATAGCTAGCAGCATAGGCTATATTTTATAAAGTTACGCTGACGAAGTCGCATGCAACAGCTAGTATTATATAGATAAATGTCAAATAAAAAGAAATTACGTGATGTAACATCATCAGCAGCCTTTTAGCGCTGTAGTTTTGCATATTTATAAGTTTCGAGGTAGCTCTTCTAAAAGATTGCACTTTTCGTCTCCCCGCTCCTTCGCTATTGTTTTGATTGTTCTATACGAGGGAGTTAGACATCCGTACATTGTGAAAAGTATGCTTAAGCACACTCATCAACAAAAATACCTTTAAGTGAACAAAATATAATTCATGGGAGCCTAAAGGACGGCACTGAGGCTTCTAACGATATTTCTAAAAGCCTATGTTGTCTGCAGACCACGTACATACACAGCTCGTTTACAATTTTATTATATTATTATTATATATTGTTAATGTACCACAATAATAATGCGTTTGTATCAGTCAATCATTCGGATAATAAACACATTTAGAAAATCGGTCATTTTGGGAAAAGGTTTTATTAAGTTTTGTGCATTGGATAGATCAATCAATATATTGTGTTATTCAGACCTACCCGACTGCAACGATTTCGGCTATACAAGAACTCTTTACAAAATATCATTTTTATCGCTAATAAATCACTAATTTGCTCTGAAAGTATTTAGCTAGAAATGCAAATGCGAAAGATTTATTAATAATAAAATTAAATTTATTTGTAATAATAAAATTTATAGATTTATGAAAGTAAATTTGAAAATCGAACGACTCTTGCCCACATTCACTAACTGATCAGCTGATCAGCTAAAGTTACTGACGTGACGATCGCTATTCAAATTATATAATGTCTCAGTAGTTCGATTAGCAAAGTTTACCAATAGTTTGGCTTCTTTCTAAGCCACGATAAAACTATAGTAGAAACCATGCAAAAACTGATCAATCATGTTTAACTCTAAAATTTCTTTTAACATCTCTTATTACTTAATTTAGATAAAAGTGTCTCCCGCGATTGGAATTCTGTTATGTAGTCCAGTTCCAGTCGAGAAACTTTTTTGATGGGAGCAACTTTCATCTTTGCGAGCACCAATGTTACACGGCTTTTATCTACAGTGATAACATTAGCATAAAGCGCACACATAACAGATGAATTCCCAGTTTAAGTGGCAGTGGGCAGGCCATAGGTCTCGTGATATGTTGATTGCACATGAAATAAGTAGTCCAAAGACAAAATAAAGATCGTATAAAACAGTCTATGATAAAGGCCTATATACATAGGTAGGCCACAGTAATCTGTTAATTACTGATGACGATTATGATGATGACTGTATTCATGACCACTTGATTTTACGATGACTAATCAGGGGTTTTGAGCATAAATATGCATATTTGTTAATCACATTTTTAATAGTTTAATCGATCAATATAAACATATTCATATATTGAATCGATAAAGAAATTAATAATTGAAAATAACTTGTGTAATTAATAAACCTTTCTCGGAACTGTGGTCAGACATTTTACTGGCCACCTTGGCAAATATATTAAAGATTAAAATGTAATTTGCCATATGTTCTTGTAATATAACTAATAACACAATTAGATGCATTTTACTCCAACATCTAATGTGACGACCGTGAAAGGTCTTAGCCTATGAAATTGCCGTTCTATTTCATATAACAATTATTTTTGTTTGGCTATGAATTCTAATTTCAATTATTTTTATTTGAAAACCTAGATTCTGGATTGAATCTTTTTCGTCATGATGGAACATTAAAAATTCGAGTAATTAAAGAATATAAGTACCGTGGTGGCAGCAACGCGGCACATGCTCTGCTCAATAGGCACAGAAACGAACGAAATTTTAGCCGCATTATTATTTACGTTGAAAAATATTTTCTGTTGGACAATCGCAAGCACTCAGCAAGTTGTTTAGATCCTGGTTCAACAACTAACCAATGCCCTAAACATAAAATAACCCCTAGAAAGTGGCTTTGGTGGTCTAGTGCACATGTGATTCATCACAGCTTTTTACCAAACTGGATGTATACCTACTGTGAATAACTGAACACAATAATGGAGAAGCTCGTACATCTGTAACCAGTTTTGTTCAATGGTTCGTCCCAGATTCTCCTGAACGACAACGTGAGATAATGCGCAACAGACGGTCTCCAACCTACAGGAGTTGGGGTTGGAAGCTCTCCGTCATCTGCCATACTCACTAGACTTTGCGTTTACAGCCTACCGTCAAGGTTGGCCACTAGGTTGGCAAATATGCATTGATTGTATGGGTAATTACATGGATTAATAGGAACAACAAAGGTAGAAAAAAAATTTACTTTAATTAATTTCGAGCAAAACGGCAATTTCATAGGTAAAGACCTACCTACTATCAACCTTTAAAACGCCAAAGTAATTAATAAAAATAGTTTTAAGTGGAATATATACATGAACTGTGGGAATACTCTTTTGCATTTCAATTAAGACCGTTAACATGTCGCATGTGCGAATATCCGATGCTTTTTATTTCAACTTCTTCTTTCTATGGATATTTGGCATGTGGCCGGGAGAAAAACCATTCAGATTTTACAAATATTGTACTAAAATCTGTTTGATATTTTTTTTCTTCCTGTACCTCACATTAATGACTATAAACTTATTTTATACGCCATCAAAAGTGGAGCTTATAGTTCAAGAGCTTGTGTTTTATGTCACCGAATTTGGAGCAACCTGGAAACTATTCACTATGATCATTCTCAGAAAAAATGCGCAAGAGATACTGGATATAATTGATTCAGAAGGGTTTACCGGTAAAGATGAATTTACAAGGAATATTATCGAAAAAGACAAAAGCCTCTTCGTGTTGTATTACAAAGTGTTTGCGATTTCTTCCAATCTATCTTACTGGGCTCTTGTAATATCTTCGCTAATATTATATTTTGTTTTAAGCAAGGATATCGATTTACCTATATGTAGATATTACTTCCTGAGTGATGAGTTTCGTAATAAGTATTACTTATACTTATGCTTTTATCAAATGGTTGGCTGGTTCGTGGCTATGATGTGCAACATTAGCAACGACTCTCTTATTCCCGGATTTATCTTCATGGCGGTCACACAGTTAAAAATACTTAACTATAGGCTAAAAAATTTGAAATTGGCCACCAAAGACAAGAAAGAGTGTTACGCTATTCAAGAAGAAATACATTTGAAAAAACTTAACGAATGCTTACAACATTACGAACTGATAATGCGGTAAATATTAGTAAAGATTTTTTCGGCACCCTATATAAGTCTTGAGAATGATTAGTCGTATAGCATTCTGCACTTTCAAACTGCATCGATTAGCGCATGATTATAGAAGGCACAATAACAGCACATGTGCAGATTTGAATTGCTGAGTGAGTGACGGAAAGCAAAATCTATTCCATTTCCAATTTCACCTAGTCCCCTAAAAATTTCAAAATTTCACCTGGACGAAAATAAAGCTCTCATGACGCTATAATCTTACCTATTAACATTTGCAACATCTTCAGTCTGCAATTGTGAATTCCTCTATAAAAGATCTATAAGATTTCGATAGTTTAATGTTTTCAATGAAAAATATTATTACTTTTTAGTTACTGCGACAAGGTCCAGAGTTTGTTCAGCGTGATGATTTTCATACAGTTCGGAATTTCGTGCTTCGTCATTTGCATAATATTGTGTTCCGTTATATTTGTAAGTAGCTGACTAGTACTACAGTATGTATATTTATTAGTAAGTTGCAAATTTCTGGTTAAACTGCAAAAAATAATTTATTAAATTTTTTTGGCAGGGTACTTCCGGGCAGTTCATGATTTTCAACGTATTTTATTCAATCGCAATGATTATGGAAATATTCACGCCCTCGTATGTGGGGACACAGGTTACTCATGAGGTAAATGTACTTCTGTTTGTGACTTTTTTTAAATTCATTTAATATATGCAAAACTGAGTCCTGAATTCTTTCGAGTATTGTTGGCAAGAAGTACAAAAAAACATTGAGGCATTATTTCGGGTAGTGCCATACGAAATAAGGTGTCTCTCAGTTATAAATACTGGACAGCCCATCTAGTGGCAGTAACCACCTCTCTCTTACAGAAGACTACCGTGATATATTATAGTCTTTCGGCGAGTAAGTACGGGAGGGATACCGGAGCCCATTTACTTATTACTTATTCCACTAAGAGCGGTAGTGCATTTGCAACCACTATTGTGTTGTTGAATTAAAGACGACGGCTGGCACTTACCATCAAGTGAGCCTTTGAGTATGTTTGCCTAACTAGCAATATATAAGCGAGCGAGACTGGTATGAATGAAAACATGATGCTGGAGGGTTTTAAGTAAAAAAAAAATTAAAAAAAAACATACAGTAAAAGAACAAGTGAACATTTGAACTTACTCCAAATCTAAATCTCATCTAAGAGATTTTTGAATTTTATATGACTTTTTCAGAGTTCTTGTTTATCGCATGCGGCATTCAGTGGATCGTGGATTGATCGTTCTCCACGGTACAAGCGACACTTGAAGCTGTTTATGGAGCGCGTCAAACGACCCATAGATATCTCCGGCGTAGGTCTATTTCCACTTTCTCTAGAGAACTTCGCCTCGGTAAGTGTAAATAATTAGATATTTCATATGTTTAACGATTACCGCTTATATAATTGTGTGTTCGCATTGCGAAACATCATACGGATATTCGTACCGATCTTCGGGATATTTGCATAGCAGTGTAGACACACCTTAATATAAGACAGGTCTGGACAAAACAATAATCCAGCATTTTTCATTGCAGATCTGCAAAACTGCTTACTCATTCTTCGCTTTAGTTCGCAATGTTCAGATGCGTCAAAACAACTGAGTAATAGGAATATTGCTACTATATCTGCTATAGTTAGATTATTTTGTAGACCTTTTAGGAAAGGTGACACTATAAAAGATAGTACACTATACTACACTTCGAGTATAACTTGAAAAAGCTTATCAGGGCATCAAATTGTTACGCCTTTTCTCTCCGCCGGGTGGCGGACAGGCAGACGATAACAAAAATAAAAAAAATATATAAAAAAATAGGAAAATAAATAAAAGAGGTTTTACAATATTAGTGTTTAATTAAAAAAAAGGAAGCTACAATTTAATTAACAATATAAATAAAAAAATAAAAGAAAGAAGTTATGCTATGGTGTACCAATTATCGATCGGCTTGTGCCGAGCTATGACAATTAAATACACAGCACAGATTTAAAAAAGAGAAAACCAGGGGTTTGTGGAGAATGAATTGGAGACTTACCACCGAAGGAGAGCCGCAAATAGAAAGGTAGCCGTCTATAGTAATTCTAGCACCGTATAAGAGTAATCCGAAATAAAAACTATAAAATTACAATAAAAAATAAAAGAAAATGAAAACGCCAAACTTGGAGTTGACCGTAGCTAATCCGGTATCGACCGAGGCATCCGGACTGGGTCGACGAGCTGAAGAGGCTCAGCGGTTCCTCGCGGAGACTCGAAGCCCGACCCGACGCAGGCAGACACACGCAGTCCGTGCGGATTTGCTTGCTCCGAAGCTAGTGAGCACGGTCGACGTCCCGTTTACAACGTTGTGGTAATTTTCGGTTTTAAGTAATATATTTATATATATGTCGGAGAAACACTGTTTTCCTCGACATCGTCATTAGTGGTTGCAGGCTTAGTGGGCGTCATTAGGGTTAAATGCAAGCACAAAACACAATAAGCACTGATTTATACGATTTTAATTAAGAAATAAACAGTAATTTGTCACTTTTACAATATTTAGGCCGAGCAGCGGGTTCAAGGCGCCTATCTTACTTAAACAACCAAAAATGTAAGCTAATCCAAGAGAAAAACTCCAACGATCCAACTCGATCTATCTTTTTCACTTATTCATCACCAAAAAACTCAACTACCGCACGCCTCGAGTGCAGCGCCACGACCCCGCTCGAAGCATGTGCTTTGCTCTGATTGGCCGCGTTACATAAACAATATTCATTACTTTTTTAAAATTAGTAAGGTTTGTAAACATATAGCCCAGTCAATGAAGCCGTAACTTTGCCATTTTGACCTGGGTGAGTAGAACCAACGGGAAAATGTGCGTTAATAATCCTGCAAAAACATATCAAAAATGCAGGGTCCTAAATCACCGGAATGATTTGCAAAAAAATTGCAAAAAGGTGAAAAAATGACTTTTTCTCAAATATCTCGAAAACTATAAGAGATATGAGAAAAAGTTTCAAATAATAGTTGTAGAGGATTTAATTCTCTACAAAAATGATTAGAATGAATTTTTGCGTATCGGGCACCGTTGGCACGGAAATCACGTTTAAAGTATGAAAAATTGAAAAATAATTTTTTTTTGGCTCAAAATAAAAAAATAATTTATTTTCCAAATAGGAGTGATTTTTTCTGCATCCCGCGAACATTTCCTAAGAGATTACCCTTTCATTGTTGTACATTTATATTGTTTATAAACAATTAAAAACTTTAAAATTCATTTTTAGCCATCTTAAAATTATTTTTTTGATTTCATTTTCACACCAATCGATTTAGAATGAAGTTTTCTATAAGATTAAGTTATTTTTTTAGACAAAAAAAGATTCATCGAGATTTAGCTTAGAAATGGGTTTTGGGGAATTTTCTCAGGGATCCGACACTGGCGATGAGAGAGAAAGACTATAGTTATGTCTCGCTCGCACTCACACAAAATTTCTGCGCGTGCGCGGCGTACGAAAAAGCATGCGTGCGAGAGAGACCAACTTTTTCCAAATGAGAGGAAGAAGGATAGAGTGAGGCGCGTGCGCACAGCGATTAAGAGTATAAGTGCGACAAAGACAGATTTTTTTTAAATAAGAGCGAGAAGGACAGAGCGACATGGGTCCGCTCGGCTCAAAAAATCGCGTTCGGCTCCGAGTTGCGGAATTTTTTTATTGATAAACGATCTCCAAAAACGTTATTTTAAGCTATATATCAATCGATTCAGAATCGAAAACTGAATCGATTACACCCACTCCCATTTTTAACTTTTTTTTGTAAATTTTTTTTTTTAAATTAACTAATAAATGAGTCATTTTTCATCTGGAAAAAGTCATTTTAACCCATATATTAATCGATTCAGAACTGAATCGATTACACCTATTCCTGTTTTTGATTGTTTTTTGTAAATTTTTTTTTTAAATTAACTAATAAATGACTCATTTTTCATCTGGAAAAACGTCATTTTAACCCATATATTAATCGATTCAGAACAAAACTGAATCGATTACACCTATTCCTATTTTTTATTTATTTCTTCCAACATTTTACTGTTAAATAGAGAAATAAACGTCTTTATTCGGACGTCATTCCAACCCAAGGCCCAAAAATTAATATATGGGTTGAAATGACGTTTTTTAGAAGTAGAAATCACTTATTTATTAGATAATTTAAAAAAAAAATTACCAAAAAAAGTTAAAAATAAGAGTGGGTGTAATCGATTCAGTTTTCGATTCTGAATTGATTTATATATGGGTTGAAATGACGTTTTTTACAAGTAGAAATCACTCATGTATTAGTTAATTTAAAAAAAAATTTACAAAAAAAAAAATCAAAAATAGGAATAGGTGTAATAGATTCAGTTTTCAATTCTGAATCGATTAATATATGGGTTAAAAGGACGTTTTTCCAGATGAAAAATGACTCATTAATTAGTTAATGTAAAAAAAAAATTACAAAAAAAAGTTAAAAATGGGAGTGGGTGATCGATTCAGTTTTATTCTGAATCGATTGATATATAGCTTAAAATAACGTTTTGGAGATGGTTTATCAATAAAAAAAATCCGCAACTCGGAGCCGAACGCGATTTTTTGAGCTGAGCGGACCCATGTCGCTCTGTCCTTCTCGCTCTTATGTAAAAAATTTCTGTCTTTGTCGCACTTATACTCTTCATCGCTGTGCGCACGCGCCTCACTCTATCCTTCTTCCTCTCATTTAGAAAAACTTGGACTCTCTCGCACGCATGCTTTTTCGTACGCCGCGCAGCGCACAAATTTTGTGAGTGCGAGTGAGACATAACTATAGTCTTTCTCTCTCATCGCCAGTGCCGGATCCCTGAGAGAGTTCCCCAAAACCCATTTCTAAGCTAAATCTCGATTATTATTTTTTTTTCTAAAAAAATAACAATCTTATAGAAAATTTCATTCTAAATCGATTGGTGTGAAAATGAAATCAAAAAAATAATTTTTTGATGGCTAAAAATGAATTTGAAAGTTTTTAATTGTTTATAAACAATATAAATGTACAACAATGAAAGGATAATCTCTTAGGAAATGTTCGGGGGATGCAGAAAAAATCACTCCTATTTGGAAAATTAAAAAAAATTATTTTGAGCCAAAAAAAAATTATTTTTTAATTTTTCATACTTTAAACGTGATTTCCGTGCCAACGGTGCCCGATACGCAAAAATTCATTCTAATCATTTTTGTAGAGAATTAAATCCTCTACAATTATTATTTGAAACTTTTTCTCATATCTCTTATAGTTTTCGAGATATTTGAGAAAAAGTCATTTTTTCACCTTTTTGCAATTTTTTTGCAAATCATTCCGGTGATTTAGGACCCTGCATTTTTGATATGTTTTTGCAGGATTATTAACGCACATTTTCCCGTTGGTTCTACTCACCCAGGTCAAAATGGCAAAGTTACGGCTTCATTGACTGGGCTAATAAGAAAGATTTAACAAATTAAATAAAATAAAATTAAGATTTTTAAAGATAAGTTACAATGTAAACAATTAATATTTAGCGTTACGCATACAAATAACAATCAACCAGACTTATAGCTTCCTCCGACACGGCCGTCCTGACATATTACACGCCCTCGTGTGATGTTGAAGGCCGCGCATCATAGTTATCTGCGAAAAAATAATAATTTTTTTTTTTAAATAATTTAGTCTCTCCTGACCAAGGGAATTGTTTACCTAAATTTTCATCTTCTGAGCAACAACTTCATTCACGATATTTTCTTAAATTCTCAAAATATTATGTCCCTTACAATAATAATAAACTAAATTGAGTCCTAGTAACAAAACAGCCACCTCGCAGTTTATCGTTTTAGTATTCACTACAGATTTTAGCTTAATAACAATATACAAGTGGCCGCATCGCCTTTTACTCAAAAGAATTCACTTGGCCACCTCGCCTTTTAATGGCCACCTCGCCTTTGAATGGCCACCTCGCCTTTGAATGGCCACCTCGCCTTTGAATGGCCACCTCGCCTTTCAATGGCCACCTCGCCTTTTAATGGCCACCTCGCCTTTGAATGGCCACCTCGCCTTTCAATGGCCACCTCGCCTTTGAATGGCCACCTCGCCTTTCAATGGCCACCTCGCCTTTCAATGGCCACCTCGCCTTTGAATGGCCACCTCGCCTCTCAATGGCCACCTCGCCTCTCACAAAGCTTAACTACACCTTAACAACCCCCACGTTGTTAGAATATTTTATAGAGACTTGAGTATTCACCACACTTACATACATAGGCTAGATTTTCCTACACCAGTCACAGTAACAATTGTACGTTGCATTGTACCAACAAGCTTACGAGGGACGCTCTCTTTAATTGAGGAACAATCAGCACCGGAATCGAAACAAAATGAGAACCGCTCACCAAATTGCGTAATTATCCCGGTGACAGGTTTCACACCGCAAACGTCCACTCGCTTCACAATGCTGGGTGTGATGGCGGGCTGTGCGCTGCCGCTCGCAACTGGCCACGTTTTAGAGCAGCGCGACGCCACGTGACCTTCAACACCACATTTGTAGCAAGTCACAGGGGCCCGCGTAGAAACAACCGTGTTGGGGCGCTCAGAAATCGTAGTTGCTTGCTGCCTGTCATGCGATCGGCTGAAACATTCAAAAGATTTATGACCAAACTTTCCGCAAGCGTAACATTTTGTACCATCAGAAGATAACCTAGGACGTTTATTATCTTGTGTAGTGCTTGCAACATTCTTTTTTATCTCTGGATAACTCCGCTTGCGATAAGAAAACGCCATTAGTTCACGTTGCATTTTACAGCGGGTAGTTATTTCTTCGGAAAAAATGTTGCGTTGTAACCGTGGCTCGATTTGGCCCATGTGTGCAAGTATCACGGATACGACCATTTCTTCCTTGCCTAAATTACCCCATCGTGACATGAGTAAAGTAAATAAACGGCTTGCGTATGCAGCGAGACATTCACCTTCTTGCGGTTTACCAGAAAACATTTTTAATACAGTCGCTGAACATGTTTCTAATGTATCAAAACGAGAGAGAAAAATTTGCTTAAATTCTACCCACTTCATATTTGGAAAAGCTATCTGAGAAAACCATGTTGCCGCTGAGCCTCTCATAGCCTTACTAAGTATGAGAATTAATTTACTTCCCTGTATATCGCGATCAAATAAGCAGATATCCGCCGTTGCCAGCCAAGCCCGGCCGTCAGTGTCTGCATCTTCCGGTTGGAATTTAGGCAGCGTGATGTTCTTATCCTCGATATTCGGTGGCTCGGCTAGCGCCTCCACGAATAGCTTCATGCTGTTCTGTTGTGCTTCGAATAACGCGCTCCATCCGTCATTTGCCGATGTCCGTTCGCTAACGTTTTGTGCCCGCACCGATCCCACTTCTGATGTCGGAGAAACACTGTTTTCCTCGACATCGTCATTAGTGGT
Source organism: Synanthedon andrenaeformis (assembly GCA_936446665.2). Taxonomy (NCBI): domain Eukaryota; kingdom Metazoa; phylum Arthropoda; class Insecta; order Lepidoptera; family Sesiidae; genus Synanthedon; species Synanthedon andrenaeformis. The sequence continues at coordinate 466,534 of OW387779.2, read as the reverse complement.
TGCAGGCTTAGTGGGCGTCATTAGGGTTAAATGCAAGCACAAAACACAATAAGCACTGATTTATACGATTTTAATTAAGAAATAAACAGTAATTTGTCACTTTTACAATATTTAGGCCGAGCAGCGGGTTCAAGGCGCCTATCTTACTTAAACAACCAAAAATGTAAGCTAATCCAAGAGAAAAACTCCAACGATCCAACTCGATCTATCTTTTTCACTTATTCATCACCAAAAAACTCAACTACCGCACGCCTCGAGTGCAGCGCCACGACCCCGCTCGAAGCATGTGCTTTGCTCTGATTGGCCGCGTTACATAAACAATATTCATTACTTTTTTAAAATTAGTAAGGTTTGTAAACATAAGAAAGATTTAACAAATTAAATAAAATAAAAATTAAGATTTTTAAAGATAAGTTACAATGTAAACAATTAATATTTAGCGTTACGCATACAAATAACAATCAACCAGACTTATAGCTTCCTCCGACATATATATAAAAAAAAACCTCCAAATAAGATTTGGAGGTTTTATTTGCAAATGAACAGCCTTTGTAATGAATGGAAATTAGAAACTGCACAATCAAAATTTCGACGGTGGCTGAAAAAAACTGACAGCTAGCTCTCAACGCTGCTTCCTTCGTCAAGGTTCTAGGCCGGAAAAGCCTTTCACCCACCGTCCGTCCTTTTTATTAACCATTTCTTCTAGATAATTCCATTCACCATTAAAAAAAAGGATCGGTAAAATTTGCTACTGCTATACGTCAAAATCGACTTGTCACAGAGTAACGCCGCACTACAGCCCTTCCAGACAGTTCTATGCATACATAAAAAAGGCATTGCGCAGGCACAGACTATCCGAAAGTGCCGCAATGAGCGCTAAAAAGGACGTTGACGCGACCTCTGGGGTCGAGTAGCGAGATTATGGAGACGAGGCTGCCATTACCAAAAAATAAATGTTACAAAATAAATGTGTGGCTTTAATTGATTAGTAACTGAGTGTACTGTACTCGTAGTTGCAATGATAGAGAGAGTTGATGGAGAAAACTCGCGGAGGCCGAGACCGACTTGTCGTATTCAGACATTTCATAACGAAGACCGCTTCGTCTGGAGTGTATGACTGAAGAAGAAGAAAGTTTAATAATCAATGTCATCATTTTTTGTAGCGATATAACGTTGTCAAAAATAAATCTGGCAATGATTGGATTACCCCTAATTTTTAAGGTAGAACTAACCTAGACTTTCAATACAAAGTTATAAATCACCTAATTTTTTCTTTATGATTTTAATACGATAATTTTTTTAGTGTTAATGAAGTAATATTTCATTTTATTTTTTGTAACTAGATATAGAATAAATTGTGTTTAAGAAAAATCGTATGTTTATTTTTTTCTATGAAATAAAGTTTATTACAAGACTGTAAAGAAAAAGTTTATACGCTTTACGGTTAGATCACTATTGCTGCTGCAACATCAAAACTAATTTAATTAAATATTATTTTAATAATCTTACGGCACATTGCGTTCCTCAATCATAATCTGGGAAGCCCCGTTTAGCGTCAGTGATCGTCTCAGCATGTGCGCTGCTTTGTTTCGGGAATTGAACTTCTGAAAACTTCCTATATAAGTTTCCAAGCTAATGAAAAATGAAATTTAAATAAAAGAAATTACTTGTATACCCCTGAAATGTTAAAGCACAATTTACATTATGAAATTTGTTGCGTGACAATAATTTCATCAACAAATTTACGTGTAAACATTAAATTTGACAATGTATACATTAAATTCATGACACTGATTCTTTTTCGTGTCATGTGCAATTTTTTGATAAACTAATATCATGTAACTAATTTTACAACTACTAGTGCCGCATAAACGCCTGCACATTTAGCAAAATATAACTTTGACACTGACGAATCAATGATCTTGATGATGCTGTGGATTTCACGAAACTAGAAACTACGAGTAGTTTCCCTGTGTATTAGTGAAATGAGTTTCATGATTAATTTCAATATTTATGCACAAAACATTAACGTAATGTAAATTCAGCTTAAGATTTTACTAGTAATTATTGATGACTCGATTTAATTTCTTAAATGAAAGGTGAATTAACAGAATACTCTTTAAGGTGAGATCTCTACAAAAGTTGCGGTAAATCGCTGAAGGAAATATTAAAAAGGTCAATAATAATAATAATAATTTATTTGCAGAATATAGGCAAATATTTTGAGAAAACTACATAACAAAACAATTTTTTAATCCACTAAGTTGTCAGACATAAAATCTTTTAGATCATAGTAACATTTATTAACTAGTAATTCCTTAATTTTCTTCTTAAATATATTAATATTGAGCTGCTTAATATTTTTTGGGATTTTATTATAAATGACTGGTGCCAGACAAAAAACACTTTTGTGCATAAGAGCTGTGTGTGCTTTACGAATACACAGCTTATTTGGATCTCTTTGAGCTCTTTTACTGTGCTCTGAAACTCGTCAAGATTATAACAATTGTTTTTTTTTTATAATATAAAGGTGGCAGACAGGCAGGCGGCCCACTTGATGGTAGGTGGTTACCGTCGCCTAAGGACACAAGCAACACCAAGGGGAGTGCTAGTGCGCTGCCTACCCTGTAGATATTTGTTAACCCCTCGCTTGAAGTAGCCCATATTGTAGCTAGGTGGAAACACCTCAGAAGGGAGATTGTTCCAAAGTTCGCGCGTCCGCGGAATAAAGTTTCTACCCAACCGGACTGTGCGTAGTGGCACCTTATCCAAGTAATGCGGATGAACTCCACATCTATGACGCGCAGTACGGTGGTAAAAAAAATGTGATTGTTTGTTTATGTGTTAGGGTTGCAAAGGCGACTGGCGGATAGCCAATCGGCTAACTGCGTCTGAACACGACATGTACCAATTTGGGGACGCGACCATAATATTGGCCGGTTGGTTCAATGTATAGCCAGCACCCGAGATACTCCACCATATTGACTTTTCAATTTGAACACTTCGTCGGCCTAAAGCGGTTATCACACTTTACAATTTGAAGGAATCCAATTTAGGTACCTAAGTAGTGAACCAAGTGATCACACTACACAAAATTGATTTCTAAATCGAAGACATAGAGTTGAAAATAGATAAAATCTAAATTGGATCCAATCTGTTCTAACTGCGATTACACTTTCCAATTTCCTAAATTTGAATCCTTCAAATTGTAAAGTGTGATAACCGCTTAACTCGTTAACCTGCTAAGTCCATTTTTGCATAGTTTAGAGGAGGAAAAAAGGTGATTAAGTAACAATGATTGACACAGTACAACAATAACGTCATATTTTTAAATAAACCATTATAAGTGGTATTGTATAGCAAAAGATATAATTAAATATTTAACATAACAAATCAACAGAATGCTAGTCGGTTATTTTAATTGAGTATCGTTATCGGCGCTATTACAAAAGCATCAAATATTAATATAAAATAAACCTATATCGCTAACTAGGTAATTGTTTTAAATGAACTCAATTTAGCGACCGTGAATGGTTTATTATTTATTTACATGCCCTTAAATTTTACATAATCTAATATATAAAATTCTCGTGTCGCGGTGTTTGTTGCCAAACTCCTCCGAAACGGCTGGACCGATTATGATGAAATTTTGTGTGCTTATCAGGTAGGTCTGAGAATCGGTCAACATCTATTTTCCATACCCCTAAATGTTAAGGGTGGCCCACCCCAAATTTTCAGCTAGTATTACAATAAAATTTAATTTTTTTAGGAGCACAAAGATTTATAGTTATAAACAGACAAGACATGAAGTTGCCATTCATATATCCGAGTTTTCTTGTACATTGTTCTTTATCATTTAAACGTTTGTAGCTCACTTGCAAATCTTATGGCGATGTTTCTCGAACATCAGCCTCCCGACCTAAACATTAAAACATTAAAATAACTTGATTCTTATCTACAACATCATTTTTTAGTTATTTTTGTCAAGATACAATCAACCTTCTGTTTCTTTACACGCCTAACTACTTTAAATACTCGTATACAGGTTGTGGCCTGTAATAAGAGCAATAAATTAAAATATAGACCCTTTAACGAATCAGTAATTAATTCCAAATGGTTTCAATTAATTAAAATGAAAAACAAATTTACTGTTATTTTTGCTGTTGAGCTGAGCCAGCAATGTACTACTACAGACATAATGTGTCCAGTTGGAGTACTTAACGACATTTACGATTTACCCTGTACCAAGACATGTAACGACTGATAACCGACAATTTAACCATCATGAAATTCATTGATTATGCTTTGTAACTTTGAGTATAAGCATTTTGGAGCATTATAATTAAGTTAAGGTAACTGCGTATACTCTATAGAATCATCGTTTAAATTTATTGCTCTTATTACAGGCCACACCCTGTATGAATATTACTCTATAGTCTAATGATCGTTTAAAAATTTTAAAACTTCATTCGAACGCAAATAGCGCTCGTCTAATTCCTATGCAAACTATGAGATTTAACAACCAGCGCTCCTCAAACTTATTAAAGAAAGAAATGAAGTTACCAGTTTTTAAAGAGTCAATTTAGGAAGCGGGCGTTTTTAATTAAGCGTCGCAACGATTGTTGATTGTTAAAAATTCCCCGTTGCATTCGGCACTCGTTTCTACTGGAAATTAGTTTTCAAAGCTGAAACTTAGTGACGATAACGGATTCGAGGGATAGCGTTACCAACATAACGTATATAGATTTTTAGAACCCAATTTCCTACTGCTTTATGGTAATTTTTTACTAAATTAACCAAATTTAACCACCGCCAACTCTACATTACTTGAGTTTATAACGGCTGGATAAGGCCTAAAACATACACAAGCGACGTAAGGCAGCAGGCGTGGGACAGGCGTGGCGCAGGCGTGCTCCGCTTCAAAACGATTTCATACAAAATGTATGCGGGCGACGTTTTTGAATTATACTGAAGCGACGCGGCGCAGACACGCCGTTTCGTTGCCTGCGCCGCGTCGCTAGCAGTCGGTTCTCGTGAGTCACGCAAGGAGCACGTCGCTTGTGATACGGTATGCTCAGTATTTACCAACCCAAAAATGCGTGATGATAATGATTTTAATGTACAGTTCTGCGAGTTAGTGGAACAATATCCAGCTCTTTACGATTATACCAAGCCGGAGTACAGTAATAGAAGTGTACAAGATAAAATATGGATGGAAATAGGATTGAAACTCGGCGAATCGGGTAAGTTGAGTTTTATTTACTTAAATAATTTAAACATTATGTCTGTTTTGAAATGGAATTGGAGATCGTGTTCTTACGTATGTGGTAAGATATTCTCTGATGACATTTGGATCTTCCATTGGTTGTTGCACGTTAATGTTTGTTCCTATTAAACGATTTATAAAACTTGGATCTGAAAATTTCCCATCACAGCTGCGGATAACATTATGCAATACACACATACCTTTTATAATGGTATCGACATTTTCTGGGTCGCAGCAAACAGATGTGTCAAGGGCGCAAAATTTTGTCCTTATCATACCAAATGCACATTCCACTGATTTTCGTGCCCTTGACAATCTGTTATTAAATGCTCTTCTCTCGTTTGTTAACTGATTTCGGCTATATGGTCTCATCAAGTTTTTCTTAAGAGGAAAAGCTTCGTCTGCAACGAAATAATAGGGCACTAGTTCAGTTTCTCCAGGCAACGGAGTTGGGTCTGGTAAATTGAGGTCTCCTCGTTGCATAGCTTGCCCAAAGTTACTAACTCGAAATGCACGCCCGTCACTGTTGCGGCCGTATTCACCTACGTCTACCGTTAAAAACAGTCCATCTGCATCTACTACTCCCAGCAATACGATAGAGAAATATCCCTTATAATTTATGTAAGTCGAGCCGGAATTTCTTGGTGCTTTTATTCTTATGTGCTTTCCGTCTACACTTCCAATGCAATTTGGTAAATTCCATAAAGTGTAGAAACGTTGAGCAACTTCAAGCCATTTCTGTCTTGTAGGTATTGGCATAAATTCTGGCTGTAAATATTCCCACAATACACGTGAAGTTTCTTGTACAATTTTTTGAACGGTAGTTCGGCCTCTTAAGACATATCCAGAAAGCGATTTAAAATTGCATCCATCTGCATAATATCTGTAACAAAAGAAATCAGTAGGGTTAGGCTTAGCGCGCACTACGATTAAAATCCGGTGCGAAAAAAATTCGCAATTCTGTGAACAATAGAAAAATATACTACAATCCGCGCACTGCGGAAAAAATGATCTTTTTATTTGCTTTTATACTGGGTGTAAGGGACAGCCTTCCGAAAACTTTAACCACGGCTTCAGACCATCACCCTGAACAACGTACAGCAAGAATTTTTCGCCGGAAATAAAAAAAAAATTCGACTCCATACAAATTTTACAAATGATATGCCAGATTTGTATGAAGTCGATTTTTTTTTATTTCCGGCGAAATATTCTTGCTGTACGATGTTCAGGGTGATGGTCTGAAGCCATGGTTAAAGTTTTCGGAAGACCGTGCCTTACATTGTATATGAATAGAATTGAAATGAATTTAAGTAAATTCCATGCCTATTACTCATTATAATGAAACACTTTTTAACGGATTTAAGTCGATGGATGAGATGAGTCATCCGTGACCACGGGTTCTGTACAGAACTCGAAACGTTTGATAGTTACCTAGTTATAAAATGTCCAATAAACGCGACCTGAATCCGTTAAAAAGTGTTTAATTAAATTCCATGTCATTGTTGTACCTATGTAGTAATTTTCTTGGTTTTTGTTTCAGCTAAAGCGTGCAAAGATAGATGGAAAAACATCAGAACTAGTTACTCAAAGAATAAGAGAAGCATAATTTCTCCGTCTGGCTCCGCTGCAAAACCAGTAAAAGAATACTACCTTGCATCATCCTTACGTTTCTTAGACATTTTTTTAAAATCCCGACCATCCAAAAGCAATATAGTCATCAATACAGATGAAATCGATAATAATGATGAAAACGAATCGTCAAACATGTCTGCTGGTTCAAATGCAGCTGATCTGCAGGAAACTAATTTAGGATTCACGCCACTACGTACTACCCCATCACTACTACCCAAAAAGACACAGATTAGTTTAAGTGATGTTAATAAGTCGGCGTATGAGTTCTTTTCAAATAAAAATAAACGAACAAAGACGAAAGACCAAAATGTGGACGATTCAGACGCTGATATGGCCTTTTTCCGGAGCATGTTACCAGATGTAAAAATAATGAATCCCAACCAGAAGCGAAAATTAAAAATTGGCATACTTAATTTAGTTGAGCAAATTTTAAAAGAGCCCGCTAGCCCTATCGCATATTCGAGATCGTTCGTCATTTCTGAATCACCTTACCAAAGCACTCCATCGCGGGAGTCAGACTATAATTCGCCTGTACATATGGGATCTTATGGAAGTCCAAGACCTGAGCAGACGCAGACAACTGGTGCTTATGGAGGTTCAGCAACTCAGCAGATGCAACCCGCACTTCAGCAGACGCAGCCGGCACTCCAGCAAATACAGGCAACTGATGCTTACGGAGGTTCACCAACTCAGCAGATGCAACCCGCACTTCAGCAGACGCAGCCGGCACTCCAGCAAATACAGGCAACTGATGCTTACGGAGGTTCACCAACTCAGCAGATGCAACCCGCACTTCAGCAGAAACAAACAACTAATGCTTACAGAGGTCCGACTCAAGTGTATTTACCGATGTATTCTCCAATTACCCCGAATACACCTCAGTCACATCAAGCACTGCGCCAACCTCATGATGAAATTGATTTCAATGACTTTTAATTTTTTGGTATTTAGGCCATCGCCATCAATGTTTTTCCAAAATAAAACAAATAAAACATAAAAAGATATTTTACTAACCTTAATGTTATCAATAGTCTTTCTTCAGGACAGATTGGTTCTCTCCAATGTGTATGCAGCTTCTGAAGCCCAACTTTCACTTTTGACAATATAAAATCGTAACATTCTGGTGACATTTTATATACGTCGGGAAAACGATCAGGGAATTCATGTAATTGTTCCATTATTTTAAAATATCTGTGCTCTTGTGACAATTTCCACACTGGGTGCACCCAATATCTTCTGGGCCTTCGCACATTAATTAATTGCAGCAAAGCAAGCGCATCTTCGTCTTCAGAAGACGAAGACATCTTATCGCACCAAAGTATAAGCCTGTATAATGCCGCATCTGAACGTTTCTTGCCTGTTCCACGCCTCTTCTGGTATAATTCAAATCGCGTCTGCGCCGTATCTGTCCCACGCCTGCCCTGCGCCTGCGCCGTATCGTTGCCTTACGTCGCTTGTGTGTGTTTTGGGCCTAACGAGCCTTGGAAGAGGCCTGTATCAGACAGTGAAGAGACACAGGTTGATAATTATGATTATGATGATGTTGTTGTTGTTGTTGTTGTTGTTGTTGTTGATGATGATGATGATGATGATGATGATGATGATGATGATGGTGGTGGTGGTGGTGGTGGTGGTGGTGGTGGTGGTGGTGGTGGTGGTGGTGGTGATGGTGATGATGATACTTTAATCCATTTTTCCAATAGATTTTATCTATAGAATTTTTTTATATTTCCTTAATAAATGATAGCAGTAATATAGTAATAGGATAGGAACCATATTAAAACAATATTAATTTTTGATAAATGATAAATTTTTGATTATAAGACGAGTATTTGACCATGAATTGTGATTTAAAAATATTTATAAAATTCAGTTTTAAGGTTTGCGACTATAGTTAATATTCAATCATGAAAAATCTTTGAACTGGTTTGGATGAAATATCCAGCGTAAACAAATACTCGTAGGATTCTTTATATTCCAGTATTCGCTTAAAATAACACAAATTCAACTTTTTTTTTTTTTCATATTTTTTTCAACGTGAATTTAGCACTATTAAGTTCGAAAATAAGTACATATTATTACAATGCAGCATATTGCCAATGAGAATTACAGTTTTTTAATAAATTTTACAATTAACTAATTTAATGAAATTTAAATAAAGTTTATTATTATTTTACTACTGCTATGTATCCATGCAATTAGTGTGCACTAGGTATAAAAACTTTAATTTTATTTCTTTCTTATAAAATCTTCCTCTGGCATGGACAAAAGAATTAAAATTAAAATCATAGCATAAAATTATATACAACAGCTTCTAGTTAGTTGACTTTTAGTAATAGAACGGCTTGACTAAGCGTTTCATAAAACAAGGTTTCGCTGACACAAGACATTGTTAATTCCGCAGTAGTAAAACTACTGTAAAGAACTGATTAATATCATCTCACAGAATATAACAAGTGTATCTACGGAATATAACTATCATTGCCAGATTTTATTTCACTGTGAAATTAATTCATTTCTCAATTACAAATTCCATAACTCTAAAAGCCTCTCCTCAAAAAAGATTTTTAAATTTAGATTTTTAAGCAAAGAGCTTCACGCTTACTTCAACGTTTGGTAAAAAAATAATTTTTTTTTGTAAGGAGCTGTAAACAGAATAAATCATGTTTTCACACCCAAGAAAAAGGTGTTGCGCACAAAAACTAGTAGGTTCATCTATTGAAATCGGAAAGATAATTCCGGATGCAATTCCGTCCGGAATTTTAGTCCCTACTAGGCGTCTAATTTTAATCACAAGCGTTTCGGTTATCAAGCATTTTCTTCTTCGTCGGTATCACTCTTGACAGAGTGGTTGTGGTCATCATTTCAGGTGTTGGTGGCAACACACACACAACAACACAACACAACACGCCTCCATTCCTCTCTGATGGCCTATTAAATATAGGAAAATACATATGTGTGTGTTTGTGAAGTTTACCTACTATTCACTTCTGTTATCGTGGTGTACAAACGGTGATCAATCATGACGTCAGGAACACAATCGGCTACCAATCCATTGTCAGTGTCAAGAGGGACACGCGTGAAGGTCGACCATCAATTTAATTAGAAGGTGCCGATAGTCAAGATTCCTTTACTTGACGGAATAAACGATGTCTTATGTTTTGTTCTTGTCTTCGCATTTTGGAGGTCGAACACGTTATCAAAATCAATGGGATTATTTTTAATGGTAACGTTTCGTCTACACGAGTAAATGTATACTTATGCATGTAAAACCATTAATGTAGTATATTGATCTGAGTTAAAATTATTTAATTAACTGTTTTTAAATTTATTGATGGCGAAATGAAAATACGAAAATGGACGTGATCACAAATGAAAAACAAGTAAAGACAATATGGATCAAAGATGTGTATAAGTTTTGGTCTAAGGTTTTGATCTTAAGTGCGAGTAATCCCATTTGAGAGAAGACCAGATATATATTGTTCAGCTTCTGTCTACTGGCTACAGTAGACAGATAATCCAAATCCATTCTAACGTTAAATAAATAATTACCGTCAAATTTCACAGAGCGCTTCAAGTTCCAAGTTCATTATTATTTCGATAACGAAGTTCATAAACTTAAATCAATCTGAATGAAATTCTCGATGTTAAATTATTCAGATATTTATGTGAGCACTTTAGATTAGTTTTAATGAAAAACGATTCTTTTATTTCATTTCAAGTTATTAATACTTTTATTTTGAATTTTTCTTTGTGTAGGTGTTAATTATGATCAGCGGGAAGAGGGTCCCTTCTCCCAGCCGATCGCTGGACAACACTTAGTGTACATGTGTATAGTAATTTCATTGGCTAAATACTACATGATCTAAACTAATATTATAAAGATAATATTTTGTTTGTTTGTTCGAAACTACTCCATACAATTTAAAAGAAATCTTTCGCCAATAGTTAGAATAGATTTTCAAGCTAGACTTAGGGTAAATATTACACACAAGCGAAGCCGCAAGCAGCAGCTACCTAAAAATAAAAATCTAACGCTTAGCAAAAGTATAATGTCAGTTATATTGCTTTACATATTTTGTCAGAGCTAACTGACAAAGTCGCGGGCACCAGCTAGTACCTACCTACTAGAAATACTTTTAGTACATCTAACATTCCCATAAACAACAGACACGTTCAGTTGACAAGCTCAATGTGAGACCACTGACAATAAAAGTGACTTAATAGTCTATCCTGACGAACTTCGATCCATTGGGGCGCCATATATTCCAATGGTAGTCATAATAGCATCAATAAATAAAACATGGCTCCCTTTGTCGACATTGACAGATGGATTTTATAACTTCACAAAGTGGCCCTTCGAATAAAACAAAGAGCCATCGATGGGGTATATCATCTGAGACCTTTTCGATATGTGTCAACACCCATTGTAAGGGTAAAACGGATGAAAGGATAACGGATGACGGACAAGCTTCAATGTTCACAACACAATGCCTACATATTGTTTATACTAACATTACAAAGTGGTAGATTTGTTTGATCATTTGTAGACAAAAATATGTTATTTTACGAGAACTCGACAGACACGTTGTTTTTTAAACTCAGATATTTACAATAGATATCTGTACAACAGATATTTGTTAAACTCGACAGACAGGCCGACGGTCCACTTGACGGTAGGTGGCTACCGTCGCCTTTAATACGCCTCTGATGCTCCAAGTAAGCTGCCGACCATAGTAGGTTAGGGAATGGTCTTTTGCAAAGGGGTGGTTACTGCCGCCAGACGGGACGCCTGCACGTTTTATGACTGCGTAACGCAGTGTGATCTGCCAGTATTAATTTAATATGATGTTTATAAAAAGAATAAGCACTTCAGTGACATTAGTTCAATATAGGCACACATATGAAGCTGTCTATGTAAAATAATAAAAATGGAGATACACGGCCTAAATAGGCTAGATATAAGTTAAAAGTTGGCTGCATTTTAGATTTCACTAACATCCGAAGCTTTCACAATAAAAAATGTTGGCACTGAACAGCATCTCGTGGATTTAACACTGCTCGAGTGCCAAGAGTACTCCCTATTGAAGATGTTGGCACCATTTCGCAGGTATTCATATATTTTTATGATATAGGTGGGTGACATGCATTTAAAATGCTACGTATGCTTTCAAAGGCTTCTCTAGATATTAGTAGTGATATTTTCGAAATAAACCTTTCCGGTGTTAATATAGCTTACTTGGTAGATAACTAGATAATTAGGCTAAACAGAGAGCATTTATAAAGACTTGTTTTTTTACGGAAAAAGTGGACCTATGGACCTTAAATATTTTTCATGAGAAAATGCAGCAGGTAGACTACGGTTCACAAGATGATAGTAGTCGAAAACTCAAAGAGTAAGTGAGGAATTCTAAAAAGGGATACAAAAAGAAAAAAGTGTACTACAGCCATAATCATGTATATGTAATATTAAAAAGGTTATTCTATATTCTAACTTAGCAATGTTCAATCTTCTATCTATTACTATTTAATTAAGTTTAGAGGCATATAACCATCGCACTTCCATGTGAGATCTTGGGAATATGAAACGAAATAGAGATATAAGAAGTGATCTCTCTAAACAGAAGAAAAAATCTATTCTTTGATTTGATTATTATAGCTTTTATACGTCAAGTTTTTAATGTCATACCAAGAACTTTTAAATTTCTTTTCATTCAGCCCACCGTTAATCTTTGTCTGACGAAAGAATATTTGAGAAATGTTTCTCTTTTTCGGACAAAATAAAAAGATTTTGTATCGGATTTTGCTGTTCGTTGAAGTTTCGCGAAGTTTTATTTGTAAAGTAAATAAAACAAGCGCAAATATTTCCAATATTCTGATCAGTCGCTATAAATCAAAGGAAATACTTCTTTATTTAGATGTATTTCCATTTTTGTATTTAGGTACTATCGTAGCAATGCCTTGTTTGGAGTCTTCGCATAGTAGGAAACTGAATTAATGACAGGTCGCCTGAAAAGACTTGTATTTTTTTTTAACGTAAAGGTCAGTAGTCAGTGCATTTGTTGGTAGGTGACAAATGCACTGTCATTGCATTACTGACCTCAGTAAGGTAGGGGATTAGGAGGGGATATAGTTGAGACAAAATTTCACAATGGTCTTACCGAACAAAGCAAGGCCGTAAATAAAAATTAAACGTGATCATGAAGAATGTTTGTTTCTTACAAAATCTTACCCTATTTTACATAATATATCAGGTCTAATCGTTGGATACATGCCTTACCGGATTCGCGTTTTGGATCAGCGTGCTTACATGTTTTGGAAATCTTTTCTCAAACACGCAAGCTTTCTCATGATATATTTTTTCACCGTTAACACATGTGGCAATAAAAAACAACATAATACTTAGATTTTTCATACTACAGCGCCATTGCTTTAATAAATTCGTGAAAAAATACAAGTTATCGTTAAATATGAATGAAATATATTATGTACCTACTGTAGACAACACAATGCGTGACTACGGTGTCATTAAAAGCAACGCGTGGTACATTAAAATTAGCATAAACAACTTTATTGTCAATGTTATAATTGACAAATTCACCATTAAAACATTTTCAACAACCAAAATTTCTGCTTTCAAGTTTTAAGCTTAATAAAAGTCCTCTGTCAAACAAAACACTTTTTACAAATCTCGTATATTTTACTCTTATTTTTAGATTTACGCATGTTTTGTTTCTATCGTATTTTCGCAAGCTTCGTTAAAATCTACCAGGACTTATCTTTTTCACGGTAACCCCTTACAACAGTAGAGTAACTAAAATAGTTTTCAAAATTAAAATTTGTGAGAAAACTAGCTATGACTAGGCTTTTGTTATATATATTTTTACTGTAAAAAAATCACGATAATTCATAGGTGTTCTGATACGTATTCATTTTACTAGATGTTCCTAAAGATTCAAAATTAAATAATACTAGGTTCAATACTAAAATATTATATATTATATTATATTATATTATGATATACCTAGGAACTGATTTTGAGTATTAGAAAAAGTCATTACATGTTTTTTTTATTATTATTAGGGATGGGTTTGCTCTTGGCCAATAACCAGCTGTGTAGCAAGGATGAGGCCTATGATGGAGCGAGCTCACCCAGAAGATTATTCACTCGAACTTTGAAAAGAGTTGGGAAATACAGACGCCGGCAGGGAGTTCTAGACCTTGGCAGTGCACATTATAAAGTACGATTTAAAGCGCTTGGTCCGAAAAAGAGGGATTTCGACAAGATGAGAATGGCAACCAGCCGTACGTCTTAATATTACATAAATACTTAATTACCTTCTGTTTGACTCTCCTTGCTGTGGACTGTGAATATCTCACGGCGCATCTCATTTAGTATTCAATCTGCCTTTGTCTTGTATTTCGATGTGGGAAGGGAGATTAAGTCTGCGAGATATTAGATCGGCAATCGAAGTGTCTATGTTTATTTTATTTCCTTATTGTGGGTACTGCAACTAAATATCTAGACTACTTTGACTTTAAATAGTTTAACTTTGACAATCGCTTTACATTCGTACCCTATTATATAGAACATATCCTGGTAATCAATGTTTTATTAATTAATTGACTATGTATGGTCAACAGACAGGCTGACGGGCCACTTGGCGGTAGGTGGCTACCGTCGCCAGTAACACAAGCAACTATAATACGATTAAGAATAGGGGTATTAGGAAGGAATAGATAAATGGGCTCTAGCATTCCTATAGACTATGAACCTGTGCCATCACTCTCAAAGTATAAATGTTTTATGGCTTTTTATCTATTCGATGCTATCTAAGTATATCTATAATAAACTGCGCTCGTCTCAATCACAACGAAATGGCTCCCAACACAGCTTCAGCACAAATAAATACAGATAAAAAGATTTTTATATGTGCTGTAAAAACTGCTTGCGTTAACAACGTTAAGCCTGATGTCTCGGAAAATTAATTTTCATTCTCTGCTTAGAGTTTTCTGTTTCCTATGATTTTACTGGATGTTTTTGCAGCTTTTATAATAGTTAATATTTTAAAAGTAGGCCACCTCTTCTAAGTTTATTTGCACGCAAGTAATATATTGAATTAAATGATTGATTTTTTTTAATGTTAGTTAAGGACAGGCTTGATCCACTTCATGGTATGTGGTTACCGTCGCTTATAATGCAAGCAACGCCACAGATGCTGCAATTTGGTCAGATGATAATGATTATTTTGCACATCTTTTAGTTACTAATAATATTTCAACACATTAACTAAAGCATGAGGTAACTATGAACATTGTGAGAATATTGAACATACTTAGTGACTGATAAAACTATTTACCTACAGTTAAGTAACAATAAACAATAAATATCTATACATATAAATAAAATTGGAGTGTTTGTTTGTAATATCGAAATAACCGTTTTTTACTGCATATGAATATATATACGGTACATACACAAAAATAACATTTTTTACAATTTTTGTCTGTCTGTTTGTTCCGGCTAATCTCTGAAATGGCTGGACCGATTTTGACGGGACTTTTATTGGCAGGTAGCTGATGTAATAAGGAGTAACTTAGGCTACATTTATTTTAGAAAAATTCTTTTATTAGAAAAAATACACCCCGGGCGAAGCGGGGAGCGGGCCGCTAGTCAACAATAAATACAAATGATTTCTTTGCGTTCATCAATTAAAAAACTTTGCAAATATATATTTAGCTAGTTTCTGTTAAAGCAGTAAGAAATTGAGGCCAATCTTGGAATAAATCCTGCAAAGTTATGGAGATCTATTGCTTGGCCGGTCGCCAAGAGAATTTCAAATTCAGTTATCGCCTGTTCGCTCCTAGCGATTAGCTCTGCAACTGTCTACTTATTTGCAACTATTTTGGCAACTTCTTCAATTGGATTTCGGGATTTTCAATGTGTTCAAAATTTCTCCTTATATTTAGAATGCAACTGTTAAGGAAAATCTACATATTGTATTTCTTTTAATCGCTTAATTTTCAAAAGTATATCTCTAATATATAAAATTCTCTTGTCGCGGTGTTTCTTGCCAAATTCCTCCGAAACGGCTGGACCGATTTTGATGAAATTTTATGTGCTTATCGGGTAGGTCTGAGAATCGGCCAACATCTATTTTCCATAAATATTAAGGGTGGTCCACCCAATTTTTTTTGGCAAAACAACGTTTGCCGGGTCAGCTAGTATAGATATAAGATTCTCATTTGAATAATAAAAATAGGTACTTTTTTATATTTATTTAAACATTCTATTACTATATAGAATGTTTAAATAAATGCGAACAGATGCGAATACCTTGCAGTATTTGCCTATTTTTTTTTTAAGTAAAATATTTTTCCATAAAATTCGTTCGTGTTGATTTGATCCGCTACTATCTATTTAATTTTATTTGAAAAACATATGAAATAACAATGAAATTAACTTATTAAATAGATAATAACCAATTAGATTAGTTGATTAAATGTATTATTGATTAGTTTTAGCACTCTCTATTGATGCGCTTAAAAACATTTCTACAATTACTAGCTGCGCCCGCGACTTCGTTCACGCAGTAGTTCGTTTTTTGAAAATCCCACTAAAACCTAACATTTTTCCAGGATGAAATATATTAAGCCGTTTTTGTGTGAAATAGTAAAAAACACCATACGCCTATTCTCACAAACATATTATTACAGCATAGATCTACAACTAATACAAGAAAACGAACCAAACCAAATTATTTTTCAATTATCACAATTAATCGACAACGTTATTGAATTGTCTAAAGAATGTTCTTGGAATTGAAGAAAACTTTCAATAAAGTACCGTCTTTTTCAGGTATTAACTGAAAACTAACGAGAAAATATTAAGAGCTTAGCTTTAAAGTGCAGCCTTTGCATTTGATATTTAATTACTTGCCCTGCTGCGGACAAAAGGGCGACGCGACGTGACGATGATGCCTCGTTTCAACCTATCCGTTTTTTATTACATTTTTAACATTACATAGCCACTTTATGTAAATTAATAAATACTAGGGGTGTTCAATAAAAAGTGTGAATGAAATAGATATTCCTTGGTAAAAAAAAAGCAGTCCTTGACTTGGAAGAGACCGTCATCTCCAACTCCTAAGAAATTTAAGGCAACTCCGACAGCCAAGGGGTGGTAATGATCGAATACCTCAATCATGGAGCCACTATTTCGGGGAATTTTTATTCAGGATTATTATTTTTTATATTTATTAATGTGTAAATTAATACGAAAATTAAGTCAGATTACCTGATAAAGGCAGCCCGAAAATTAATCTACCGCTGTGGTCATTATAATTAATATGTAAATATATGAAACTTAACTTCGTAAATTTAGTGTTTATTATGAAAGCATTATTTTCAACAATAACATAACGACGTCACAACGTAATCTAAATTATAAATTTCTTATGTGAAATAAGAATCAATTTATAATTACGAGTACTATAGTAATATATTTATTTTATTAGGTAGAAAATTTAAAATTTAAAATAATGTTTAAAATCTTATATGCGATATTAACATCTAAATTCGTAATTTATGTTAAAGGATAGCAGACAGCCTCACGGAATTCTACTAATTCTACCAATGCATTTTATACATAATAATATGAATCTTTACATATATTAATAAAAACTATTAGAATTAAATTCCCCTAACCCCTTCACATCTCTCATATTTTATCCTCGACTGCACACTTGCAGCAACAATGACGTTCCTTGTATTGAAACAAGAAATGCCTCTTTTTTTTATTCAATGAGGTACACAAAACAGGACACTGACATTAAATACGATACATTGAATAGATATAATTACATTGAAGTGAACTAGATAGAAGCCCAAAACACGTGTACACAGCATGTCCAAACAAAACAGTGTTACAGAATAAAACAAAAGGAGAAAACAGAAGAGAGACGAACTTTCATTCAAAAGCAAGCTTAGCCACATTTTAAAGGAAGTCAATTTGAGATGAAATCACGCCTATTATTCTCTTTATGATTAAGTAGGTAGGTAGGTATTAATTAACTACCTAATCATAAAGATTAGGATTAGATATTATTAAGATAAATTAGGTATTAATTAATAATATTAATAAGTGAAACGTATCTATATATTCTATGTCTATATAAGAATTAAAACAAAGAGGAAAGAAACCAAGAGTGTTCCACTAAGTTAAGCGATGTAAACGAGGCATGGGGCAGCGACGATAATGGAGCGGAGAGTGCAACCGCGGATTTAATTAACGCAGTTTGCCTTTGACGGTATGTGGACATTGGAAGAGCTCTTGACCATTCGCCTTGAGTCTAAAAGCCTACGTATCTTAACGTATGCGATGCATTGTTTCATGTACCATACTGCCTTGTGTTAATGGGTTAAAATGGATAGGCTTATTTTAAATAAATAGGTAAGTAAAGTTCCAAGAAATCTTCTTGTCCAAAATTTCTAAATGCCTCAAAACAAATGAGTATTTCTCAAAATTAATTACATCTAAGGAAAATTTGGTAACAATATTTCGTTACTACCATTTCGTTACGCACATTTATTTTGAGAAATACTAGGCTATTTTTTTTTTCAAAAACTGACATGCCTGCCGCTTTATATAAAAAGAAATTGATAAAAAATGTGTTCAAGTTTGTGAATTGTCAAGAAAAACCAAATACAAATCGCGCCTCGCATCGTTATGTGGAAACTGTAACACCGAAATTCGACTTTTCCGAAAAACTTGTTTACTGAGAAGAAATTGCTGAGCTGAGCGCATTAAGGACAACCACAATGGCTCCAAATGAGAACGTAACACTCGTTCACAAATATTTTTCTCTTTACAACTTTTTCGTTGAGATTGCACTGTATATGGACAACAGTGGCAAATGTATCAATTCATATAAATAATAGAAAAAATTTAAATAAGGAATAAATCTAATAAAATTAAATTAAAAAGTTCACCAGGTAGCAGGAGTAATATGGATCAGAAAAGAGCAGGACAGAAAGCTGTGGAAAAACTTAAAGGAGGCCATGTCGTTTGACAAGCTAGAAAAAATAATAAGTAAAAATAAAATACAGAAATATTTTGTTTTATACTAGAAATTTTCTTTAACATGAAAAATAGCAAAATATTTGTTTCCTTGCGTGAATATGGAAGTCATATTTTTATCCTATATTTTCTCTGCCTAAGACAAAAACCTGAAGCCAATTCTGAATTCTGAAGCCAAGGAAAAACAAGAAATGCATTTTAATCACTCTTGTTTTGCACACAATATTAGTGGACCTGCCACCGACTATCAAATTACCTGTCGTCTTATCTTATTGCAAAAAACTTAGACACGTTAAGTAAATAAAGCTGGTCATATGAACCATTCAGCTCCCACCCGTCGATTTCATTAAAGTAAATGACATACAACATTTTCCAGAAATTGCTGTAGTTTCTAGAACTTATACAATGTCCAACCCCACACTCTGGCTCCAACTTTTAGTTACATGATTTCAAACCAAGTTTACAGTAAGTTTTTCAGGCAGCAAGTCAACACAGTCAAGTTTTATGCACACAAGTTTTAAGTAGCTTCCTTTACTTGCTAACTCTTTGTGCAGACTGCTACCATGTCATTCGACTCTTCATATATTCAACGCTTCTCTTTTTGTTAAATAAAAGACCTAATAATCATCATTATTAGTCTCTCAAATCGAGTAAATTTATATAACCATAGTAGAAATATATTTTTAAAGTATAAAACCTTCCCTTAATCTTAATTTGCACAAACACATGTCTACAGGATCTTAATTCATATACAGCATTTTACAGTACAAAGTATGTTCTATCCGACAAGGGCATGTCAATAATTGTATTTCATTGTTTTAATTTTAATTTTCTCCTATTTTTCTAATAAATAATTAATATGTTTTAATTTATAATTTTATAATAAAACAAAATAATTCATTTTAGTATGTTCATCTGGATGCCGTAAGATTTAATTCTACCAATTTTTAAAACTACACGATTTATTTCCCATAATTTTTCTAATTTGACTAAGCTATAAGATCTATCCGACCTTAGTAGATGACACATTAATAATTACGTTATATTTCGTCAATTAGTCATAAAACTACGTCTTATTCCAATGTAATAAGGCCTTTTAGAGACAAAGTTACCGTGAGAAATATCGGTCGCAATTCGTGCCCCGGTAGCATAGACCTGAGTTATGCCCCAATTAATTATTGACACCCTCTCATTGAGATAGCACCTACACTATGACAGATTGATAGATGTACTCATTAATTAATTTTACTACTTTAAGGCTATGTTTACACACCACCCTTAATCCATTTTTGTCATAGTAGGTTATAGGGCCATTCATTATTTACTTAAAGCGTGTAACACACGGCGAAGATGCTATAATATTTCATGTTACGTTATCTACATAATAGTATTTAAAGCTATATCACACATGCTTAAAGATAAGTTAATATATGAAACTCTTTCATTCGCTTTGAAAGTCTGCCAAGGTGCCGCACATACTTTCGTCTAAATTCTATATACAGGCTGATAAAGTATAAGTAATACATCTTTACTATTAGATTTTTTAGACAACTCATCAAACTATAATTCTGATCTTGAATTTGACATGCAAATTGCATTAGCACATTTAAAAAAGCGGTCAATTTGGATAGAAAATCATATAAAGCAGATAAAAACCCGCAAAGAATTTAATCTTTACGAATAAGTTTCAACCTGTATTTGCGTATTTTTCGTATCTTAAGGTAATATTTTACGATATATTTCGTAGGTATCTTAAGATACCTACGAAATATCGTGAATATCTACATGTCGTATGTTGCGTATCTTAATATGATTTTAAATACTGTAAGATGAAAATATTCGCCATGTGTGATGGTCCATTGGATTGTATGGCGAGCAATATTTTATCTTAAGATAAAATATTATAGTATCTTCGCCATGTGAAAGTCGCTTTACAGTTCTGTGAGGGAGGTATGAGGTACAGGTTTTATCAAATCTACATGACCTTAATATTTTCTTAAATAACTCAGAACTCAGACTTCATCAAATTCTGTTTTGTTTCGTTTGTTATGTTACTATATTATAACATGAAAACAGTATAGATTTTCTCCCTGAAATGTATTTAGTGTATACAAGTGACATTTAATTAGCTGCTTACCCTTGAGTTTACCGCTAGTATGTATTTTGACCCAATTGATGAAAAATAGACAATATTGTCTCAGTGCAAAGGTTGCTTATGCTAAACCCAATCAGATGGTTAGTTCGATTTAAACTTAAAACCTGATATTGTACTGTGCATATATATATATAAATAGCTGGTGGAAAATTGCAAAAATGTCAACTTGTTCACGGTGAACGCGCGGGCGCGGTGGCGGGCGCGGTCGCGGAGTACTGATAAACTCATCAGTCCTCCGCGATTGAACAACATAATGAAAATGTGTCACCATTTCTAGCGACACGTTCAAACTGGTTGAACTTATATTACCTGACGTAGCGAGTGAATCGCGCGCTCCGCCGCTAGTTCGACGTGAACACACACAACCAATATCAAGTTTGTTATTTTCGTGAGCTTGCCCGCTACTTTCGCCGGGTACGTGAACACTTGCTGCTGTGTGTTTGAAATTTCGTGATCGCGCCCGCCACCGCGCCCGCGAGTCAACGTGAATGAACACTTAGAAGTGTTTTAGAACGATAAACATCGGCTGTCCACGTGATTATGAACAATGATGTAAGCGAGGTCTCTTATCCGGTGATATATCTTTATATTCTTGTACAGCTAATATAAGTTTTATATCGTAGCCTATAAGGCGTCTATTACCTTAACACGTAAGTAAATTGGGACTTCATTTTAGATTCATTCATGGAAATTGCTGGAACATAGAATTTCAGCGGTCTCGGCCAGTATAGCACGATAAGAGAAATAATATCACAAATTTTATGAGAAACTTACCAAAATTGCAAGTCCTACTAATGTTATAAATGCCAAAGCTTGTGAAGTTGTATGGATGTTTGTTACACTCTTCACGCAAAAGCAGCACACAGAATAGTTAATTACCTGAATTGGCTACTTTTTATCCTGGAAAAATATTTAAAAAATATATATCCACTTGTAAAATTCTTAACAAACAAACTCACTTTTACAATTGTAATATTAGTTTAGAGTACACAAGTAGGTACGTCTTCTATACAAGCAAACATAATATATTGAACATTTTGTTGTGCTCTCACTTTAAATAAAGGGAATACTGGTGTATATTTTTGCCATGACCATAAAAAATAGATATAATATTATAAAGAATTAGTAAACAGGATTACATGGATTCATGGTAAAATGTCAAGTTTTCAGTCAAAGCGAGTCAAAGCTAACATTTGAACACCATTAGAGCATTTGCGATATTGGGAAATTCAAACCAGCGCTTTATACGTCTGAGGAGTAAAAGACAAATATCATGGCGACTTTAGCCTAACTACAGTAAACTCAAAAGTCCCTTGACATGAAATTTTATCTATCGTACATACCATATACTATATAGTCTCGTTGGGTAGTATAATATAAAAATATTAATTACAAAATAAGTAGATCTTTAAACCTTATCGAAATCTTTTCTGTTGTTTGGAAGAACTTTTTAAAATCTGCCGCTGTTCGGAACTAAATATAGTTTATTATAAGTATTATACGTAAAGAATTTTTCAAATATTTTCGCTGTTTTCAAAGATGTTTTCACCGTCCACTATCCTCTCTAGAATTTTATTCATTGAGGCAGTCTCTCGAGGCAAAATTATTCAATGTTTCTGCGCAAAATGCCTCGACTTCCTGTCTCTTGCTGAATTATGCAAGCTCGAACGTTGATGCAACTGGAAATACTTTTTAAACTTATTCAGTGACTTCAGAAGTAAACATACAGCTTAATATGGGTATAATCTTACATAATAAACATTTATTTAACTTATATTTGGATTGGTGAGTGTATGGAATAAAGCTTAGCTAATTGAAGCCTCATTGAAGGTTAATTACCAGGTGGTAACCAACCTCTTACACTCGTACCAGACTGAGAATTCAAGCTATCATTTATTACGAAATATTAATTTTTAATTTCTAAATTTAAGTTACATTCTTATTTTTAAGTCTACAAATTACAAATAAGTAACAATATTTTTTCGTGGCATTGTTTTTTTTTCGATAGTCGTAGTCTTCATTTTATCATAACTACGACCTCAGTTTTCTCAGTAAATTATAAAAATTAAACTACAACGACAAGGAAGGCCACCCATCTGATGAATTTGCTACAGACAGTATTAGTTACGCCATAGACTTGTACTTTTATATAAATAATTATTGACAACTTCACTGTAAATAATTTTAAGTTCAAGGTAATACGAATTATAGTAATCAATACTAATAATAAATCTGTAAGGGTCGGTCGTGGAGTAAGTTACTTTGTTTTCAGAGATATCGTGTTTATATGCTCTATACATGATACTGAAACTAAATTGACGATTTTTAGAATTTTTTTCTGTATGTATGTATGTATATTCCTCCATAACTCTGAAACGAATTAACTGATTTTCATGAAACTTGGTAGATAAACATTTGGACGTACGGGACACAGGATAGGCTACTTAATATTTTTCAACGCGGACGAAGTCGTGGGCACCAGCTAGTTGTACATAAGATTAAAACAATAAATTCAGTGAATACAAAGTGTGGTGAGCGCAGACACTTCCAACGAACGTATCCTGGAGCAGAACATTAAACATTACAAGAACAATAAGAGCCATTAATAAATCATAAATACGCTGTTGGAAGCGCTTTGTCTCTGGATTCCTTCGTCCGGAACCTTATGCCTTTCAAGAATTAATGGATAGGTATTGGGTACTAAATCTAAAGGAACAGGATTTATTTTAAATATCTGCTGTCATATAAAAAAAAATCATATATTTTTTTATTATTTGTTATTATTTATAATAGGCATTTAAAAATATATTTCTTATGTTAAGGTCGGCAGACAGGCTGACAGGAATTGCGTTGCTGACTACAGTAGAATTAAGGATAAGGTATTGCTCACCGAAACACAGCACACATGCTGTTATTTCACGGTGGTCTTCTGTAAGGGGGTGGTTATTGCCGCCAGACGGGCAGCTACTTCAATTCAACAAAAAATTATTATGTCATAGTCACGTCTAGAGAAAGAAGTTTTGATATAAAGGATGTTAAAGCAAGAATACAATATACGAGTAACAAATCCAGTAATTTAATAAAATATTATTAAATATTAATAATATTTTATTGTAATAGAAGCCCGTCTATCCATTAGATGGCGGTCTAAATCCGGAACTTGCAACCGCTGAACGCATTCGCGTGTATAACGGTTGGGAATTCAACGCTCAGTGCGGTTCCGTTTCGACGCTGACTATAATTCTAATTTGTAATCAAATAGGGTACTTTAAAGTGTTTTATGAAATTACTGGTAACTGTTTTTATTTTATTATTATTTCCAGAAATCTAGAAGAGCGTGGCAGCGTGGAACACCAAGTGATTGACGAGAAGTTCGTGCGGTCCCATCGCAATCGAAGCTCACTTCTCTTACTTATAAAAATCATCTAATCATCTTCTTAGCATCGTATTAACTAATCACTACTTATCTTCTTAAGTAGTGTTTAAATAATTTACTTATAAACATTGGTTAAGCGTTTCTTAACTAATGAAGGTATAATAACACAAAAAATATTTTACTCTCTCAACACTGGTGAAATGTTGACAGCATAAAATATTTTACAATGATTTTACACCGTAAAATCGTTGTAAAATGGCAACATAATAAAAAGTTCAGCTGTCACTGTCACCTACAAAACGTGTTGATATTTATTTATGGAAGAATATGGAATGAGAAATATGGAAGAATCTACGAAGAAAAGAATGCGTACATCAAATCATACAAGTTCAATTATTTTCTGCATATTTTCTTTGGTAAATCTATACCTTTGTTTAAAATCGCTATCACTTAAATTTTGCATTGGATTCACTCTTGTTTTATAAAATTTTGGCCGTCTAGTGAACTCCGAAATTCCTAGTCTACGCCTGAAGCTTCTTATTTCGCCGATTTCATTACGAAACGTACGTATTATAATTATTATCATCAAAATTATCCATTTCAGAAAACGTTAAAGACAATCCAATCACAAAGCAAATATTTTCATTAATACACAAGCAAGACTGAAACTGACATAAGCTCCTGACACAAATCAGGTGTTAAATGACCGCCATCTTGTTATTTAACCGTGCTAAACAAGGGTCCACCGCTACTTAATTTGACAGTTCATTAAGACATTGCTAAGCAACAAATTAAAGTTAAGCAACGTTTATAAGTAAAAATTTTTCTTAAGTGGTTCCTAAGTATTACTTAAAATTTAAGTAACGTTTATAAGTAAGGCTGATAGAAGATAACTAATCATCATCAATACTAATAATAAATCTGTAAGTGTAGGTATTGTATGTATGTATGTATGTTCCTCCATAACTCTTAAACGAATTAACTGATTTTCATGAAACTTGGTAATTAAACATTTAGACGTACAGGACACAGGATAGGCTACTTTTTTCTTTTTCAAAGCAGACGAAGTCGCGGGCGCCAGCTAGTTTATAATAAATTTATATCGCTGTCCGTCTCCGTCTTCCCTAACTTCTTCGTAACCATCCAACGGTCTTTAATACGCTTTTCATTATCTATTGGATAAACTAGGAAAAGTTTTGCATATAATTTTCAGAAAAATTACATCCTTGCGAAGACAAGGGCAAGAGGGATACTTGCTTGTAAAACTTTTACAGATATTAAGCGCTCCAAAATAAGTTTATAATGGAATAATAAATCTATTTTCTTCATATAATATTCGTTGCCATAATTACGTTGTTACAAAGTTTGGTCATCAATAAAATCGTAAAATAACGATTTATTCAAATGTTCATATATAATTACTTCGATCCTCAATCTGATCTGTTTAATTTGAGAGCCAATTTAAAGATTAAATTACTTTTGTTTGTGTCTCGTATTTTGAGATATCGAAAATTCCTTTGAAAGCGCGTACTATTGAGATGTTATTTTGTGATTTTTTTGTCGAGAACTTTTTATTTGTTAAACTCAAAAGAGATTCAAGGATCCCTTAAGAGTCCTCAAAGTCAGCAGCCAACTCGTTTTCCATTAGCGAATTTCAATATTACTCCTTTAATGTATTGGTGTTTTTCTTATTTAATTTTTTTTATAAGAGTATCTACCCACTATTATATCAATACTTTAAATCTATCTCGAATTATTTTTAACTCATAATTATTGGAGGATCTTGAGCAAAAAAATACATATTTACAGGAATTTAATAACAAGTCAAAAATTAACCCATTCTTTGATTTAATTTATATAACAACTAGCCAGTATTCATTTAAAGTGGAAGAGTATACAGTTTTCTACAAAGATTACCTACCTATCTATGCAGCCCATATGGCGGCAATCACCGACCCTTTATAGTGTTCTATATTTTAGGATGCACCATTATTATTATTCAATTTTGAAATAACAGCATAAGTGCTGTTATCAGTGCGTAAGACGCAAGATCTTATTTCTCTATAGGTACGCATTGTCTTCTATCTAATCCCGATTTTACATTGTGAACAACTTACAGAACAAGACATGTGTGTGAACCTCTGAATTTATGTGATTTTGTACAAATGACAGTTGGCATGGTGAACTAAGGTTAATACCTCCAAATAATATGGAGAAATGTAGGAACAAAATTTACGTTTCATTTCGGTACAGCTTGGTGTTGAGCACAATAAAGTCGACGCCCTTTCAGTTCGAAAGTGGAACAAAATAAACTTCTCTGGTACCAAGTTGTACGTATTGTCATTCATTCCGCTTGCTTAACATGCAGCTTCGATAGCTGGACTCGAGTCGAATTCTAAAGAAAAATAAACTATGCAAACAGAACAAGTTGAACTAAAGCGTAGAATGTGTACTGGAAGAGACAAATTATAAACATTGGCTATTTCCCTATCCCTTTGTAATACCTTATTCTTATCCTTCTATGGTCAGCAGCATACTTGAAGCACTAATGTCGTAGACTTTGTTATAGGTGACGGCAGCCACCTTTCGTCAGTCTGTCTGTCGTCCTTAACATTACAAAAAATATTGACATACATCCAAAACTTGATTTGCATGTGGGCTTTATATGTTATATGTTTTTTATATATTTGACTGTAGGAAAAATTCTTAAATCGATTTTAAGTCATGGCTGAGCAGTGGAACTCACTTCAGTGGAACAGAAGCTATTGGATATTTTCTGTTTTCACCGTCTTTAGATACATTTTTGGCAACAGAATGACTGTCCACTTTATACTAGATTACTGCCAATGACTGAACATGCAATTAATATCAGGATTGATGTAAATCTAGAGAGAAAAACAGTTGTCACAGTGGTCGTGTGTTAGTCAAGTGAGATCTATGTATTAGAAGCTAAGATTAACTGAAATGTGACGTCACTTCCAGTAAAATTATTGTATTGTTATATACGTCTTCGTGAAAACGTGATTGGCTATCCTCTCTATTCAAGCATACGCCTCTATAGTGGAAGAACTTGGGAAGCTTCGTTTACTGTCCGTACTACTTTTCGTCATTTTATATGTCTAATGGATTTATTTTCCTCGAGTAACTTGGAAAAACGTTTTCAGTTATCTACTCTCGCTAGATGCATTATTTATTTTCTAATTTCTTTTTAAACTTTTCGTGGACTCCTTAGTATAAAGGAAATCTGTTTGGATAATTCTGATCTTTTGTTGTTTTCACAAGAAAACTTCCAGGGACTAACTAAGAAAAGGTTATTTCACTACTTCTTTTTAAATTTACTAATCGTAGTCAAATTGGGTATAAAACTTATGATGCGATTTTTAAATAGATTCGGATTACTATCTGTCGTGAGTCATGTCGATCACATAAAAAAGAAAGAAAAATAATGATAACTTATAATGATATATTACCAAGCCCTTAAGGTGAGTTACATGCAATATGTATGCTTCCAATATACAGTTATCCATTGTCCGCTGTTGCTACAGATTGTAGATTAATCCCCTATTACGTTGCACAACGCTGTTTGCAGATTATCTGAGTTTAAAGGAAGGTAGTGTAAACCGTATTAACTACATCTTAACACCTACAAATACAGGCTGATTCTAAAATTGACTAGCAACCTGAAGTATCTAGAGGATATGTTCCGAAATAGAATTTCCAGAGTAATTTCTGATTAACAAATTGATCTAAAGATTCAGTCGATATGGGACTTATTTGCCGTTTAGTGATAGGACCATGGAGTAGATGAATCTTGGAGAGAACACTGTGATACAAATGCCCCGTGGGTGGGCCCGATAACCTGCTCTCTCATACGATAACCTCATGAGACAGCTGGCAATAGCAATATTAAAATGATATTGTTGATGATTATGATTCGGAAGTAAAGAAAAATGACCATATGGATGAACTCAACATTACCAATGAGAACATTAACTAATTGTTATGCTAAAAAAGATACAAATACATATTACTGAGGAACCTTCAGATAAAATTCAAGTATAATCTACATGAAAATGCTTATAGCACTTAAGGTTTTTCTAGATAAAGACCCGACTAATATACTTAGAATAGAATTGAACCCCAGAAAGTTCTGCAGTACTACTTATATTATATTAAACATTCAGACTTGGCGGATATAAACATCCACCTTAAACAAGTACTGTTTTGTTACGGTATATGAGTAATATACTGGAGCCTATTCTTTCTTATCCCATCATTGAGTGCATTTACCTTACCTTACCTTTACCTTTACATTTTTACTGTAACGTAACTGTAATTTACATCTGGTATTGCTTGTGCTTAAGGCTACGGTAGCCAACTAAAATCAAATGTACCATTAGCAGGTCAGTTGCCTTTTTTCGTAAAAAATGCTAAGCTTTCAAAAAAACCTCTAAATGAATACTAAGTTAGTGCCATTGCGTGGTTTACAAAGAGAATACCTAAAACGATAGAGACGCTAAAGGCGATTTTGTTTTATATTATCCAGTGACATCTCGACAACAATCCGAAACTAAATATGAGTAGGTATTCAAAGAAAATTGACCTTGCTTGTCTTGCTTGAAGTTCCCTTTCAACTCACTTAACCCTCCCTAAAAAAAAAGTATTTTAGTAGTCTAGCATATTAAAGTAAAAACAGAATTAATAAGTCTGAAACACATCTCCACCCTGTATATAGACTACTCTGGCAGCCTAATTCTAATACCTGTTTACATCGAAGGGGCGTTGCGGCAAGAAATCAATTTTCAGTTTCTAGAACAGTCCCGAGCTAAATTACGCGTAACGGTCGGGTCGCCACTTCCTGCAGGCTTCTTGCTTTCCCTTCCCTAGCTAAATAAGATTTCGTTGAAATGTACCAAAAGTTGAAGGTAATAAATTTAAGTCTTCTCTAATATCCAATTATAACATTAAAAACATTTTTTTTTATTTGAAAATTAAGTATAAATATAAACATTCAACTATAATCTGGAAATCAATCGCTGTTAAATTATATTTTTTTATGTAAAGGCAAACTGACAAGTGCGCTGGCGAAATTTGTAGAATAAAGGATAAGGAATTAGGAGGGTATAGGAAAATAAGCTCTATCTACCACTAACACAACAGCACACGTGCTGTTAATTCACGATGGCCTTCTGTAAGATGATAGTTACTGTAGCCAGACGGACTGCTCAATTTACGATCGCAGAACGCAGGGTGCACTGCCACCTCTATATTACATAGTAGGTTATTTTATTTCACAAATTAGGTCTGAAAACTGACACATTTATTTCCTCTTCAGTCTGTTAATAAAAAACCTTTATATGTCGATTGCACCTTGTTACGATTGGTGCCAGAGTGGAATCAATAAGGTGGGTCAGGCCTAAAACAAAAGTGACGTCCGTAAAGTTGTCGGCTAAGGTGTCGATCGGAAAACCGCGTTTCCTCGCTAATTGATTTGGGTCTGAGTTGCGCAAATATCGACAGCGGTCTTCTGATGGTGCATCCGATGAGAGACGGGCGGGTCTTTGGAAGCTGGATTATTTTGTGCTTTTTAGATAAGAAGAAATGTGATTTCTACCGCAAATAGTCACATATCTTTTTGTGAACACTACCTAATGGGAAATCAAATTAAAACGAGACATTTTTAGATTTTCTAATATTTAGATTCTCATAGCTCTCAATATTCACAAATATCGATTATGGACTTATCAAATATTTCTTATCTCTTTAGTTTCTTAGAAAAAGTTCTAAAGTGTGATTCAATTTTGTTTGATAATAGCCTAATGATAAATCTATGAAATAGTTGACGCGATTCAGTTGAACTCGACAGACAGGCTGACGGTCTACTTAATGCTATGTGGCTACCGTCGCCTATAACACAAGTAACGCTACTGTTGCTGAACTACTCTGCCAACCATAGTAAGATGAAGGATAGGGATCACGGTGCTGGCTGAAAATGAGCGCTGTAGGTGCCTACTTAGCACCTCGGCACAATGCTGGGCCAGTATCTGATTCACTGCCGCGAGGACACACACATCTTACCTGTCTGTTTTTATTGATTTACTTGTGTCATTTTGTTTTTGTTATTTCTGTTTCTTATGCAATATCATGTTAATGTCCTTCGTGCAGCGAATAAATGTCTTTCTTTCTTTGCACAACAGCACGCATGCTATTATTTCATGGTTGCTGACCTTCTGTAGTGGGTTGGTTACTGCCCCCAGACGGGCTGCCCAAATGCCTGCAAAACGCAATGTTCTGTTCCACTACTTTCCAAATCCAGACCAGAGTCAACTTTGAAAAGTTACTTGACTTGAAACTATTAGAAAATATTTATGCCTTATTTCAAAACAGTACCACTTTTTGAGTGCCATCATTTTCTGTATCTGCCATGAAGACAAGTGTTGTAAGGTTTGTAAATAATAGTGTTATGGCAATTGATGAGGAGTAATAGAAGATGGCAGTTGCAATACTCTCGCAGCATGAGCCGAGGCCTAACTCTGTGTAATTAAGGGCAGACAAGTAACGGGCCTCCAATTTCAACTGACGGACGTTTCGAACGCGATTACAAATGTATTTTAGTTTCGGATTAAATATAAATTACACGGTTTTGTGGTTGTACAACCAAGTTTAAATCATTGGACATAATTACTCTCTTATTCAACACTCGACCACGTAATTATAATAAAATTTACTTGTTCATAAATATTTGGTTTATTATCCCTACTAAGGTATCCCCACTGGTAAGGATAAGTGGAATTTCTTTTGTACCATTCTAAAGACAGACTTATAAAATCTAGCTTTTGCTCGGATTTCATCCGCGTATCTGTATAAATTTATTTTTGTGATGTCTTATCTATATTGTAAAATATCATCTGCATATCAAAAATCAAGAAAAACAATATAGACTCAATACAAAACTACAAAACTCCACCGTGTCGACAGCCGAATGCTCCTGCCATTGGAATTATTATGTTTTCTTCGAGGACTCTTCATATTTATTACAAATTAATTATCAAAATTTAGTTAAGCCCTTTTTGCAAAATAATTATATATGTAAGCTTTGGAAATTTTCGCTAAGCTTCTCTCAAGCCGTTCGTACAAAATGTAATGTACATAAGAAAAGGTTCATTGCAAGCAAGTGTTTCTATAGCAGCTTTTATTGCCCCAAATTAAATTAGTTTAATCGCAAAAGCTCCAGATGTAATTTCATACGTTATTTAAAGTAAGAGACAAAGTATTATTCAACATTCTTATAGTAAGAAAAAAATAAACATCTCACTAACCGATGTCACATTTATAACTAAATATTTCTTTGATCATGATGAAAAGTCTTATTATCTCTAATAAGTAAAGCAATTATATTGATGACTTAATGTATAAAGGCATTCTGTAAGGGGGTGGATACGGCCGCCAGAAGGACTGCCCAATTTATGAGGCGAAACACAGTATATACCTTTATCAAATTTCATAACAAATTTAATTGATTTATTGCAATAGATCGAATTGATAAAATCTGAATGAACAATTAATTTTATAATAATAACGATGGACTATTAATTTTATAATTAAAGCAAATGTAACTATAGAAAGTTTTTAGTTCAAAAAGTCGACATAGCTTCGAATTCCGACCGAACCTTAAACAGTAATAGTAACTTAGCTAACCAGTAACTTAGGTTAAACAGAAAAAAATCTCTGCCCAGCAGTAGTAACGTAAGGCATACACAACTTGTTCTCTAGAAAATCCGATTAAGGGTTTTTAAACTCATCATTTCATGTAATGTAATCGCTTGTTCATAGAGCAAAATTCACAAAACATGAAAGTGGAACCGAGCTGCCATAGATAATTAAAAGATATATAAGTACCGCTTTTTTTTCACCGTTAAAGCGAAATATATTAATCCTCTTGTGGCCCAATTTCGACAATCATTCCGCTAATCCTTCCAGTGTTGACGCACCGTTCTCATCCCTCATTAGGAGGAAAAAAGCCTCAAAAGTTAACGAAAGAAAAGAGGCCTCTAATACGTTAATCCCGTATCTTGAAAAACGCCCGTTCCTCAACACAGCTGAAAAAAACGACATCCATTTTTTACGGGACTGGTGTCTGACAGTGAAATTTGCTGAGAACATTTCAGAATTCTCTTTTTTGCTTTATCCCGTTGGCGAATGTGTAAACAAAGTCTGCGGGCCATAAATTGACGAATAATCGGATTATCTATAGCTAATATTGGTTATTTAGAAAAAACATTTGAAAAAACTATACATAACAATAAAGGGATATAATTTTAGGGATTATTGAGTTGTACTGTTGAATATAACACTTTTGTAAACCCTGAATTCACTATAGATAGCAAATTAGCCATTAGCTTCTATGTGCACATCTCCCATAACTTCCCATACTTATTTACATAGTATAAAACAAAGTATAGCTTTCCGCCGTCTGTTCATTTGTACGCTTAGATCTTTTAAACTAGGCAACAGATTTTAATGCGGTTTTCACTATTGGAAAGAGCGTTAGACGAGGAAGGTTTTTATATTATATAATATTTTCAGAAAAAAAAATGCACCATACAAAGCGAGGAGCAGGTCGCTAGTGGCGTATAAAGCATCGACAAAACAATACAGAAAGGGTTACATTACAGTGAAATTGTGGGTACCTAATTTGTTAATCCTTAACAGGTTTGTCTAGAAAGTGTCAGGTATATAAATATTGTACATCTGTACCATCAAATGAACAATCAAACTGTTTACTACCCTTTTAAAGTTGGTTTAAAAAAATGAAAATAGCTTTTCACGTGAAGCTGAAAATCAGGGCAGTAATTTTATCTAATTCTGCAGCATGTGTTGTTTTATCTAATTCTGCATCATCAACAATCTTGATTTAAATTCAAGATTGCAGATGTGTGTTGTTTGTTTGTTTGTTTGTTCGTTCGTTCGTTCGTTCGTTCGTTCGTTCGTTTGTTACGCTTTCACGCCTTAACTAGTCAACCGATCGTCGTACAATTTTGCGTAGATATTGTCAGGGATACAGAAACAGATATAGTATTATCCTTTTCTGTAGGATAACACTATATCTTATTCCTTATAGTTTCTAGTATCTTTACCTACTCCACAAAAAAGTACTGTTTCGGAGGGATCATATAAAAATAACATTCAAAAATACAACGCCTGATAAAATTCTATGAGCAATAAAGATTTGTAAAGAGACGTAGACGAAGTCGCGGGTAGAAGCTAGTATTTATAATTTGTTTATGTCGATATTAAAAAATATGTTATTATTATTATTTACTTCCAATAAGTTGATGTTTTAAAAATTATATCCTATTTTTGATACACATTCAATCATATTATGTATAAATAAAGCGATTTATAAGAAGAAAATTGTAATTAATTATTGCGAACGATTTGAATGATTAAATAATTACTTGAGGCTTAAACCTTTAACATTCAAATTACTTCAAAGTCCTAACCGCTCAAATTTTCATGGCGGAATTAATTTTGTTGGCGCTTCGTACTTCGCGCCCACTTCTTGCCGAAAAGCACGCGTGTCTTTCGCGTATACATACATAATACTTTATCTCACAGCTTTGCTCAAAGCGAACACTTCACCTATCTCGAAGCGAGAAGTACGTGACCAAACGGAACAGTCTTATTAAGGGGAAGCGTATCCAACTGAAGATTATACGCTTTTAGCTCTTAAAGGTACCTAATAGGCACGTTATAATACTACTAAACAAATTTTGCACTACTCATTCATACAAAATCCACATTTCACATACGAACATGCAAATCAATACTAATAATAAATCTGTAAGGGTCGGTCATGAAGTAAGTTACTTTGTTTTCAGAGATATCGTGTTTATAGGCTCTATACATGATACTGAAACTAAATTGACGATTTTTAGAATTTTTTTCTGTATGTATGTTCCTCCATAATTCTGAAACGAATTAACTAAATTTTAATGAAACTTGGTAGATAAACATTTGGACGTACGGGACACAGGATAGGCTACTTAATACGAAGTCGTGGGCACCAGCTAGTATATTATAAAAATATTTACTCAATCCAGCCGATAAATTACCTTACACCGCCATCTGTGAGAATCTTATGGAACTTAGAGATAACTTTTAAAATAAGTACCATAACAACATCTGTGAGTTCCATAAAATTATACGGAAGGGTTAAAGAGTGAAATGTTAAAAGGCTTCTATTGTGGTTAATAAGTCAAACAATATGAAATTTCATTCAAGGAGATTTCAAGTCAGAAAAGTCAAAGCTACCCCTTAACGCCCCTGAGCTATTATTTCAACGGAAGGCTTATTTCCAAAATTTCAGCCGCCGCGCAGCTCGTTTTTCCGCGGCCTCTCCGATCTAAAGCCTTTATTCATTCCCGCTCTCACCTTGCACGAGACTTGATTAACATAACCCATATAATCTAGTTTTCTTAAAACTAACTTGATCAAATCCATATGTTATGGTTTACAAGTTTATTATTGCTTGTCAAATTTCATTTAAAAAAAACTGGCTAATTTAATTACTTGTTATTTCATATAATATTCATACACAAAGAAGTATTGTTGAATGGATCATATGTATTTTTTGAGCCTCATTTGTAAGGTTATGTTTTAACGATTTGGAAGGAGTCCAGCGCGGGCGCAGTAATAATTCGCCGGCGGTTTTAATGTGTCAGATATTTGTTCGCACGGTTGTTAAGTACCTCGTTAAAATTCACTGAAGCAAAATATTCATGAATATTTTCGTTTATCCAAGAAAAATAGTTCAGTTACGAAGCGAGGTTACTTTATGTCAAAGTCGGGATTTGTTCCTGGAACTATCAAATTTCCCCTGGATGAATTATCTATTAAAATCTTGATAACTTAATAAAAAGTTATTAAAGTGATAAATTTCAATTTTTTTTCTGTTTAGGGCTTAGTTCCCTTTACTATTGCTAAACTATTAAAGCAAATATTAATGGGAAACGCTTGTTTTCTCATTATATTTTCTTTCACCGTCAGAACAAGTGATCATTCAAAGGCAGACTCGATTCGGTTTTGAACCTTAACAACTGTGTCGTCTACTGAGCACTGAGCTGAGCATACCACCCATCTAGCCATCTCTTTATAATATAATAATATAATATATCTTCACACATTCTACACAGCACCATCTAGTTCCACACTAAGCAACTTAATGCTTGTATTATGGATACCAGACAGTTGATATAATACATACATTACTTCTTTTTTTTTGTAAATACATACATATTATAAATACAAACATCCATGACTCAGGTACAAAGGTAAATGTTAACACATAAACATTTGCCCCTAGCGGGATTCGAACCCGCGACCGTTTGGTTAATAGCTAGGTTACTAACCACTAGACCAAACGTGTCGTCTTTATAATATAGCTATTGCCTTTTAAATAATGAAATCTGAATTTTAAGACACAGTGGTCGTGTCCGCATAACATTTATTAATAACTAGCTAATTGTAGAAGATAGAATGGTACAACGTTAATCCGTGACGGAAGAACTAAACGAGGCGTAATAAAGGAAGGGATAGACGAAAAATAAAGTCGCTTACAGTAATAAAGAGTGTTTTATATGTATGTCTAGGGGTAATGTCGCAAATAAATCTGCGCACACAAAAGGACAGCTTCTCGACGAGTAGCAGCATTATTTAGTTTAATAGCTACACCTTTTGTGTGTGACCCTAGCTTATAGTAATAAAGCGACAATGATGATTGGCTTAACGTTATCACTACTTCATTAATCCTACCTTCATAAAACGAGTCTTGGAGTGGAGACCACTGAACATCTTGTCGTTAGACTGGTGTCCTCAAGGAACCTATTTGAATGGTTACTGGAAATAAACAGGATAATTAGTGTTCATGGAGCAAATAATTTGATTCTCTTTAATTCTTTTGTTTTGTGAAAAAATGACCAAATAAAAATAATCTATCATTATAAAGTCTCATCAAAAATTAAGAAGTGCAATATTGAATATCTTAGAGACATACTTAGACATGACGGGCATGCTTTAATTAATCATGATGGGTGAGGTGGATGGGGAAGAGACGCTTTGGGCGAACAAAACAGTCGAGGTTGCAAAACATCCGGGAGTGTACAGGAGGAAACTGTTCCAGTCGGCTCTTGGTGGAGACAGGTTTAAGGAGTTGATGACCAACCTTCAGGACTAAATAGGTTTACGTCTCGTCCTATTGTTTGCGTTTTATGATATAAAGTTAATTAAGATCAAAATATTTATAGTGAAAAAAGACAAAGTTAAAAAATACAAAATTAGTCTAACTGAAACACATGTCATGAAAATAAAAAAAAACAATAATTTTATGCTTACAATTAAGTATAAATTTCTTAAATAAGTTTGTATTTCTTTATAAGTAGATAAAAAGTGCGGTTTTTTTTTCAATAACAATTAAATTGAAATATTTTTAAAATAATAAATTTTAAAATCCATCGTTACAAATGGACGGTTTAAAGATTAAACTAATTAAATTGGCGAAATAAACGAGACAAGATGGTTAATTGTGTATAAACGCAAGCGTATTTCAATTAAGTATTATGAAAGAGCTAACGGCTATCAAGAGTCGTCTCCGTGGCATTGTTTTATTCTAATTCAAACCGTGTTCGAGCTTTATTACGTTTTCAAAGAAATAAGCTTTTTTAACCCCACTGTTTAAAGCCGAGAGGGAAACGAGTAATAAATGCGAAATTCTTAAGGAAATTATTTCAATACGCGATCCCTATTTTAACGAAATATCCAAACGAAAGACCTTCACTTTCATTTGGATATTTCGTTAAACCTGAAAAACCTTTTTGACTAAATTATTTTATCGTTCAGTCGGTAGAATTATATCACAATTGCAGTATTTTTCAAAACTGAGCTATGAATGTCACAGGTACATATATGTTTACTTGGGTGAAGAATATCGCGATTGTGTTGCAAATATCTTGCGCTAAATTGTGAAGGTGTTGTTTTGGTTTAACGCTAAATTTTATTGTCCGAACATTGGAGTAAAGCGGTTATCACACTTTACAATTTGAAGGATTCCAATTTAGGAAATTGGAAAGTGTAATCGCAGTTAGAACAGATTGGATCCAGTTTACGTTTTATATTTGACTAGGGTGAGCGGTCATTATAAACTCATGCTAGGACCCACCGTATTGTAGTTATTCTACTTTTACTAAAAAAACCATAAAACAGATTTTGAAAGAATAACCGCATAATAGTACTCACTACAGAAAATGAAAATTTTTAGTAAAAAAATCTCACACTGTGGAATATAATAATAATAATTAATGGTAAATGTTGAAGCTAAATATTTAATGGTAAATTTTCAAGTTAAACTTATTGAATATAATAGGTAAACATAACAGCAATGAAACTATTTTAAGTGAAAAATTTACAAAAACTTTAACATTATCTCCTGTAAAATTAGCCAACACGTAATTGAGCGTTAATGTAGTTGAATATTTAGAATTATTTACCAACACCAAAGATATATAAAGTCATTTTCTTAGAGAATTCTATCTTTAAATTCCCCTAACCTCACCTTGACCGTCATTTCAGGTAATTTCATTATTGTTAACTAGCTACTCGCCCCCCTTGTACCTGTGTAATTTTATTCAACAAATTATATACATAAACCTTCCTAATTTATCGCTCTTTGGATTAATGAAAATATCATTAAAACCTTATCAAACTTCAGTCCACTAAAATCCTTCTTGGAGCCCTGGATAAGAATTTTATAATATTTTGATAGACGCCAATTTATAAAATTATCCCACGCATTATGCCACGCCCCTTTTTAAAAACCTGTTACAATGGGTTTTTTAAATATTAATTCCGACTTCAATTGCAATCATCGCGAAACGGACCAAAATAAAAATACAAGTGAAGCAATATTTTACTAGAGAGAGTACCGTAAGCGG
Organism: Synanthedon andrenaeformis; assembly: GCA_936446665.2. Lineage (NCBI taxonomy): Eukaryota > Metazoa > Arthropoda > Insecta > Lepidoptera > Sesiidae > Synanthedon > Synanthedon andrenaeformis. The sequence goes on along the minus strand of OW387779.2, from coordinate 428,038 downwards.
TTTATGAGTTTTTCATTTTGCTCGGCCGCAGAAAATGGATATTTTCCCATTTCCACCTGAACGCTCAGTTACCCGACAATTGTTTTTGTGTATTTCCCTATTCTTTTTATTAATATTTCACCAATCACACAATATTTCTACGGTCAAATCAGATTTAACAATGATTTGTATTTTCATACAGAATTGCAGTGTTTTTCGCAGTCATAATTTGAGTTTATTGAATTTAATTTAATTGAATATGTGTTTTTCGCAGCCATGAGAGAGCGGCATAAACCACTCTCTTATAAAATACCAGTTGAAATAACTGCACGTGTGTTGATGATTTTAGTGAGTGGGGAAAGAATGCCACAGCCTATTTTCCTATCCACTCTTAATCTTTTATTCTTTATCCTCTATCACAAAAACAGACTGTTTCTGTAAGTTAGTGGCTACTGCCGAAAGAATAGACATGACACACACGAATACATCTAAAGATAACAAAACAAATAAAATAAATACATTTATGAGAATATATACTTAAATAAAAATCCATTGAGTGTGCGCCATGGCAGCAAAAAGATATCTTAGGCTCTGATGCAAAGCACAGCGCTGATTTTACGCCAATTCTACTTGACAGTATCACGCCGGTGGAATATGCGTCGTTATAGCAGGCTCCCTAGCCAAGATGCAAACGCTTCGTTGCGTACTTCGCAAACGAAGAGAGAACGCTACGAGAAAACTTTGTGATTGGTCAAAATTTTATATGGGCGTCACAACAACCAATCACCAAGCTTTCTCTTAGCGTTCTCTCTTCGTTTCCGAAGTACGCTACGAAGCGTTTGCATCTTGTCTAAGGCCCCAGTATTGTTATCCGAAAGACGGGTTGCCACTACTACCATTCTTATAACATAGTTTTAATCCTTTGGTTTTAAAATGTGTGTTAACCTATAATTAAGCTATTTGTATTGGTAATTTTCATCTATATTAAAAAACTTAATTTAACATTACAAATATATACAATAAAAAAATAGACACCGCCTTGTTTATGTATGAATGAACGTTTGTAAACTGTTTGTATCAAGAAAAGGGATGAATTTTTTATTCAATACTAGCGATCCGTTCCCGGCTTCGCACGGGTGCAATTTTTTTCTGCAAATTAAATGTAGAAACCTTCCTCGTTTAACGCTCTTCCCATTAATGAAAACAGTATAAAAATCCGTTCGGTAGTTTTTGAGAATCGCAAACATACAGACAGACAGACAGACGCGGCGGGGGGACTTTGTTTTATAATATTAAAAAACGTAAATTTAATAATGTTGTCTGCGTGAGCGAATTGATTTTTGTTTAATTGTGCGTAACTTTGTCTTTTTCCTGTGTAACTATAATCTCAAAACTTCGATGATGAATACTAAAGCTGTCTATCAAGCTGAGTGATGATCGTTAGGCAGAAAAGATAAATGTTTCAACTTATTCGTGTACATAGACTTTTCGAGTTTAATGAGAATGATGCTTATGCATTAAGATAGCCTCACTCTACTTCCTTCGAAATAAATATAACAAATCACCCATCAGGTTTAACAAATTTTTAAATTTCTAAAAATTTTAATGATGTTCTGAAATTTCAAAAAATCTTGTTAAATTATCTGAAAAAGTGAAGAAAGTTTTCATAGAATTTTCTAGAAACTTCTGGAATTTTCTAGAAACTTCTGAAATTTTCGAGAAACTTCTAGAAGTTTCGAGAAACATCTAGAATTTTCTAAAAACTTCTAGAATTTTCTATAAACATATAGAATTTTCTAGAATGTTAGCGAAAAAAAATCCGTTCCTATTAATAATACGTAATGAGCGACTCGGCCCAAGAAAAGATATGCCGCAAGGAGAACTCATCGTATTGCATGAACCTTCGTTTCAGTTGTTAACAACAAATGCAATTGTTATGAACGAAAAAAATCTTTTTTTTTTTATTGTCACAGGGTTAGTAACTTTTTTTCAGTAAAAGAAAAAATATCGCGTTTGAAAAACTCGAATATATTGCATAGATCCCGTTTTTTATTGTTTATAGCGGCCCGCTCCCGGCTTCGTCCGGGTTGTATTTTTTTTAAAATAAAGGTAGCCTAAGTTACTCCTTATTACATCAGCTACCTGCCAATAAAAGTCCCGTCAAAATCGGTCTAGCTATTTCAGAGATTAGCCGGAACAAACAGACAGACAGACAAAAATTGTAAAAAATGTTATTTTGGTGTATGTACCGCAATTTACATAAACAAAAAGTAGCCTATGTTACTCCTGACGACCCCCTCTTCATGTCTGCAAAGTTTCATCGAAATCGCTTCAGCCGTTTCTGAGATTACCCCGGACAGACAGACAGACAGACAGACAGACAGACAGACAGACAGACAGACAGACAGACAGACAGACAGACAGACAGACAGACAGACAGACAGACAGACAGACAGACAGACAGACAGACAGACAGACAGACAAAAATTCTAAAAAAAGTTATTTACGTTTTAACAGCATGCGAATGACTCTCTAAGCTTAGTTTGAGGCAGTTTTTCGCAAATCACAGACAGACACTCTGATTTTATTTATATAGACAAGTAGGTAAACATATAAAATGTTACCGATACTAGAAATCTTAATATATAAAATGCGATGTGTGTATGTATGTCTCCTATAGACTCCAAAACCGTTGAACTGATTTTGATGAAACTTTCAGACAATCTTCAGATTAGTCTAGCGGGTGTTCCTGTGAAGTTTGGTAGCGAAATATTTACATATTTCTAGAACTACGCTTAAAAATCACCCTTTTTAATGTATATCATGTGAAAGTAATTAAAAGAATGAATGTCATATTAAATTAAGCAATTTTTTTCCCTATCATGCGATCGGTCTTCCAGACCATGAGCAGATGTGCTGGTTTAGTAATCTATCTATATAAATAAAATCGGAGTGTCTGTCTGTGATTTGCGAAAAACTGCCTCAAACTAAGCTTAGTGAGTCATTCGCATGCTGTTAAAACGTAAATAACTTTTTTTAGAATTTTTGTCTGTCTGTCTGTCTGTCTGTCTGTCTGTCTGTCTGTCTGTCTGTCCGGGGTAATCTCAGAAACGGCTGAAGCGATTTCGATGAAACTTTGCAGACATGAAGAGGGGGTCGTCAGGAGTAACATAGGCTACTTTTTGTTTATGTAAATTGCGGTACATACATACCAAAATAACATTTTTTACAATTTTTGTCTGTCTGTCTGTTTGTTCCGGCTAATCTCTGAAATAGCTGGACCGATTTTGACGGGACTTTTATTGGCAGGTAGCTGATGTAATAAGGAGTAACTTAGGCTACGTTTATTTTAGAAAAAATACACCCCGGACGAAGCCGGGAGCGGGCCGCTAAATGTATTGCTAAGCGCAAAACTCGAGAACGGGTGGACCGATTTTTATTCTGTCTTCACTCATGGACAGAGGGATAATCAGGGAAGGTTTTTACGTTAAAAAAAATGCACCTCGGGCGAAGCCGGGAGCGGACCGCTAGTTAAGCAATATGAGTAAAACAACAGACAAAAAGGGAAAATGAAAATTAATACTAAAAGAAAAAATATCGACTTCCATTTACTAATTGCTTTCGGTCAGTGTCCATTTTGCAAAGCGTAAAATCAGTCATGTATGGCGAAAACCGTAAAAAAGTATTTACGGACGTCCGGTAAGGTCGGTGCGGCCAACCGGAAACGGTAATCGGAACACCGGACGCACAAACACACTTTATTGTTCGTCTTACTCATTGGACAACCCCACATTTGTAATTGATCCCTTTCATGTGCAAGTTTAATTTCGGAACCTCTTTCCACGACAAAGAACCCCACGTGAATGGGCTTAAGGAATTCTGTGGATTTCCCTTTGGTCACACCGTAGACTCGTCATTCAAATACACAGTTTATTATTTTGAATCCAGTGTAATTACTTTTAGAATAGCCGAGATATAGGTAATATAATATGTATTTATAATAGTATCATACAGAAAAATTTATATAAGCGTAAATAATCCATTTCATAAGCTCGAATCTACAAAAAAAAATCATATTAAAGCAATGAATATTTTAATATTAATATTAAAATTTAATAATTAATTAGTCAAACAGTTTATTAACATTTTCAAAAGTTCATTGCCGAAGATGGCACTGCCGGGAATCGAACCCAACACTCTTGAGCGTTAATAGATAAGCACCCTAACCCTCGTCAAGTCATTCTGCTTGATGTCTAATTGATGGTAGGTGGCTACCGTCGCCAAAGGACACAAGGAACACCAGCATTGTACCAAGTACGTATTAGCTGAACTTCACAACTGATTAAAGTTTCGATATGACTTGGAGATGTGGAACTATCACCAAGAATTGGAAATTTATATCTTCTGTGGAGCCTTGGAAAGAACTAGTTCAGGAGAACATGTTGACGTAATGTAACAGTTATAATGTGAGGCTAAACCGAAACGCTGTAACATTTCACGGAGCGACTCTAATTCGTCGGAGCAGAGTCTGGGCCATGATTGCGGAGCATACCGCGTGGAAAATGAGAAACGCTTTCAACTGCACTTTTAGCACACGCGTCTCGGCGAAATTAGTTTTGCGTTAGCGCCAAATGAACGACGCAGCCGACCTACTTTCCTGAGAGCTGGGCGAGGATGTAGGAAATCAAAAGGGCACACCTTCGACACGAGACATTCATTCACTTTAATTAAGAAGAAGCTCTTAGAATCTACAGAAAGATTATCTGAAAGTAATATAACTTTAGATATTGGTATATAATATGTAATCGCTAACATCGACACATCACGTATATATATGTCTCTTCATTAAGAAGCTTTAGACTCTGTCAAATTTTAAGGAGGGCGAAGCCAGGGAGCACATCTTAGTAATAATATAATATTACAAAGCATGACATTTTAGACTGAGTAGAGATTATCTGCTGTCTAGAAAAGACATCGTTTCTACATTTGGTAAGTTCCTGGGTGTGTCAAAATGTACGGGGTAAAGTCTATAGTTTTAATTATCACGTGATCTCCAATACTATGGATATAGGCAAAGTCAAGGCAAACTCAAAGCAATGGGATAGGTCAGGTGAAGATCAGTGTTTCCCTGAATGAACGAAGTACTTGAATTTGAAAACTCCGTACAAACGAAGTGCAATAATTTGTAAACCGAATCAAAATGCCTCAGGTTATTTAGTAGAAGTTAGCGGAGAAACCATGGGAGGAACAGACACGAGTGGACAGGACAGGCAGAGATTTTATAATATGTACTATAATAGGATAAATATAAATATTTCATTTAATTCAAAACACTAGAAACACGAAATTTATTGGTTTAATAGGAAAAGGGAGAGGTCAAATTAGTTCACTTTTATCAATAACCGAATACGGCTGCAAAATTTATCGCTAGTAGGATTATTGAAACTGCGGTGATTACATTGTAAAGTAAATTTCTATATATCCAAAGGCTCTATGATAAAGGCTTTTTATACTTGCAATATGAAAAACTGACTCCTATTTTAACTACATAAACAGTCTACGAGTATTACAAATATAATAATGTTATATTACTACTGAGTTCTGAGTATAAAAGATTATACCTCCAAATGTTCGCAGCTGAATGTGAAACTATTGTGAACTGATTCTTGTACAGCATTTGTCTGTAAACTCGGCTCGCATTACATTTCAACAATATTTCCTATTTGTTTGCATTCGTTTTCTCTTCTTCAAATAGTTATTTATATTTACAAACCTTACAACTTTGCAAGTAAAACTTTTTCATACTTTTGCAAGTAATTTTACATCCTATATTATATTATTATATAAATATCTAACCCACAAACGATGTATAGCAATCCGATCAGGTTTTATATATCATTTCATTCAATCAAACAATCCCATTTATCTGATGTTTTTTTTTATGTTGTAAAAACCTTCCTCGTCTATCGCTCTTTCCTTTTGTGAAAACTGCATTAAAATCAGTCCATTAAGTTGGCATTAAGTTCATTTCTAAAGTTGACCCGGGACCTTTGAGACAGAGCGTAGCAAGCACCTTAACCAATATTTAAACAACATAGCCGATATATAGTATATAGCCACCAATTTAAAAGTTGAACGTCACATACCTACCCTAAATTTTTTAGGTCAGCCTATTTTCTCGGGCGCGATTACTGGAAAGGTCAACTAAAACAAACTTTTCATGCCGTATTTCGGCATAAATTTTATTTTTAAAACCCATTCAATTTGAGCTCTTGCAAACTAAACTATAAATGGAAAATAGATTTTCCATAAGTTGCATTAAATTTATCAATAGTTTAAGAGATTACTTGTTCGATTAGTTGTATAACTAATCATAGTTCGATGAGTTTATTTTCTATTAACTCGGCGCCATGTCTATCTCTTCATCCACAGGTTTATCTTGTTATTGATTCAATCTGACGGCTTTCATTAGTAAATAATGATAATTAGGATTAAATAACCTTATTTCGTAATCTTCGTATTGGTAGGTATGATAAAGGCAAACAATCACAGACCCTAGCATCTCGATTCCCGAAATAAGTTTCAAGTAAACGCAATTAAGTTATTAAGACACATTCGTCTAAGTGCGGTCGTCTCGTCTGTACTCCAAATTACTGCTTATTGGATCACTCTGGTTCAAGCAATTAATCCCAATTCGATTTGCACTTATTTCTCCTTGGGTTTGGGATTCCTGACTGTATTGCTCGTTTACCTTTTTCTTAATGTAATCTCTGCTTCTTTTACGCTCACTTATTACAAAGTTAAACAAATAAACATACTTACTTAACGCCCTGAGTAAGGGTCACTTATTTTTATTTTCCTCTTCATATTTCATAGCATAACTGCACGTGTGCTTTTGTGTTTCTGTCAGTGAGTAGGAAAGTTGTTGGGTTTCTGTCTATATCCCCTCACAATGTTTGACAGCGTTAAAAAAATGCTATAGTAATGTATTAAGCTAATTCTATATGATCACATAAAGCACCCTCTCTCAACTCTTGACATCGTCAGTGCGTGCCTTGTTATGTGGGGACGTATAGAAATATCAGCGCACTTAATTTATATAGGTGAAGTAGCTAGTAAAGTAAGCTGAATGCATCGTTATAGCTAATTTACAAAACAAAACATTGGGAACAATGGCGTCGAACCTACAAACCCACGAACCGATGCAGTTATTGTTCCACAACAATGCATTGTGTCGCGTGCAACGGGAAACATGCATAATTGCAATTATACATGCCGCTGTGACACTTGACGGTAATTACGGTGTACAAGTAACAAACGACAAAGTGGGGGCGACATATCACACTGACAGTGTTACATATTTTTTTGCATTCCACTGTATGTTCCTTATGATTGACTTCACTCTTTATCTCTGCCAAAGAAGCCAGCAATAATCATAGATTTATCAAAATGTAAGTAGTGGGAGGGTAGTGGAAGGGCACATTATGTTTCGCAGTCACTTGGCATGCGGCAATAACCACCCCCTTAATAAGGCCACCAGGAAATAGCAGCATGTGTGCTGTTATGTTTCGTTGAGTAAGTAAGGTTGCTAGAGTACATTTCCCTATCCTTACCCAATTTCTTATTTTTAATCTTACTATGGTCAGCAGCGCACTGGAAGCAACTGTGTTAAGTTCTTGTGTTAAGTTCCATTCACATCTACAGACACGTAACGTATCGACACGTATCAGCACAGACAAAAAAGTTTTGTTTCATACATCTTATAATATAAAAATGAATCCCTAAATGTGTTGCTAAGCGCAAAACTCGAGAACGGCTGGGCCGATTTTAATTCTGCCTTCACTCATGGATAGAGGGATAATCAGGGAAGGTTTTTACGTAAAAAAAATGCACCTCGAGCGAAGCCGGGAGCGGCCCGCTAGTCTATAATATAAAAATGAATCCCTAAATGTGTTGCTAAGCGCAAAACTCGAGAACGGCTGGGCCGATTTTAATTCTGTCTTCACTCATGGATAGAGGGATAATCAGGGAAGGTTTTTACGTAAAAAAATGCACCCCGGGCGAAGCCGGGAGCGAGCTGCTAGTTGTCTATAGAAGTATTCACATCTACCGTATCGTAAGCGTTGCGTAACCGTACAGACACGGGACGACACCGACCGGCATTGTCGGCTAGAATGTTTTGTCTGGCTAGATGCGGAATATTTTACTAAATATGCGCATGTACTTCTTAATTTGTCTGACGGCGTCTGTGAACTAGTTCCTTGTAGATATGAATAGTTACGTCTGTGTCTCGCATGTTACGATTCGTGTCTATTCCGTTACGTGTCTGTAGGTGTGAATGAAGCTTTATATGTGACGGCGCCACCTACCGTCTAGTGGACCATATAAGTCAGCCTGTACTTATCCATGACATGACATGACTAATGTACTTATCCCAGTAACTTAATTAGGTAAGTTAAAAGTTAATATATTAAGTAGCTATATTAACATATTCAAAATTGATTTAAATTGATTAAATTATTAAATATATATTAATATCGAATGTGATACGTTAAGCAAAAGTCTAAATTGTTCATAATTTAATGTCATTTATTTAATTAATTAAAGGTTCTCAGAAAAACAATGAAAAAAGAGCCTCATGCAAATTTTCTGACCTGTTTCAGATCTTTTTGAATATGTAGTTTTTAGTAAAACTAGTGCAATGTCGCGCTTAGTCTGCGTACATCATATCTAATTGAAATTCAAGTTGCTAAAAAAGTTTTCAAATCATCTCCAGCCATTGGTATTCAGTGGAGTCTCCGTCTCCGTTCGATATTACAGGCATCGCTCGTACCAACTCGATTTAACTTGTACACAGTCGGTGCTTAGTTCGACTTACTTTCAATAAGCTACCGGTTGCTCCCATGTCACTTTTAATTGCATTATGTTATAATAATCATATTTTTATAAGTTATTTATCTATATATATATATATATATATATATGTCGGAGAAACACTGTTTTCCTCGACATCGTCATTAGTGGTTGCAGGCTTAGTGGGCGTCATTAGGGTTAAATGCAAGCACAAAACACAATAAGCACTGATTTATACGATTTTAATTAAGAAATAAACAGTAATTTGTCACTTTTACAATATTTAGACCGAGCAGCGGGTTCAAGGCGCCTATCTTACTTAAACAACCATAAATGTAAGCTAACCCAAGAGAAAAACTCCAACGATCCAACTCGATCGATCTTTTTTCACTTATCCATCTCCAAAAACTCAACTACTGCACGCCTCGAGTGCAGCGCCACGACCCCGCTCGAAGCATGTGCTTTGCTCTCATTGGCCGCGTTACGTAAACAATATTCATTACTTTTATTAGATTAGTAAGGTTTTTAAACATAAGAAAGATGTAACAAATGAAATAAAATAATATTAAGATTTTTAAAGATAAATTACATTGTAAACAATTAATATTTTGCGTTACGCATACAAATAACAACCAGTGGTTAGAAAAGCTGTTTCGAGAGAAAACGCACCGGCAGCAAACCTCCCAGTTAATCTTTAAATAAATCTTCCGTTAACAAAATAATATTTTGAATAATAAATATTTATACATATTAGCATAATCCTCATTTTTGGTAGCAAGATAATTTATTATCTTAGTAAACAACTTTCTTTTTATAAATGAATTAACTTTACATGAAATAGTATTTTTAGTTTTATTGTAATACCGAATGCCTTTAATTTCTGTCAAAAAATAATTTTGTCTGTTTCTTTGTAGAGACCGACAAAATAGACAATATCACTCATAAATACATGTTTATAAGTAAATACTCGTATTATGTATAATTATGATGGAAAAATCTTTGCGTAGTTTTAATTTATACAGATCAATAATCCAGAACAAAATTCTAGAATCATAAAGAGACGTCTGGCGACAGTAACCACCCCTCCACCTTGAAATAAAAGCGCGTGTGGCCATAAAGCCTGGTTTACACGATGGCAGTGACTGGACCCAGTGACTCGAATTTTCAGACCCAGTTACTGTTATAATGTGGACGGGATCGCCAGTAAGTCATTACTGGGCCCGAAAATAGACAGGCAGGCTAGTCACTGGACTGACTTGAGGGCGCGAAATCAGCACTGGACTGACTTGAAACTAGTGTCTATACAAGCCCAGTAGCAAGTCAGCGCTGGACTGGGTTACTGTACTGCCTTGTTACTGACCCCGTCTATACCAGACTTTAGAGATTCCAGACAGAATATCTTCAATGGTAATTCCTGCAGTAAAGCTTGTGTTAACATGCAACTACAGATATTCAAATGTCGGCAGGAAGACTAACGGTCCATTTGATGGTATGTGGCTACCATCACCTATTAACACAAGCAAAGTCATAGGGGCTACAAACGCCCTGCCGACTTTAGAGATATAGGATAAAAGATTAAATAGATGGCCGGCGTACCTCCACTTTCGGGTACGCCGAGGTTACGCCAGTGTCCCCTATACACTGCCGGGTTTCCAAGAGGATTTCCCAACTTTAAAAAAAAGGATAAAAGATTAGTTAGATGGCCGGCGTACCTCCACTTTCGGGTACGCGAGGTTACGCCAGTGTCCCCTATAAACTGCCGGGTATCCAAGAGGATTTCCCAACTTTAAAAAAACGATAAAAGATTAGTAGGTGTTAGAGAAATGACTTTGGCATCCCTTTCTTATACTCCGAAACAGAATAGCACAAATGCTGTTATTTCAAGGTGGTCTTCTGTTAGGGGGACGTGTTACTGCCGGTAAACATGCAGCTCAATTTATAACTGAGTAATGCAGTCTGCTTTGCCACTACAATAGAATTTTCATAAAAAAAATTATTATATCTAGATATATACTCGTATTATCTTAAATTAATAAAAAACTAAAATTGACAATTAATAATAGTTGTGTTGTTCATAAGTTACAATAAATAAGAGTGTTTCTCGAAAAGGCGTTGAACGCTTTTGACTTTTGTCCAAAAGTTTTGTTAATAAAGACGCAATAGCCTTCCACCATCGAAACGAGTCTAGGAGTTGTTGAGCGTTCTCGGTTTGAGTTCGCGCCTTTATTACTTATACTTAACACTCAACTTTAACGGGCTTCTATTGCTTAATATTTAGAAGCACTCCCTGAACGTTGGAAAATAACTTAAACGGATAATGAGGCAGCTATTTCAATGAGAACATCGTTAAAAAATATTAAAACTGGAATCCAAATTTGGGATTGTATTTATATATTCAGTGAGTCTGGCGCTTTCTTTTCGTCAATTAAATTCGGAAAACTCTAGTCAATTAATTTACAAATTAACATTTGTGTGAAATAATTAACATTACGATGAAATCATATATTGATGATTTCGTTATGAAATTATGATTTTTCAATCGAAACTCCGTTTCATAAAAGGTTTATATGAAAATCAATGAAAATAAGTTTACTTCGGCCCTTATAGCTATGAAAAGATTTATAGCAAGAAACTAGGCTGTCTTGCAAGAAAAATAAAATATTTATACCGCAAAAGTGAGTTTGTGTTTTACGCTTTCACGCCTTAACTACTCAACCGATCATGCAATTGCGTACACGTTGTCAGGGTTATAGAAAAGGACATATACTTATCGTTCCTTTTATTTAAAAAAAAATGCGCAAATGATCTAGCGAATGTTATATAACTTTGTTTTACAACACATTCGACCACACATTATATCATGCTATATAAATATGTTTTATAAAATTGTTATAATGCGTTTAAACTTTTCTTCATTACATACTAGAAGAACTTCAATTATACAATGTATTTAAAAGGAAAATTCATTAAGTAAATTATTCTTGTCCCAAGGCAAGTATACAGCGTATATAGACGTTGAAGGCTTCCATCTTCTTCTTTTTGACTGTATACTCACGTCTGTATTTATTCTCTTAGCAAATTACATTACGTTTCATAATGTTCTGAAGATATTTCAATTATTTCAAGTATATTCCTATATCAAAGCGCCTTTATTACTCTCACGTTGTCTTTGAAGACGTCTCTAACGATATACCTTTGTTAAGACGAGTTATTTTAGTTACATTAAATTTATCTTCTGTTCTGTTTCGCATATTATAAAATAAAATCCACAGAGGTGGAGCTGTTTGTTCTATTTTTTTATATAAAAGTCGTCAGACAGGCTAAAGGTTCACTTGATGGAAAATAGGCTCTGACATCCCTTAGTCACTAACCGAAACCCAACAGCACACATGTTGTTATTTCACTGTGGTTACCGCCGCCAGTCGGGCTACCCAAATGATTGCCAAAACTTCTTATATGATTTTCACCTCAGTGTGCTTATAATTATTTTCTTAAGGCCTTATTCGATATGTTCATCTGATATCTCTCTCTTAGGGTTGCTATACATATGGTCGGGCCGTCATAGCCGGGCGGTAGAATCGAATATGTGTAGATGAACGTTGCTATAGTTATAGCCGTGTAGGCAAAGCTGGGCGGTAGAATCGAATATGTGTAGATGAACGTTGCTATACTTATAGCCGTGTCGGCAAAGCTGGGCGGTAGAATCGAATATGTGTAGATGAACGTTGCTATACTTATAGCCGTGTCGGCAAAGCTGGGCGGTAGAATCGAATATGTGTAGATGAACGTTGCTATAGTTATAGCCGTGTAGGCAAAGCTGGGCGGTAGAATCGAATATGTGTAGATGAACGTTGCTATACTTATAGCCGTGTCGGCAAAGCTGGGCGGTAGAATCGAATATGTGTAGATGAACGTTGCTATAGTTATAGCCGTGTAGGCAAAGCTGGGCGGTAGAATCGAATATGTGTAGATGAACGTTGCTATACTTATAGCCGTGTCGGCAAAGCTGGGCGGTAGAATCGAATATGTGTAGATGAACGTTGCTATAGTTATAGCCGTGTAGGCAAAGCTGGGCGGTAGAATCGAATATGTGTAGATGAACGTTGCTATACTTATAGCCGTGTCGGCAAAGCCGGGCGGTAGACATACATATGTAGATGAACCTTCGGCAGAAAGGCCTCTTGGCCTACCCGCGCAGCGCAGTGTATACAGTAAACAAAACCCGGATGATTTTGCCGATCGGGTAAGCCGAATGAAAGTCGAACATAACATGTAGAAGGAAAAAGACAGACAAAAATAGGTACTGAGTAAGAAATACCGAAAGCGATTTATTTTATATGTACGAGTATGTATGTAATCGAGTATCGACAAGGAAAATCCATTTAGTTTTGCCTAAAGTATAAGCGAAGTTCTGTTAAAAATGTAGGTACTTTCTCCACACATTTTATCGTGAAATACTAATTCGTATTATAAATCTATTACCGTTTTCTGGTAATTTTATTTTGATTAGTTTATTTTGAATCTATTATTAGTATTATTAAGAGAGATTATTTGTATTTTTACTCAAAAGCTACCGGTACCAAAATTTATGTTTAAAATATTACTAGTTATTTATTTACAGTCTTTCAAAACCAAAAATCCGTATAATCTCTGAATTTTTTTAAGCTCTATTTTCTCTATAATGGTTAAATTAAGTACTCCAATATAGCCATAGTTACGTCTCCCCAGAAAACACGAGCAATTTCCGGATCATCCTGTATAACTGGTGTTATGGTGTAACTTGCTATACTTTCGTCTGTACATACGAGTGTAAAGCACCTGTCAAAGTAGACCATCCATCATGGCGGCTCCCGCCAAAATGAAACGCTTTGTCCGTGAAAAATTGAGCTGTGTACTCACTTAGTGCGACCGTAATCCGACGTATAACCTCTCTGTGTAAAATATTGCTTTGATTTTTTTTAAACTTTTTATTGTTTTCACTACCATTAAAATGGTAATAAGATTTAACTTCTATTAAAAAATAAAAAGTGTGTGTGTCAGCTCCGACGCATGACTGGAGTTTATTTCCTACGAACGATTATAAAATACACAAATTAGTAAATGAATATGAATAATGCATGCATGAATGAATGCATTTTGTTAGCTTTATTAGTTTGTTAATTTTCTCAATTCACAAATAAATATATTATCAATGGATATAAATATAAATATATTATATATATTATATTATATTAATATGTATTGAAACATATTGTAGCCTGTAACGCGTAACGTGTGACATGTGACAAATCTATGTTAGTCTCGAGACCCACCTATGTACTTGTGTGTCAGACTAAGGTTCAAAGGCATTACAGAGTTTATTTATGTGATACTTAATGCCTTGAAAATTCATCCTTTTTATAAAAAAGCAATTGAAGGAAATAGTTTAACTTTCTTGTATACAAAAAATACATGAAATACATAAATGTTTCCAGATTTGGCTGGCACTAGTTTTCTCAATCTATAATGACTATATATGGTAATAACTATGAACGCAATGATCGGAGGGAGGCTATGTTGTACTTTCATTTCGCTTGTAATGTCAGCAAACAGAATGAGTCGCCAAAGTGCCAAATAGGCACAAATTATTAACTTACCCCTCAACCCTTATTGATTGTACTGTTACCTTTATTTTTGCATGTTTCTTTTTTCATATTTATTATACACAGTGTAATTGTTTGTTTTCCCAAATAAAATAAAATAAAATAAAATAAAATAAACCCTGCGCCTCCCCACGGCCGTTGGCGCACTCTGAGCAAATGTACAACAAAGTATAATAATAGTCTAATTACATAAATCACGGGCGGAAGCGAATTCATTTAACCTTTCATAAAGTTTAATCTTAGCAGGTGCGCAGACGACATTCAATTTACAATACTGGTAGCTTAAACATTAAAGGCTCAGCTGGTTGGCAGGCCTGCTGAACTCGAGCTGATTCTTTATCCAAGATACCACAATTCGCAGTGGAACCTATGTAAAGCGTTTTGCACCAACCGTTTCATGGAATATATAGAAGCTTCCTTATTAACACTACGCCAAATTATTTATATAATTAATATTAATCAAAAACAGTCTAACAAGTGTGACAAGAGTATATTTTTTCGTGACAATTGCAAACCAAACAAACGTGATGTCTTTCAATCTCTAATTTCAATCGAACATCGACGAATCACCTCGCCAGACGAGCTGCTCAAATGACTGTGAAATGTAATAGGCCCTGTTTCCGTTCTCAGATCAGAGCCAATCTTGTAAAGGTCATTTCCAAAGTTGACCCTGTCTGGAAATCGAACCCGGCGCCCCAAAGACAGGGCGTTAAGCCAAACACCCTAACCACTCATAATTTGTCCATGATTTGTCTTAAGACACCCAACCACTGAAATCTCTTTAAACAGCGGTTTTAGGATTTAAATAAACGGAATTACACACGTGATACGAATATTAAGATTGGTAGCAGACAAGAAGTATATCTCCGCCGATGTAACGTTTATTTCGCTACTATCTTATAACTTGTGGTACTGCACACATACGTAGCGGCTACGAGGGGCATATGAAGAAAGTTTGCCAACGTACAAAGTTAGCCCTTGAGTGGAAGTCAAATGGATTCTTAGAAACACACATATGTATCGAAGCCTTGCTAAAGAGTATATATGTTCCTTGATCGAAGCTTTTATGTAACTTAAAACATGATGTTTTCCATTGATCAATAAACTACAAATAAACTACATACAAAGGTATAGTCAACGCCATTTTTCAGGTAGTTAACGGCCTTCTTCATAATTCATCTTTTCGCGAAGGCTGTAAATATTTTTTCTAGCCTTTGCGGAATTATTAAAACTGGATTTTTTTTGTTTTTTCAAAATGTAACTGTCTTGACATTGGATGTAGATAATTTAATATTTTTTGTTAATTAAAGATTCATTTGGAAAGAAAAGTCTACGAAGTTTTCTTCCATTCGAAACAGTTTTCCGAACATATGATAGATCAATTTTATTTTGATATCTTATTATTTGTTAAAGTTTATATTTGAATAAATCTTATATATATATAATATAATAAAAATCTCGTGTCACGATGTATGTTCGCGATAAACTCTGAAACTACTGAACCGACTTTGATCAAACTTCATAAGTATCTGTTATTTGGTCCAACTTAAAAGATAGGATAGTTTATATCTCATTTTGTTTATTATTATTTTTTTATTATATAATCTGTTGATACTTATTCAATACAGCAATTATTTATCTGTGAGTTCCATAAGGTTCTCACAGATGGCGGTTTAAAGTAATTTATCGGCTGCATTGCAAAAAAACACCCCGGACGAAGCCGGGAGCGGGCCACTAGTTTAATATAATTCTATATAAATAAATAATAATTTAATGTTAGTTGGAATAACACGAAATGAATTTCACGTTGAGACAACGAGTGGTAAAGATTAGAATAGAACGGTAATTGAGCGAAGTCACATGTAGGCGAATACTTTATATACGAGCACGTGGTAGCCGACAAACGTGATACTAGCAAATTTAACTTATCGCCGCACGACTGCTACATCGCCACTCACTGAAAAAAAGGACAAAAAGTAGTTAAAGGCGCCCCTCTTATTATTTAGGGATTCAACGTAGGTATCACGCTTATGGATAAAAATCAGAGCGCTTTATTTTTCTATTTTTTTTTTTAATATTCTACTTTTTGCTCGCGTATCTTTATAAAATATAGGTATTGCACGCGACTTCGTTTTGTTTGTTTGTTTATTTTGTATATATAATTATGGTTTTAATTTTTGTTTGTAATTAATGTACGTAGTATTTAAAATTTATTTTAATTATTTAATACAATTGTTACTTCCCCCATAGGACAGGCAGAGCCTCTAATGTGGGGGACGGAAATATGCTAAAACTAAAGTTGTTATTCTGAAATAAATTTCTTTATTCTTTATTCTTTCCTATGCCGCGTCGGATGTGCACTGTCCCGTTTTCGTATTTCTTTATTTAAAAGAATTACAACGAAAATAGAAAACCAAAAGTCTGCTAAAGGAGGTCGCCACAAATTTTTAAAATCAGTCCAATAGTTTTTGTGTTTTTTCACTAAAATCATACAAAAATATAAATATTTTTCTTTATAATATTATAGATAAACATTTCCCTATCCCTCCCTTCCTTCCTAATCCCTTAAAATGATCAATGGCGCAATTGCTATAGTTTACCTATAGTTAGGAAAAAGACAAAAAATATTAGACTCAATAATCTGCTGCACAAAAGTGATAGATTCAGGCACGATTAGGAATAAATGCTGCGTCTTCCGTTTTGATAGCCGAGCGATCGTGGACTGCTTATATTAGTAGTTAATATAACATAACATAGTGCAACACAAATCGATGATATGCAGTTCACGTTCGTACTAAACAAGAAGGACGAGGCTGAACAAGAGAAAGTGCGACGAGGAAGCTATCAAAGTTAGTCCATTCCATTACGTGAGTCGCCTAGTTTATGGTGTCAGCTTTATTTCACGAGAATGAGCGATGACTCGCACAACTTAAATTGCTCGGTGGACACCTCTTCGATCAGGGATAAAGAACTGTCTTAAGGACATCAAGTCTGAGAAAAAATATTCTTGGTTTATCTGTGTATTTATTGACAAAATTTATACAAAACTTTCTAGTTATCTTGAAACTAATTTCATTGAATGTCTGGACCAGAAAAGATAATTTCTAAACGATAGATGGCGTAGTTTTCACTTCTGACGTGCAGTCCTACGACTGATTTTTTTTTTAAATGAAATACAGCCTATGTTATTTGCTTTCTATCTGTGAAAGAATTTTGAAAGGCAATTAAATAGTTTTTGAGTTTTTCCATTACAAACAAATGCACAAAAATCTAATTTTTTCAAAAGTGTAAAGGTCTATGTAATTATTCATTTAATATTATTACATTATTTATAATTTAACATTTATTTCGTAAATATATAATACCTACAAGCCTGCTGTGTATTGTACATTTAAAAATTCTTCAATCCATTTAATAAAGTATTGGCAACTTAATGGTTTTAGTAGGTACAGGTATTTTCAATTCCTACGTTCCGTTCCGAGCTCTCACAAATGGTATCTGTGCAAAATTAAATGTATTAGTGAAAGGAATGAAAGATTTTTTATACTATTTTATTTTCAATATAACCTTTTTCAGTAAAAAGAGTTTAATTTCATTATTTATAATATACTAGTGGCCCGCTCCCGGCTTCGCACGGGGTGCTTTTTTGCAATCCAGCCGATAAATTACTTTAAACCGCCATCTGTGAGAACCTTATGGAACTCACAGATAAATAATTGCTGTATTAAATAAGTAATTGCTGTACTGTATGCTGTATTAAATAATAAACAAAATTAGATATAAATTATCCTATCTTTTAAGTTGGACCAAATAACAGATACTTATGAAGTTTGATCAAAGTCGGTTCAGTAGTTTCAGAGTTTATCGCGAACATACATCGTGACACGAGATTTTTATATAGATAGATAGTATTGATTTTGTCCATTTGTTTCATTTTATCATTTTTATGTAAAGTATCTGGTACAGGCAGACCATGGTCCTCTTGATGGCAGATGGCTACCGTCGCCAATTAGCACAAGCAGTGTAAAATAATTTGAAAGCAGGTTTCTTGCATTAATAGGGTAAAAGACAAGGAGAGAACCAGACAGCCACTTATACCAGCCCAGTTTTACTTAATTTTAATATTAACTCTTAATAAATACTTTTAATTACTCCAGTTTAGAACATATTTTATCAGGCCTTTGTTTGTGATGATCTTTGTTACTCTTTCACTCCAAAACTACTGAAATAATTTTGATGATATTTTACAAATCATACATCAAATAATACACAGCCTATCTATCTTTTATAAAGATATCTAGTATTCATTAGTTACAAAATCAGTCACAATACAAAACTGATACTTCAGTTTTCAGTCCAGTAATCATTAAACGAGTAACATCTGCTTTTAAATAATTGAAGTTTTAGTGCGATTTTGAATTTGCATACTATTGAATCAGTGATGGCTAGGGACCGTGTCATGGAGAGGTATTTCAATCGTGGACGTATAACGTAATTCCTCATTCAACAACTTTGTCCAGGGCGTTTGTACAATTTCGTGGTACTTGTGGACTCGTATTTAATGATCACCTTTATTCCAGAAAGCCTGAGAGGATAATAAACGTGGACCCTTCCTGGACTTTCGTATTACCACTAAAACAAAACTCGATTTTGGAAATAATGTATCCAATAAGCCACTTGCTCAAATCCTGATAGTGTGAAACAAGTGTTATACGATCTCTGCTTATGATTTATGAAAAAGCATTAAGGTCCTCTGAGGTTGTCTCTGATACTGACATAGTTGCATAGTTGTCTCTGATTGTAATGGCGGCAATAAACATACCCTTACAGAAAACCCCCATGAAATAACCCCTAACAGCACAATATGATTTGTGTTTCAGTGATTAATAATATTATATTATTATTTACTAGCTGGTGCCCACGACTTCGTCCGCGTTGAAAAATATTAAGTAGCCTATCCTGTGTCCCGTACGTCCAAATGTTTATCTATCAAGTTTCATGAAAATCAGTTAATTCGTTTCAGAGTTATGGAGGAACATACATGCATACAGAAAAAAACTGTAAAAATCGTCAATTTAGTTTCAGTATCATGTATAGAGCCTATAAACACGATATCTCTGAAAACAAAGTAACTTACTTCATGACCGACCCTTACAGATTTATTATTAGTATTGATTGATTATGTTAAAGTCGGAAGACAGGCTGACGGTGTACTTGATGGTACGTGGCTACCGTCGCCTATAACACAAGCAACGCCACGGGTGCTGCAATCGCGCTTCCGACTACAGTAAGATTAGGAAAATCGGCTCTGTCATCCCTTACTCACTCCCCGAAACACAACAGCACATGTGTGTTATTTCACTGTGGTTACCGCCGCCAGTCGGGCTACCCAAATGATTGCCAAAACTTCTTATATGATTTTCACCTCAGTGTGCTTATATAAGGATGTGGTCACTGCCGCCAGGTGGGGCGCCCAAATGACTGCGAAACTCCGGATCCCTGGAACGGAGCGTTAGGTCAAGACCCCTAGCCAGTTTTCAAAAGACACAACGTCTCTATTGGTGGCAAAAGATTTCAAATTAACGACAAAATAACACAGTTCCTTCCCATATCTTCTTACATTTAATGCTGTCGGAATTTTAGACATATTACTTTATAATCTGTGGTCGGAATCGTCAGCACTGACATCCCCTTGGTATCTTTTCTATTTGTAGGCCGCTCTTAAATTTACTATATCTATGTCTGCCACTCTTAAACCTGAAGAAACATCTTCCCTTATCTTTTCTTGTAAATACTGGGTAGTCTTCGTGGCTTTCGGCTAACGAGTTGCCAGTGAAATACCTTCGAGTTCCTTAAGTAACATTCGATCCCGAAACTCAGCGGGTTCTCGTAAATCTGCGCCTAATGTGACCGCTACACCGCTAACTGATTTGACGCAGAACGCTTTATTACGGTTACATACCTTATACAACCTATTTGAATTTCGACCCTTTTGTTTCAAGCAAAACAAAAAATGTTTCAGCTAGACCAATATCTATATACTGTCCTCGCGAGAACCATTATTGAGAATAGCCATGCCAAACTACTGGGACCGGCCCGTCATCTCCAACAGGATTATTCTAGTGAATAGCTGATCGACTGGAGCAGTTCGCAATTGTTTTTATTGGATCTTGTATGAAGATTGGTCTCGTGAAAACTGAAACCGAGAAGAAGAGCAAGTACCTCGACTTGGCCCACGATATCGTCAACATGTGGGCTGTAGCCTCCACTGAAATCATCCTAATTGTCCTGTCTGTCAATATTTAGATCCCAGATAGCCTCAGTAACAACTTAACGTGGTTGGGATTTATAGACGACGGTGCCTACCGCCATTTCATAAAAAAGTATGTATGACAGATCTATTTCTTTCGAGTTCAGATTAGTACTACATTTCCAAATGTAATATGTTTTCCAAATTGGGTAAGCAATAACAAAGGCATTTTACCTACTTGCGAACGATTCATCACACCGTCCAATATTCTTAATGAAGTAGATAATTCGTATTCTGGATGACGGATGGTATTGGTTGACCACTCGCCACTTGTTTGCTCTCCTCTCCCCCCATTCCCGAGGGACTGATCTATTAACTGCCCACCGAATACTTCATATTAATATTGTGTAGGGTTTTGATTAATTGGATATTTAATTATTAACACGACGATTACGTTATTGTTTGCAATTTTACACGTATCTTTCAGCCAGCATTGCAAAATTTATATAATTTATAGTACCTATCTTATTATGCGAAAATATTGGGCAAAAATATTAGAGACATCTCAGTATATCATTATATTAATCTCTGCAATTATTATAACGAAGATGGCGTTTCAATTTAAAATACACACATAGTGATCTATAAATATGACTTGTCAATGCTTATTTCACAATAAATTCCCATTTTTTTTTTAAAAAACGGCGGAAACTTATTTGTACGTCTATGTAATTGTAGCTATAGTCAATTGGGATTATAGCCTTGAATTTAAAATGACTTTACAATGAACATATTAGAAAAGAAACAGTTGCTTTGTTTGTGTGTGAAATAAAACGTTAGTGCAAATAATAAATCCATGGCGAAATTCTATGCAGTGTTTACCAAAATTTCACAAATATATATTTATTTATTTTTTCCAAGACGTTTTCCCAAAAATGTTTAAGACGTAGTGCAAACCCATTAGGTAGATGCTACGTCCATAAATCTCTTCAAACCTCGCACCTTTTCAATAAAACATAGAGTCCGGCGCGGGCGACTGTTTTGTGAATAAAATAACCACATTTTTTGGTTTTATTTCCTTGTTTACATCAATATGTCTCAAATGAGACTAGTGGTTCTTGCTCACAGATTTATGAACATCTACCATTGATCAAGTGAAAAATTTATACATTCTCGATTTGAGATTATCAGTCTTCTTCAGGGAAGAGTATCTTTTATAATCTTATAATTTATAATCTTACTTATTATACTATTTTGTTAGTAATGGCGGGGTACACTGCGATTAGCAATCATTTGGGCAGCCCATTTGGCGGCAGTAACCGACCCCATAGATAAATAATACTCCATGTGACAGACAGGGATGCCTAAAGTTAAAATTTATAGTATTTAACAGCAACGGTACTCGACTTAGCTTGGCAACCCATTTTTAATTTATTAATTATTAATTTATCAATTAATTTTATCTACCAGTCTTTGTAATCATAAATAACAGATGAAGGTATATCTCTAATGCTCTAGTACCCGCACTAATAAGGAAAAAGTTTGTGCAAAAAATTTGCATCCGTGTGAAGCTGGGAGCAGGTACGAGTATTTATAATTATATGGGGTGACACATATAATATGATTTGAAAGCATTCGACGCGAGTTTAAATTTCAGTGGTTCTAAGTAGGTGCGGTTCAACGAGCCCGATTGGCATCAATCACAACCAATGTTATTAACGTGATTATAAAAGGCGACGGGCTGAAAGATGAAGGCGTTCATTCGCCGATAAATTGGAAACCTCTTTTATTTGCTCTCATTTATTTATTTTATTACACCTTTTTTTTTCTCGAGGAGAAATCCTTTTATTGACCCCCACATACCCCTGCCGCTTGCTAGGCGGCAGGGGTATGTGGGGGTCGACCAGCATACTCCGCGTGCTCACGTAGCAGGCGGAACTGGCCCCTACCCACTAAAACTAACTCCCCGGTGTCTCCTTACCCATAAGTGGGGAGTGGACGGGCTCTGCCAAAGCAACTGCTCCGACCCACCCCCCTCGGGCGGCCTTGCCCGGAGACACCCGAGCAATCCCCAGACGGAGGGGACCCGTGCAGGCACACACAGCTAGCCAGCTGTGTGCGCAGGTCCCCGAGGACATTTGAAGACGGGCTGGTGCCCGCCTTCTCCTGCCCAGCCATCTGCTAGATGTTAATGGGGGACTCAATGGACACCATAATGTCCATTGGCTCCCCCACCTCCAATGTGGGCGGGACAAGTCCCGCCCGACCGCCTAATTGAGCAGGGGACCAGGGGCCACCCTCCAGGCCTCCCTGTTCCCCTGAACTCCAACAAAAAAGACAACACAAAACAAAAACAAGAACAAAAAAAAACCCTGGCGACAGAAGGCGAGAAAGGCAGAGGGAGAGATACCAATCCCGCCCCAGCCGCCAGGGGAACCTCAGCTGTGCGCACCGCCACGAGCTTGGTGTCTCAAGCCCGCTCGGAGCGCACGGTGTGGGCCTTCTAGGAGGGGTATTTTATTACACCTAGGGGTCACATATTACGATAACGAATAACGAATAATAAAACAGTCTTCTGGTGATCTCAATATAACAAGAGTTGTTGTCTCTTTAGTTCGTAAACTTATTATATATATTTTTGTATGTGGTATTATTGAGAGAAAAGGGGAGATTGAGGCAGAGAGTTTGGCTCTCCAGGACGTATCTATTGTAATGTTATGTGGGTTCGAGTAAAGAAAAAGAGGGATTTGGATATGTAGTCTATAACTACAGTCTCTATACTAATTCTAAAAAAAGATGAAATTTGGAATTGTAGGTTTGCTTTATAACTTCGCAAAAATTTAATTCCAGGAATATTGAATAATAACCAATTGGTATATTATGGTGAAATTGTTCATTATGGATGCTTTTTTGGCAAGTAAACGAGTATCTAATGTTTTAGTTTCACAAATCTTTTCTTTCTTTTTTTTAATCAAGTCCCTTAGGGTTTTCTACAGGGGTATATTTATATTTTCAAAAAAGAAGTTAGTATTTTCTTATCACACTCGTTCATCACATCACGTCTCGTTCATAATAATAGACTTTTTAACAAAATGTTATTGGATGATACCGATATCGACCTGTTTCACAGTTCTATAATTAAAGCTAGAAATATAATTGAAAAATTCTTTCAGTAGCTTTATGTACTAAAACTTACATTGTAATGTCATATTATTATTTGCTTCACCGTGATGTTGGTTGGTATTTTAGCTTTAAATAGAATTTTTTTAATAGGTATCTGTTATCTGAATTGTTTATAAAAATATCTCAATATTCAATACACTATTTAAAATTAATGACCCTGCCATCTATGAGATATAATACAAACTAAGTTCATACAGCGCGCATAGTATCGCTAATAGTTACGCGTTATTTGGCTAGATGGCACAACCATGAGTATGAGTGAGTGTTGTTATATAAAAAAAAATTATACAGAGTATGCGTCTCAGAAGTGAAACTTCTTTAGCGATCAAACATAATATTATTATATTACTTATGAGTTTTACAATTACATTAACGTAACATATATTACATTAAATAGTTTTTTTAATTGGCTTTCGCGCTGTCTAAGTACTGGCAACGAGGCTTGCCATGTTATACTAGTTTTATTGCTATTTTAGTAGTTTTTATTATGTTTTATGTACCTGCGGTATATTAAAAGAAATGCTATTAATTTAATAAATATAAAAAAAATTGAGCCGTCTTGGGTCTGGCAGATGTAAGTAAAACATTGAAACATGTTAGTTTAACATATTAATGCTACCAAAGTTTTGGCACAAAGTGTGGCCAAATATTTTGTATAGAAAACATTCTATATTTATAAAATATATAATATTAGTTCCTCCAAAGGGTTGGCCAGTCATGGCCATTATATGTATGATTAATTGACGATGTATGACATTATTTCATTAATGAGTCAATTATTTTTTCACAGTTAAATTATTTACTTGAATTTTCTGTGTATACCTAATCTTTGTACATATAAACGGACACACTTTATGAAAAAAAAAAACAGTGGCACTCCGGGAGTGCCGACAGAAGTGAAAACTAACAATTACTTGTGTATTTTTTGAATCGTCAGGAAAGCAACAGAAGTGTCGCGAGTTCAATGGTTTTTTTCCATCTCAAAAATGCCCAACTTTCTGGGTTCAAAAAAGCCCAGAAGTTTCTCACTTCTAAAAATTGCCTATAATGTAATTAAATTGTTGAAAATTATTTCATACAATAATCATAACAGGACACGTGGCACTTGACATGTTATCAATGCATTGTTAATTTGTTATTACCTTAGATCAAAATGCTCTAAGTAACTACTTAACTTCATGGAATTATTAAAATGTAAGTACACATGAATAATTTATTATCTATTTTTCTTTTTACTTACAATTTTAAAGACGGGTTTATTATGATAAAAAAATTTTAGAACATAAAATATTTATTAATTTCCAAGATTCTTAGGAGTATTTAGTATTTTAGAATTGCAACACTGGGAGAGATTCGATGTAATATACTAGTTGTCCAAATTCATTTCAAATTATTTCAATTGTCAGTTTTGTTCGTGCCGCGATTTCGTGACGTGACGTTTCCTTGGCGGTGTCATCAGTCGGGTTTTTATTTGTTGAAATTACAATTTTATCCAAGTAAGTTATTATTTATTATATTCTAGTAATGTAATATGCACATAATATTATTAACTGTAGCTGAAAATGATTTAAAAATCGGAAAATGCGAATGTCTCTTGTAACTAACGCGGATTAACTAGGGCCGGTTTTAGCATTTGGTTGGACTTTCATTATTATTTTTTTTTTTCACTTTATTTACTTCACACAATGTATTTCTATTGAAAAATTGAAAAGCATTTTTGAATCTGGCAATACGAGATTTATTTAGTTTTTAAAATTATTTAGCTAATCAAAAATATTGCCTCGAATGTTTCCGTTTTATTCTACCTGCCTCACATCTTTTATTGTTTTTTCATAGTGAAATTTTGAAAGTACATCATTGAATACTTGGGTTTTTACATTGAAAGTTACATTATGACGGAAGAAATGCGTAGGAAAAGGCTACGGAACGAAATAGATGATGAAATAGGAGGCAATATTCCAAAAAAAATGGTCACATTGAGGTTAGAATTAAAAACTGTTCTAACTTTGTGATGGGACACGCGGTGTAAAATCTTTTAAAAAATCCTTTTGTAAAGCTACATAATTATTCGAACATATTTCTTGTATACATTACAGATCTATTATATACATTTAAAAAAAGGTCAAAAACGTATTCGGTACTTGGTAAATGACATAGCATAAATTCTGTGCTTTAATTTCATGCTTATTTGAATGCAACAAAATGTGTTAATTAGATACTGTTTTAAATAGATATCTAATTTATAAAGTATTTTCTAACTGATAGTATTATCTAAATCTACCTTTATTAACAATGTAGGTAGGTAGGTATATATTTACCTAGTGAAAGTATGGGTAATGCATGATTAATTTATATGCATGTCTGCATGCTTAGTTAAAATTATCTAGTTACATCTTATAAGTATCCAATTGGATGCTTAATTAAGTCAATTCATCAAAAAAGATATACAGTCTTTTTATTGCTGATTCTAACTATATGTATTTTAAGATAGTATATTATTGAGTTTTTAGGTTTTGATTGTGACAATTTAGGTATGAAACAAGATAGTTTCGTCATTTTGTGATAAGGAATAAAATTCAAAATAATATGTTACCATTATAGAAGTAGGTATTATGTCATATATTTGTCCAATACAGCAATAAATTAAACAAGTGTCAACTGCGGAGATGTCTATGGAGCACAAGTGCTACTGTCGGGGCGATGACATTACCAGTCTGGACCTTGACAGGCCAGAACATCTCTTGCCCATGATGAGACCATTCTCCATGAGGTTCCTGTTATTTATGTGCATTATGTAGTCTAGACTTGAACAGTCATCTAAACTATAGTTTTGGATATTGTCATGTTGGTCAAGTTTTATTGTTGTATGCCTTTAAGTATTAAATTCTTAGATATTTTGACAGCTGCATTATATTTTCATTGTAAGTATTCATTAAAAATTATACTTTGAAAGTAGGATAGGTATTCAACAATTTCCTTAGGCATAGAAAAAAAATTGTATGGCTTCATTGATCATTATCCTGAACCATTAGTGGTACCAGTTGGTAAGTCGTGTATAATTTCCACCGTTAATAAAAAATACAAGTGTTTCCTCACTATTTCATGTTAATTCAATAAGGAAAAAAAAAACTAGTAATAGATGTATTTGCCACACAACAAGGCAAATACATCTATTACTATTGTTTGATATGAAAAGTTAATTTTTTTTCTCAATTTGCTCGGAATATTCACCCTTTTGGTTAATTACCATAAAAATACTTAATTATTTAATGAAATTAGATTTCAATAATAAAGACCTAAATATTAATACCATAAAATGATGCAATCGTGATGCAACACAATGAAATTTTGATTGTGGCAGGAAACATTATGTTCTGCGATCAAACCGGGCAGTCCGTCTGGATGCATTAACAGCTCTAGAGCTATGCTCTGGTTTCTCGAATACGGGGTTGCCAGAGCTAATTACCTATGTTATCCCTATCTAGACCGTTAACCTTTATCCTGTGACCACATACTATTAGTGGTCCGTAACCTTTACATTTAAAAAAAAGTTTTATCAATTGTTATATCTACTTTTAACAATTCAACAATAAAATTCATCATACACCTAGATACTTACTATATCTAGTAGTACTCTTTTTTCATAATTTGATTTTCACCTTTGATTTCCTTGTAATTATTTTAAAGTAATAAAAGTTAATAAAAGTAATGGTTTATAGTTTTAAATACATTTCATAATAACAGTAGGTATTATGAAAAATATTATATTATTACTGCTTAGCATAAAAACGATAAACCTTTTAGAATTATTACATATCTTAGTTATCTTATTTTAGATATTATTCATATATATCTTGATTAGAAAATGAACTAATTGTAAGATTTCTTTTTGTGGGTATAAATAGGTGTATAGATAATATATTAATAATTATTATTACTGTTTTGAAATTCTAGAAAAAATTACAAATATTATTTGAAGACTGATTTTTCTTAATATTTCTTTTTGACGATTTTTAGCAATTTTACCTAGGGTCTGTCTTTATCATACTTCAGTGATCTTGTGTTTTTATAGATGATGGTAAAGTCTACAATCAATTGGGTACAATACTTACCTTACCTTTCTACCCAGTAAATATATTTTTCTTGATAGTCTACCCACTATTTTATATTGCATTGATATGAATAGGTTATGATGTCATAAAGTGATATCACCTTGAACGAATGCAGGAGTTTTCCATTATACTTATCGATAACATCGACATCAATCCAAGTTTGACATGTTTATCTTGACTTGAATCAAACTCATTTAAGAATGCGGCGATTTTTCCATTTTTTTTTAATAGGTACCTGTTCAAAATAAAATAAGTTTTTTAAAAAAAATATTAACAAAATTCAAATCGATTTATTTAAAAAAATAACAGAAAAGAAGTGCACATTTGTTCCAAAAATATTTTACATAATATTTTAAAAGGAAGTTAATTTTTTACAATTAAATTTAAATAAATGTGTGAAATGAAACTTTTTAATTTTGATAGAATCGCAAGCTTTTGTACAAATAATTTAAATATAAAATATATATCAATTTTTATATAGAAAATTTTTTTTCGTTTATTTTTTTAAAATGGTTAAGTTAGAAAGTGGCTGAAGGAAAGTAGAGTGTGTTTAATAATATATCAACATTGCAAGACGTAGGTACTTGTGAAATTGCATATCTTATACTAAAAATATATATGAGATTAAATTGTACTACAATCATCTACAGTTGATAAAAAAAATATTATCATGTCTAGACTGACTACTATGGGATTATAATGCATTATCATATCAGTGTGAAACAGTTATCAGATATTGTATTTAACAGCATATTTTTAGGACAATTTCGAAAACAGGGTTTTATTTTTCACATTTGACTACAGGATTTATAGTAGGTAGGTATTTCATAGAAGTATTATTCAGGCTTACATAACCTAGCTCATATACGATATAACAAAAACATAAATTAAAAAATTAAAAAAAGCAAAGCTTTATAGCTACTTACATATTTAAAAGATCAATACCGTGTATATGTGTTTTTTTAATTATAATATTTTTCTGGTACTGCTCATACTTTTGGCATATAAAGTAATTCTAACTTGGCGTTGACTTATGAGACATCTATATCTAATCTATACTAATATAATAAAGCTTAAGTTTGTTTGTTTAGTTTGAACGCGTTTAACCTCTGTAAAAAAAATCTTTGCATTTAATATCACAATTCATAATGAAGATTAATAAATGTTATAGAAGTCGATACAATGGACAGAATTAGTTTTGCGTAAATTATCCCTTTAGAGTTTAGAACATAACGACGCGTTGAAATTCTAAAAATCGTCAAATGAAAGCTTCCAAATATTAAAAGTTGAGAAAATCTCACGATAAAAAGCTTTAATAGCACCATTGTTACTATGAGTTGTCGTTCCCAGGGTCGGTAACCTGGAAGCCATCTTGTCTAACATGCTAAAGTGTGGTTTGTTAACGGAGCACCTTTACCACGGTGGCGGAACTTTGCTTGTCTCTCTATGGAAATACACAACTCAAAACAACTTTATTGTGCATTCAATCGACCCCAGATATGCTCCTGCAAACGATTCTAGGTTTGTTTGAAAACATTGTTGAAAACTACAGAAAAATCGAAGTAATTACAAAAAAAATTGTTTAAAAATGTCTACAATTTAATTAAAATGTGTATTCGTAATCTTTTTATGTAGACGTTAACCTTGACAGTAATAATTAGCGATGTTATATTATGTAATTGTTTATTTTATATATTTGATGTCGCATTGTGTTAAAATTATTATTTAGTTATATGGAAACGTCGAAAACAATCAAAGAGTCCTTGGTTCTAAAAGACCGCGAGTATTTTAAATTTAAATTCCTGCTCGGCGCTAAAAAATATTCCAGTACGGAAAAAATAAAGTTTCCAACATTGATTAGCATCAAAGGTTTATTCAATGCAATATAGACCTTACCCTTCAAGAAATTAGGTGGTATATTGAATTAGTGTTAGCTCTGACAGATGGTTAACCTCCTATTGTTGAAGGTCATTTTAAATAGCTGTTGTAAGCATCATAGATTTATGGTGACCCCTTTGACACTGCGATATGTGACTTAAATTTAGTGATAGGAGTCATTTTCAAAAATAATGTACATCTTTAAAAAAATATGTCCGACATACTTTATCAAATATGGAGGAAACATCGCATTTTTTAAAGTTTTGTCTAGTTTCCCTATAAATATGAACCTTTCATTTTAGTCCCTCATAGAAAATATGGCATAATTTAAATTTTTATGACCTTTCATGTCCCTATATAAATAGAAATGTCCTTTTTACACTTTACCAGAATCAAATCATTATGTGGTTCCAACGTGTTATTTTTGGAACATCTGTTTCTATCTATCAAAATAAAATTTAATTTCCTTTAGTTTATTCAAAACAATATTAATCTAGGTGATATATTTCTAACAAAAAAACAAACTGTATGTTTGTCCGAGGTTATTAACATATGAGTCACTCGGAGGATGTTACGGACATTGTCACGGTTTTTCGTATCTAGTAATCCTACCACTTTCATCTCAGTTTTCATAAATGGCAACACTGTACGTCAGAAAATTTCTATCAAACCTCCGCCATTTTGCTTAGTGACAGTTCGGATGTTGTTTGCACACTGGCCGCAAACAAAATTTTTGGAAGAAATATCATGTGAATCACAGTGCAATAATAAACAAGGTAAGCTGTGTATTTATTTCTTTTGATTTCATTACATAGACCTAGCAAATACAACAAATAATAAGTGATCCGTTTACCTGTATTGTAAGGTATTTTGATATGGTAACTTGGTGAGGTTAGGTTTTCACAAAAAAACACATGTTAGTCACATTTCGTGACTCACATGACGTGACACATGTACACGTAAAGCAAAGATATGTTTACACTAGCAAAAAGTTTTTAAAATATTAACCACCATTTTCGCACCACAATTTCTTAATTATTTAGTACAAAATGGTTTTTGTTGTGCATAATTAGTGAACATTATTGTGTATAAGTAGGTAGGTATCTAAATACCTTCTCCCAGTGACTTGTTCTGGTGATTCTGGTGAATAGTGATTTAAAAAAAGAAGACAGACGTTATTGTGAATACCATTTAATGTCATACCAGCTAATAGCTGTCACCTGATGCTATGCCCGAAACCAGATCATAATATTAAAAATAAGAATAATAATTGTGACATATTTTCAGAAAGATGGCGATGAATGCAGCTGAACGTCAACGGAAGCGTAGAGAAAAACTTAAAACCCAGGACCCTGATAAATATGAAGAAATTAAAAGAAAACATGCTCTATATATGAAAAATAAAAGAAAAGTCATTGGTCAGCTAACGACATTGGAGCAAAATAAAAGAAGACAGCAATGGCGAGAGGCTAACGTAAAAAGAAGAAACAAGACAAAGATGACAGAACAAAAAAATAAAACTCCACCGAAAAGCGGAATTGAAATAAGACATGGGAAAGCATTGAAAAAGATAGCACACATGAAAGGAGTTATTGAAAAAATAACCAGAGAAAACAGTACTTTGAAAAAAACTGTGTATCGTCAAAAAATTAATTAGTAGGTATTATGTAAGAATGTTATTTTGCGTTTAATTAAACCTTATTAATAATTGTTTCGTTTATTTAACTTATTCATGTACAGTGTACACACTTCCTTATAATAAATGTGACTCACATCAAAGAAAAATACATGTATATCACGAACGAAACAGTTTAGTCACAATTTTGATCATGTTAGTCACATGTACATTTTTTTTAAAGATCTCATAGAGAAGAAATACCTACCTAAATAATAAAAAAAAGGTTGTATATTTAATTTTTTACAAAAATTGTATTTTAGTTTTAAAAATAACAATATTTTCATATATTTTTTCGAGGTTGCTGCCACCATAGTTAGACCTATAAGATCTATAAGTTACTAGCTAGCGAAAAATAAAAGATATAACGCCTGACATTATACTTTTGGCTCTTTATTTTTAGATAGGTAGCTGATTCCCTATTGGAATATTTAGCCTATGACCGTTCTGAAATTATTATATTCTAATTATTGGAGAAATATTTTTTAAATCGAGAGTACAGTTACGACGATTACCTCCTTACACACAAACACACAAACTTTACCACTTTATAATATTGGTAGGTATAGGATACAAATTATATTTGTACCTAACTTATTTAACTATCTATCTATGTCTATAGAGGTATATAAATCAGAAACACTGTTCATATTAAAATGACATTCGTAAGTATGTATTTTAGTGCAAAATTTGTGGATATATAATAGATGTTGATATGATCATTAATAATTATTTGGTCTTTACGGTTCTGTTTAATACCGGAAAGGGAAGTTATGGAAAAAGGTCGTCATGAAAATGATTGTCAAGGGATCTAATATAATGGAATTAATCCACGCATCTGGATCTTTTAAATATGGCGGTTCTGTCGGTGGCTTAGGGCGCGTACACACCTGACTCAATTATTATTCCCACTACAAAATTAAACGTTTCTTTACTCGGTACAGTCCCTATATGTCCGCATCGCAAGCAAGTATACTACTATAGTAGTGAAAGTAGTTTTTGTAGTTTCACCTCACTCGTTCACTGATTTTAAACTGATGACAATCGCAACTTTGTTTATTAAGAAGTTTTTAATTAATTTAACATATTAATCATATTTTATTTTTGTTCAAAATTTTGTATTGTGTTTTTATAAGTAAACCCGGGTGTTGAAGTTACTATATTTTATATATTTAAATTAACCATTTACCAACCACTCTGCGAGATCACAACGACTTGATATATTCACATAATGTTAATAATAAAATATTTATAAATTCATAAAAAATATTCCAAATATCAAAGATTGTATAAGCATCTATGGACGGTGTGAATTTATGAATATATATTTTTAAAATTAATTTAATACTAAAATATTTTAAATTTAGTACTGTAGATAAGATATTAAAAAAGAAAAACTTTTTTAAAAATATTAACAACTACAAATAATTTTCTTACATCTATTTAATTTTTATATGTTGTATGCCATGGTATTAGTATAGTTTCTTCTTCTTTCGCCTGTAACATAATTATACTATACAATATACCTTGATTCACATCATATATTGAAACTGTATACTGGTATTTAGTATTAAATTTGTACCATAGAACGTAATTCTAAATAGTATTGGACTTGAGAGAGAAAAAAAACGTAGATTTTTAATATGTTTGTATAATTATGTGGATAAGACATAATGTTAAGGATTTAATTGATGTT
Source organism: Synanthedon andrenaeformis (assembly GCA_936446665.2). Classification (NCBI taxonomy): domain Eukaryota; kingdom Metazoa; phylum Arthropoda; class Insecta; order Lepidoptera; family Sesiidae; genus Synanthedon; species Synanthedon andrenaeformis. The sequence goes on along the minus strand of OW387779.2, from coordinate 394,770 downwards.
TCAGCTTCAACAAGATGCCTCTTCAGCTGACGAAGCCCGCGCCCCAGTGGAAGACCACGGCCGTGGTCAACGGAGAGTTCAAGGACATCGCTCTCTCGGACTACAAGGGCAAATATGTGGTGCTCTTCTTCTACCCCCTCGACTTGTAAGTTTTCACTTATAGTTGCATGATGATATCGTATTAACATTTTCAGATATTTTTTGGCAGGGTACACCTTGTATCGTGTAGCTTTTGGGCAGCCTGCCTCTAGGGCCCACAGGGTGACAATGACAACTTCCTAAAACGACAATTTTTTAGAATGTCAACTTCCTAAAACGACAACTTTTTAGAATGTCAACGTCCTAAAACGACAACTTTTTAGAATGTCAACGTCCTAAAACGACAACTTTTTAGAATGTCAACGTCCTAAAACGACAACTTTTTAGAATGTCAACGTCCTAAAACGACAACTTTTTAAATCAACAAATTTTTAAAATAATTCCCCGGGTAAAACTAGAGTAATCATTTTTATTAGACATTCATCTAACTTGACAAAATTATTTTGTGCCGATATTTTTAGGGCCAGTTTTATAACGATCCGTTAGTTAAATTTTATATCAAATAGACGAAAATAAGATCTAATAGTATAATATAGTGTATTATAAACAACTGTTTGTTAGTCAACAGTATAATTTGACAGCTAGCGTTTACTGCCTCTCTTTACTATGATAAGGTCGGTTTATCTTACGTATCGTTTATTTTGTTATTTATGTAAATAAATGTGTTTTTGACGCGACACTTGACAGTTCTTGACAGACTACAACGAAACCATCCACAATATTCATAAACTTCGGCGTATTTTTACGGGCAGCTACCGAATGTTTAATTTCTTTTATAGAACCACCGTCAGTAAACGTTATTGACAGACCGTTAACCGTTCGGTTACTAGCACTGTAACGAACGAGAAAAAGGTATGTCGTTTATAAAACTGGCCCTAAGTGTATGATTTTAGAAGTCGTCATTTTTTTACTTTGACCTTTTTGACATTTCACAACTGAGGGCCGAAATTGACATCCCTTAGTGAGTTGTCATTTTCGGAAATTGTCGTTTTCGGAAGTTGTCACCGTGAGGGCTCTAGGGGGCAGTGACCACCCCATTACAAAATACCATTAAAATATTGGTGTATTGGTGAGTGAGTTAGGGATGCCAGAGTCCATCCTCCCTATTCTTTTGCCAGAGTCCTATGTGGTCGACATCGTACTAGTAGCACCCGTGACGTTGCTTGTATTGTAGGCGACGGTAGCCTCCACCGTCAAGTGAATCGTCAGCTTGTCTGTCGACCTTAACATTGAAACCCTTTAGCAGTGGCAGGGCATATTTCAAGAGAAACTCAATTCATAAGATTATTGATAAATTTTAAAAAATAATAGTGACTTGCATAATTTAATCTTGGGGGGGAAATAAATATAAAATCATTCTTAATTTTATTTCCTACTGGATAAAATAAGTGATTATTTTTAATACAATTACCTTTTTGCAAAATTAAATAATCCTTTGGTTCATTAGATTGTTTGATACAACATGTTATTGATGTGTTTTTGCGTGGCTCGTTTGACCTCCAGCCGACGACTTAGTTGTTTTCATTTGACGTTCGTTACATAAGACGCAATCGTGAAGCGATAACCTGGTGAATTTATAAACAATATTACACAGTGTTTGTATACTCTTAATTTTTGATTGCGTCAATTATTACTAAAAAATTTGTTAGTGAATTTTCTGAGTTTATTTATTTAGTAATTTGGGGTATACTCTGGCTTAACTGTAAATTATGTTCAATTTTAATATAATATAATATATCTTCACACATTCTACACAGCACCATCTAGTCCCACACTAAGCAACTTAATGCTTGTATTATGGATACCAGACAGTTGATATAATACATAGATTACATACATATTATAAATACAAACATCCATGACACAGGTACAAAGGTAAATGTTAACACATAAACATTTGCCCCTAGCGGGATTCGAACCCGCGACCGTTTGGTTAATAGCTAGGTTACTAACCACTAGACTAAACGTGTCGTCGATTTATTTTTAATTTTTTTCTTTCATTAGCTGAATTTAATGTAACTTTTATTGGTTGCAGGCTTGTGCCTCCTTTAAGTGTTACTTGATTTAGATGATGACAATTTTATTAGATACCTGCCTCGTTGGAGGCCTTGTGATAATAAATAAATAAATTAATATTATCAAATAAAAATTGTTAATCGACAGATATATCTGCCAATATTTCCCAAGATAGACTCAAAAAGTTGATCCAGTTGAGCACCACTGAATTACATACATAAATGTTTTTTACAAATATAATATTACATAAATAAAAATGGTAATTTCAGCACGTTCGTGTGTCCGACGGAGATAATCGCTTTCTCCGAGAAGGCGGACGAGTTCCGTAAGATCGGATGCGAAGTGATCGCCGCCTCGACGGACTCGCACTTCACGCACCTGGCGTGGATCAACACGCCGCGCAAGGAGGGCGGCCTCGGCCCGATGAACATCCCGATCATCAGCGACAAGTCGCACTCGATCGCCCGCGACTACGGCGTGCTCAACGAGGGCACCGGCGTCCCCTTCCGCGGCCTCTTCATCATCGACAACCGCCAGATTCTGCGCCAGGTGACAATCAACGACCTGCCCGTGGGCAGATCGGTCGAGGAGACCATGCGGCTCGTGCAGGCGTTCCAGTACACGGACAAGCACGGCGAGGTGTGCCCGGCCAACTGGAGGCCCGGAGGGAAGACCATCAAGCCCGACTCGAAGGCCGCCCAGGAGTACTTCATGGAGGCCAACTAGTGTGACATGTGCAAAGTTTCAGAATCTCACAGGTCGTCTAAACAATAAAACAATAACAATATGGAAGCAGCGTTAAAAAGTTTCCTTAAAAATGCTTAATAAGAGGATTATGTTAAGTTTGTTCTTTTATGTTTCTTTGCTAAGTACGGCTCAGTACCCTGGCTTCTCAGTTAAGAAAGATACTTGTAACCTTTAAAATAATCAGTATTGTAACGGAGATCCTTATAATAAACTGAGGCTGTAATATTTAATAAAGCTGTCTTGTAAAATTTTGTTTTATTCAATATTTTATATTAATATTAATCGTTGTCTTACAACGTTAATAAGTCCCTTTTTTAAAGTTATTTACTCCAGAAAGACACTCGAAATAATTTTTCAGCAGTAAGTAATAGATACTGCTCATCATGAAATTATTATTTTATTCAGTTGAAAAAAAGTCGGTAGGACTGAATATTTGTTACAAATTTCATTGTATTACAAATGGCAGTTCATGGATATTAAGTTTTCTATGTGGATAGTATGAGAAACATTTTAAATTCAAGCTTTCCTTGATCCTTGCTCACAAGAAATGAAAAATAATCCAATCATATTTTGCTTTGTTAAACTTTGTCTAAACAAAATGTTTTTTTTTTTAAAAGAACATTAATTTACTAACAAATCAACATGTCAGTCCCCTAGGAGAAATTTGAAACTGACATTATGGGACCAAACCGAATGCATACTTTACTTATATTATAAAAGTGAAAGTAACACTGTTTGTCTGTTACCTTTTCACGCCTTAACTACTCAATCGATCATTATAAAATTTTAAATACACATTGTCAGGAATACAAGACCTTTCATCCAGAAAAAATACTGACCCCAAGGTATCATCAATACTAATAATAAATCTGAAAGTGTAGGTATTGTATGTATGTATGTTCCTTCATAACTCTGAAACGAATTAACTGATTTTCATGAAACTTGGTAGATAAACATTTAGACGTACAGGACACAGGATAGGCTACTTAATATCTTTCAACACGGACGAAGTCGTTGGCACCAGCTAGTCTAAAATAAAATAAAAAACTAACGCCTGGCCAGTGTTATGTTTTTTTTTTCAACGCAGACGAAGTCGCTAGTTTTTTATATAAATTTCTAGAATATATAATGTTCCACCCAGATGGACAAAGTAAGAGGGCCACGACCAATACTCGGTAATATTTCGAATTTTCAAAGAATTCGAAATATTAGGGTCAAAGAAATTTTCGAGGCCAACTTGTAGAAGGGGTGGAAAACCAAATAATTATTATTATACAAAAAAAGTTTCAAATATTGTAGAGAATTCAAATTCAAAAAATATAACTTTTTTTGCTGAAATTAAAATTAACAAAAATCACAGCTGTTGAGGAATGGACTGTATTTCATGAAATGAAAAGATGATGATAAAATAAGAACATATATTTGCAATAAAACTAACACTACCGATCTTTCTCTTTCAACTTACAACCGCCAACTGACATAATATATTCCTTTTCTAATTACAATATTCTTTTTTATACTATTCGTTGTGGCCACCAACCAGCCAGTTGCCAACAACAGCGATGCAAATATATTATGTCCGTGTAACATAGTTTACACGGACAAAGTCGCAGGAACTTGATAGATCTATACTGATGATAAAGATATATTATATTATACTGAATTTTTCATATCTAGAGATACCAAATTCATCGAAAACCATGTTGGACGTACGGGGTCATTTCGCATGCACGTTTTCAGGAATCCTCAAAAGGACATAGGTAGGATACAGGGGCGTAGCTACCGCCGTATCAGCCGTATCAATGATACGGGGCCCCCGGGCTACAGCGGCCCCTAATGTGTGTATGCAAAAATTAGTAAAATGTTATCCACAATGTCACTTAATCTCGTGATTCCCGAAAAAAAAAACATAAAAAATACTGTCATTGGGGCCCCCAACTAATTTTGATATAGGGCCCCTCCAAAACACGCTACGCCACTGGTAGGATACCTTTTATCCAGAAAAAGTACTGATCCCGAGGGATCCTCCTTAAATAAAAATGAAAATTTCAACGCCTGACAAATTTATGTGAGCAATAATTATTGAATAAATGTTTTAAAAAAGGGGGTGCAGACAAAGTCGCGGGCAAAAGGTAGTTAAAAATAAATCTATTGTCTTGTACCTACGTAGCATATAAAGTATTCAATATTCAATTTATGCTATTTACCAGTATTAAGGTGCTAAGTTCCTGCTGTTTTTCAAGAAACGTCTCCAGTAGTAAAGCGGTTATCACACTTTACAATTTGTCCAATTTAGGAAATTGGAAAGTGTAATCGCAGTTAGAACAGATTGGATCCAATTTAGATTGTATCTATTTTCAATTCTATGTCTTCGATTTAGAAATCAATTTAGTGTAGTGTGATCACTAGGTTCACTACTTAGGTACCTAAATTGGATTCCTTCAAATCGTAGTATGTTAACCGCTTTAGTGCAGGTCGATTGTGATACAACCAAAGCGTCATCTGGCGTCATCATAGTGGACCATCATCATTTGGAACCATTTTTTTACAATAAAGTGGCATTTTCATCAAAAAACCAGCGAGAACCATCTAATATTTACAACACGATGATTTACAATCAATAATTTACAATTTGCAGAATATTTTTTTACAAATTGCGGTGGCCCATCGTGTAGCAGTTATAGGCGACGGTAGCCAAGCTACCAGTAGTATAAAATATGTTTGTACTAGATGGTGCCCGCGACTTCGTCCGCGTTGAAAAAGCAATATATCGCCTGACATCGTTATTACTATTACACGGGCGGGTTGCTTCAATTCATCGGTTAAAGTAAGCTACATTCGTTAAAATTTAACAGTTACATTCTGTATTTGACGTCCGTTAACTTTGACGCGTTGCATCATCGTAAAAAAAAGAGTTCGTTATTTGTATTCGGGTTGCCATTTAACAATAGGCAAAATCTCCAAAACGTTCGTGGGGAATATTTTTTGACGCGTGCAATACTGCTTCGAAGCAGTCATAACCAGGCGCGGTCAACTTTGTATGGGCGGAAAGAGACAAACCCATTGGGGATTGTTCTGTGTTGCTATACGCCAAATGTAAACTGTAAAATAGTTTTGTAATGTGGCTACACTGTTAATTCTTTTATAGCATTAGCCTGTGTTCGGTGTGTTTATGTGTCAAATTTTTAAATGTTCTGTGGTCAAGTGTCCACGTGGTCCATTTCAGACAATTTTCTACAACGTGATTTTCAAAACAACATATTTTTTTACTTCAGCAGTTTCTGATTTCTCTGTAGTTTTCTCCATTATTTGCGTTGAGCTGAGCCCTTGCTCCTCCGCTATAGTGTGACGTGACTATAGCTTTCTGTGCTGCTGGTAAAATATTGTGAGACTGTGACTATACATTATTCTTTTCGTCGTAAAAGCTGAGTGTGCCTGCTGCTGGTAAAATATTGTGAGACAGTTACTCTTTGCGGTGTTCATTGTCGCTAAAGAAGTGATATTATGGCCAACAACATCAGACGTAAATGTTTAAAATGTGGGCGCTCGCCAAAGGAAGATTCCGACATTAAGCTCTATAGATTTCCTAATCCCGGTCCCACAAACATATTACGGTAGGTAATTACAACAAAAAGTTCGGAATTAATAACAATAAAGTTTTCTTTAATACTAACTAACTATGTGTAATTTCATTTATAATTTTTGGTTTCTGTCCATAACAAATTTTAAAAATATATAGTTCCATACACTAGTTCATTATCTCTAGATAATTCATATGTATGTTCTTTGCAGATGTGAATTGTGGGCTAAGTTTTGTTTTCCTGAGAAGGAGTGGCATTCTTATGACTTTCATCAAAAGTTATATGCTGCACACAGGATGTTATGCAATAAACATTTTAAAGCATCAGCCTTTAATGATTTTGCTAAAAAAAATCCTTAATCGACATGCTGTTCCTGATGACCAATGTACTGAGGTAATTGATTAAAATATGTTATTGGTATATAAATTGAAAGAAATTCACTGTGTGTAGTTATGTGCACATACTTTAATATTTAATATTCACTTTACAAAATCCAAATAAGTAATTAATACTCATTATAAAACCAAAATCATCTACCTTTCATATCAAAACTTCTATGTGAACTTATTCCAATATTGTATTTTTTGATTGACATTTCTTTTGCTCTAATCAACTTTTTTAAACAGATACAAAGTTTTCCAATTCTATTCTCTAACAAATTATTCATATAAATGCTATGTAATATTAAATGTAGCCTTTTGAATTATTTTCTAATAGAAACTAAATTAATTGTAGCGTTTACATAATTAATTTTATTTGAACAACTATATGAAAAGTCTTTCTGTCAAATATTTTTTTAACATTAATTATTCAAATCTTAGTAATAATAACAACAAACAATTTTAATTTTTCAGGAAGTAATTGAAAGTATATAACTTTAGTGGTAAATAATTAAATTTATTTATTTATTTCTAATAAATGAACTTATTATTAATTATATATATAAAGACAAAGTGAGTATTAGAAACGCGAAAGTTTGTAAGTATGGATGGATGTTTGTTACTCTTTCACGTAAAGACTACTGAATGGATTTTAATGAAACTACAATAAGTCGCGGGCAAAAGCTTGAATATATGTACATATGTTTAATCGTTACAATGCGCAAGCTTTACATTGAACTTTCATTGTCAACATTCAGACGAGCCCTATTTGCTTCTGTATCCATCGTAAAGAAAATATTATGTTAACTAACATGTTTATGACTGTAGGTGACAATTTTCAACCACTAGAAAAACGAGTAGAAGAAAATGAATATTATGAAGAATAATAATTACTATTGTGATGTGATTTCATTCTATTCATTGTATTTTGTTTATTTATTATGTAATTAACCTATCTTTAAATTAAGCCCAGCGAAGCGGGCTGGGTATTCTTGTATACAAATAAATTACTTATGAACTAAATTTTTTGTTAGATACATATTTATGATGAACACTTTATTGAGAGAGAAAGCCATTGGGATTTCTTAGTAGAAAATTAAGAATTATTATTACAAATATTTATATTTCAGTGTGTCAGTGAAGAAAAATCTACAAGGGAAAAGGAATTACATGAAAAATGTAGACTGTACGTGAAAAGGATCTGGAGGCTTAGAAATACTATAAAAAACAGAAAGAAAGTTGATGTTTTAAATGACCTTCATGAAAACCATTTATTTCAAAAATTAGCGAAACGTTTAACCCCATCATTTACTCTAATGTTGCAATCTCAATTAAAGAATGTAAAACGGAAAACTAAAGGTAGACGATGGACTTTTGATGAAAAAATTATATCACGTAGGCTATACAAAAGGTCTCCTATGTGCTATAGACTTTTAAGAAGAATGTGGTGCTTACCAACCCCAGCGACCCTAAAGTCTTTGTTGAGCCAATTTAAGTTAAATGTTGGCATAAATGAAAATATTATGACTTCTCTAAAAGATCATGTCAAAACACTACAGTCTTCTGAAAATGAATTTGTTTTGATATTTGACGAAATGTCTTTGAGAAAACATCTAGAATATAATTCTAAAATAGACATAATAGAAGGATACCAAGACCATGGGTCTCAGCATGGACGAACTGAACAAGAAGCCACTCATGCTCTAGTGTTCATGGTGGCTGGAATAAGAAGAAAAGTAAAGCAACCTGTTGCTTTTTACTTTTCAAGTTCACATGTTACTGCAGATCGATTAGCAGTCCTTATAAAAGAGGTAATTATAATTATATAATATCACTAGCTTTTCCCGAGACTTCGTCCGCGTATATCTATATTAAAATGTCTGTCACTCTGGGATAATGTAGCATTCTACTGATGAAAGAATGTTTAAAATCGGAGAGGTAGTTTCGAAAATTACCTCCTAAATACAAACTCACTCACAATCATTACCTCTCTATAATATTAGTATAGATTCATTTATATTTATTGTAAGTTTTTGAATAATTAAATAAATAATTTCATTTATAATTGCAGGTTTTACACGCATGTTTACATACTGGGCTATGTATAGCAGCCACTGTATGTGATATGGATGGCGTTAATAGGAGGGCCTTAACCATTTTGGGTGCAACAAAAGAGAAGCCATATTTCTCATTATTAAATAATGAAGTGGTCACTATATTTGATCCACCACACTTGCTCAAGTGTTTCAGAAATTTATTTTTGAAATATGATATAAATTGCAGCACAAATATAATGTCAAGTGAACAAACAGGAAAGGGTAATTACAGCCATTCTTATACACATCAATATTATAAAAATTGTCTTGTCAATTTACTGTACTAAGTGTTACAATTAGGATAGTGTTATTAGAGCTTCAAAATAAGGGATGAAGAATTATTTTGTCTCATTTTCTTCTGCAGTGTTATGTTCAAATAAAAATTGAACATAACACTGCAGAAAGTATTATTTTCTAATGTCCCTTCTGTTACAGGTTTGGCGAAATGGAGCCATATAAAAGACTTCTATGAGCTGGACAACCAGAACAAAAATTTTGTGTTTGCACCTACCCTTCGAAGAGAACATTTAAATCCAAATACAAAAGAAAAGATGAGGGTAAAGTTGGCAGCACAAGTTTTAAGCCACTCTGTTGCAGCAGGCATGTTTGCCAAAGTAGCGCAAGGTATGTATGTTTTCTTAACATTTCCCTCTTGCTGTCACATTAAATAATAATAATAACTTTATTTGCATCAGAATATGAGTGCAATGTTTTCAGATGAAATATAATTTAGTAAGACCTATGCACTCTGTAAGTATAGTAGGTATGTCTTTATACATATCTACTATACTCGTATATATACTATATAGTGAGAGAGACTACTCAGCAGTACTACTTTATTTTACATATTTGACATAAGTTAGTTGCTGGACTTGGAACAAATAAGAAACAAAAAATGGGCCAGCTGGAAACTTTCCTGTGTAAAGTGCGCAATGGTTATGTTACATATAGTAGTAGCCACTTGGCCATAATAGCATTATTGGTTACCATATGGTCAAATTAATTTAAACAAAGATTTCTATTATATTTACTGTAATCCTGCATCTAAATTTCAGGGGAATTGCCGTCAGATGCAACAGTCACAGCTAACCTGATAGCCAACATGGATAAATTGTTCGACACCTTGAATAGTGACAGTCCCGATTTACGGCGTGGTAAGCCCTATGCCACAAATATATCGAAGACATCACCTCATTTATTGTTTTTTGTAGCTATGAGAAAATTATTGTCTGAATTGGAATTTTTGGGTTGTTCAAAATCTCCACCATCGCAGCAAGGTTGGATATGGACATTAAATGCGGTAGAGCGATTATGGAAAAATTTGAGTGAAAAACATAAAAATATAAAAACATTGGCAACACGTCGCTTGCAACAGGATCCAATAGAAAATTTATTTGGCATAATCAGGGGGAATTGTGGGGCAAATTTTAATCCAACTACTGGACAATTTATAGCAGCCCTTAAAACGGCAATCATGTCCAACCTGGCTCATTTATCGAGTGGAAATTGTGAACAAGATGAAAATGAGACCATAATAAAAAAATTTAGAAAATTATTTACACCCGGACTCACACGCATATGCACTGTCGATGATAATAAAGCACGAAGTATAATACCAGATACATTCAATGAAAGTTTAGAATTTCCTTCACATGAATCTGGAGAATTGCAGGCATGTGCGTATGTGTGTGGTTATATATTAAAACGTAAAAGCACAGAATGTCAAACATGTAATGAATTTTTAAAAAGCGACGAAAGGGATACTAACACATTTAATTTCATGCATTTTAAAGAATATTCTGATTTTAAGGAATCTCTACTATACACATCCAAAAATCTTATAAACTGTGTGGAATCTTGTGCGACATTTGTTAATGATTATTTGCTCACAAGAAGCCATACAGTCGGTTTAAAAAGAAGTGTTACTGAATATTTACGTAAAAATATAGATTTTTCCTTCATTACATGTCATAATGCAGAAAATATTGAATTTATTATCAACAATGTATTTCATATATGTGTTAAAAGATTTTGTGTCTTAAAAAATCGTCAGTTCCGCAGTGATGCATCACTAGTCTCATTAAGAAAGAAGATTGAAATAATAAAACATAAATAAAACCTGATTTCTGTCTTTGATTTATATTACATTAATACCTTTTTGCAATGTTTTTATTATGTACCTACCTATTTCTTCATTTCCTTCATAATTATTCCGCTGGAGTGCAATTTCATTGGAATATTTTCCATCCTTAAATAAAAACGAAATGGGGAAATTGGTGGATACATAATAAAAACATTGTTTTTAAATATTATTAATACCTATAAAACGTTTGCGTATTCAAATTTCCCGCTCAAGATTTTTAAAATACCCGCCACAATAGTTTACTGGGGATTCCCAGAGATGCCGCTGTTGTCGACTTTTGTCTCCTCAAAATTTGTATGAAGTTGGCATTCTTCTCGCTAGAGTATAAATGTTCTGTGGTCATAACGTATCTGTCAGTGTGTCATGCATCATATTTTCCCGCTAGTTTTGTTAGATTGAGTGATTCAAGATTAAATAAAAATGGAATCATTTACACCAAAGTAAGTAATCGTTTAATAATCGTAATGTCCTATTTATATTACAATAGAAATGTAATGAAATACAATGTGCTTTCAGAGAACGTTCTATAAATTTTTCAAACGACGAAAAGGAAAGATTCCAAGAGCTTATCGGAAAATATAAAACCTTTTTATTTAATAAAAAGACGGACCAATCTAACAATTTACAAAAAAGGAAGATATGGATGACTATTCATGCCGAATTTAACGCAATGAGCACCCAACCACGATCTGTTAAACAACTACAGGCCAAATTTGACAACATGAAAAGAAATGCTCGTAAAGTATGTTACAAAATTGCTTAATAATATAACATTCAATTATATAGGTACCTATTTATAATACTGAAATTAAATCATTTTCAGGAGGCTCACAAAGAAAGAAAAGAAATATTTAAAACAGGTGGTGGTCCACCACCACCTTCTGCTCAACCAGAAACAGAATGGTTTCGTAGAGTAATGCCCATCTCTATGGATGGCCTACCAAGTTCTGTAGATGACGACTTTATAGAGGTTAGTTAAATACTTCAATTTTGTGTAATTACATAATTGTATTGCAACAGAAACTTCATATGTTGTCAATGGCATACACAAATGTGGTAAGTGCAAAAAAGTAAATTTTACAATAAAGAAATTTTGAAGTTGACAATCTTTCATAAGTTAAACTTTCATAGTAGGTAACTATTGTATTAGTTAATCACGAATGGCACAAGGTACGCTTACCACATTTGTGCATAACAAAATGTATGTTCTAAATGGTGTATCCTGCATATTTAACTAATTTAAAGTGTACTTATCATATCTGTGTACTTATACCATTATACATAATAATTAAAAATAGGACTTACACAATAAACTTGTCATTTATCTTATTGCTCAAAATTAAGATTAAAATCACAAGACATGCATAGTTGACCCTTCCTTAATTGACTATGGGACCCTTTACACAGCTAATATCTTACACTATGGATGGACTTATTTATGTTTTTTTTTTTCATTTTTAGGAAATAGTCATAAATAATAATGAAACTATGCCAGCTACCTCTGAGAACCAAACAGGAAATGACCAAATTCTTGAAGTGGCTGATAAATCTCAACTGGTATGTTGTAATAACAATAATATTTAATAACTATTTGAAACTAATGTAACCACATCATGCTTTGTTTTGTATAATTATCTTTAACACTAGCTTTATCTTTCAGGTTTTACTTGAAGAAATAAAAGAAAAGCAAGACACAAACGAGACCTTAGAGCCACTTGAAGTATGTGTCTAATTTAATAAAGCATCAATGTATTTATGTTACATATGTTAAGATACTTTTTGTTTTACAGAAAATTATATTTGACTCAAAATCGCCTGGTAGTTTGCTTAGGACACCAATAGCCAAGTCACTGCGTCCACAAAGATTTTTAAATGAAACAAGTGACAAGCGATATAATAAAGAACGTTTGGAGTTATTACGGGAAACCAGAGAATATGAACGGCAGCTGTTTGAAAAACGTATGCAATATTATGAACAGAAGATGAAACAAGAAAAAGAAATAAACGAGTTAAAAAAACGACATCTCATGTTAAAAATATCTTTATTAGAAAAATAAAATTTTATGTGAAAGTATGTTTCAATGCATCAAAGTCCCTAGTATGTAATAACATATAATGTAGACCCTAGAGTATGTAGACTATTGTTTGATTTACATTTCCTGCTAGTTTGATACTATAAAGTAAGTAGTTGATATATGACCCAGAGGGCCTAGTGCGAGTTTTACTCGATCAAACGCGACGAACACGTAAATGGCAATTTGTATGGGAATGAAGCAGCGCCACCTGGTGTCTCACGTGTAGGTCTGCTTCATTCCCATACAAATTGACATTTACTTGTTCGTCGCGTTTGATCGAGTAAAACTCGCACTAGGCCCTCTGATGTGATTCACTCATAACCTGAAAATGGGAAATTATTATAGATAATATATGCATATATTACTATATAAGCATATAGTAATAAAAATTACTACATACACAAAAATTTATAATCTTTTTGTTTTAATTATTTGCACAAACTCCTATTCTTGTTACTTGTTCATTAACAAGTATTTAAAATTATTTATTATGTAACTTGCAAAATGATTTTAAAATTTTCATTAGAAATATTACAAAATTTTATGACAATTTGATTAATGTAACTTAATTGTGTTGGTGTATAAACTAGGTATGTTTGCAATAGGAGATACTAAAATAAAAATATGTAACAGTAGGTACCTGTTAAAGTATTCATTAATTAATTTATCTCTTACTCGAGAATCTGATGTCCTTCCTGATCCAATTTCAATAGTTGCAACTTGAGGCACATCATGAATTAAATTTATAATATCTGCTGGTTGCCTGACCTTATGTCTTCTGCATATATTGTGTAAGATAGCAGTTGCAACTATGATTGGCTGAATATTCTCAATTTTGGTTCTCAATTTTGTTCCTATTATGGGAAACCGACGTTTCCATACTCCAAATAATCTCTCGATAGTATTTCTAGTGCGTATATGGCTTTCATTATACATTCTCTCCGCCTGTGATTGTGGATCTGACATTGGTGTGAGCATATATGATTTCAATGCATATCCTGAATCACCCAGAAGCCAATGATTCTCAAAATCCCCATTGTCTATTCTAAATTTTAAATTAGAACTATTAAAAATATGACTATCATGTGCTGAGCCAGGCCACCTAGCAACTATATTCCTTATAAATAAATCTGCATCTCCAACCACCTGTACATTAAATGAAAATGTGCCTTTTCTGTTTCTAAAATCCTCACCGTGATCCCCACCTATAAAATAAAAAAATTAAAATAACTACAACTAGTATCAACTAACCTACTGCTATTTACAAAAACCAGTAAAATTCAACTAACCTGGTGATAAAATAGTGACATGAGTACAATCTATAGCACCCAGTACTTTAGGAAATTTGGCTATATTGTAGAATTTTGTAGCCACATGTTGTCTTTCCTGATCAGTAAGTGGCATGTTAATAAATTGAGGTCGTAATTTAGCCAGAGCATGAGTAACTCTATGAATTATTCTACACACAGTAGTTTTATGAAGTCCTGACATGTCACCAACACATCTCATAAAAGAGCCCGATGAGTAATATTGTAAAGTGACCAGAACTTGGTCAATAGGTTTGACAGCAAAATTCCTAAAAGAAAATTTATGTAGGTTTATTATTTAATAGCATAAGCCTTAAGAACAAAACTAGAAAATTAATATGAACTTGGGCACTTATTTAATTTATTAGGTAGATACTCACTTTTCTGTTTCATTTTTAATTTCATTTTCGATCATATTAGTTATATAAAGAGCCACATCTTTAGAAACACGAAATCTGTCGATAAATTCCTCTTCGTCAAATAAGTTAAAATTAAAGATTCGTTTTCTAAATACCTTTTTTTTTCTTTCTCTAACAACTGATTCATTGTCTAGCGTACTTCCGTTTAAAAATCGATTAAAAAGAATTGATTCCATATTCTGGTAATTCATAAAACTTTAAAACTGAGAAACTAACGATAATCGGTGCTTTCGCCGACGGTTAACGTTAACGTAATTATTTAACGAACTTATAGGATGACGGATAGTGAAGCAACCCATTTTTGACTTTTACGTCCGTCAGCGCCATATTTAACATTGAAGTGTCTGTCAACGTTACGTGAAGCAACCCGCCCTTAGCCAGGAGTTAGTTTTCTTAATTTTAGATAATCCCTCTGGAATAGTCCTTTTTTTCTGGATGAAAAGTACCCTATGTCCCTTCTGAAGTCTCAGACAACATGTATGCAAAATTTCATGGTGATCTGTTCAGTAGTTTTTGCGTGAAAGAGTAACAAACATCCATACATCCAAACAAACTTTCGCATTTATAATTAGTACGGATAGTGTATAGAATAATTATGTTTATGTGGCTAGAATTGAAAATAGATAAAATCTAATAAAATTCTCGCTCTCTCTATCTCTTTCTTTCTTTCTCTTTCTCTTTCTTACTTACTTTCTCTCTCTCTCTATCTTTTCTTTCATTCTCTTTTTCTTTCTCTCTCTCTCTCTCTCTCTCTATCTCTTTCTTTCTTTCTCTTTATTTCTTACCATCAAGTTGACCGTCAGCCTGTCTGCTGCCCAAACATAAAAAAGGCTCCCTTTGATCAATCAAATCACCATTTGCCTTCCTGCAATTCGTTCTCGTTTGGTTCTCGTAATAAAAACGTAGTATGGACATCTAAACACACTTTACAAAATAATAATAATAATAGGTATATTGACTTGAAATAAACAATAGCAAGTGCCTGTATTTTATTTATCTACCTACCAGTACATAATCTCAAATATTTACTTCAACTTAAACGCATTAAATTACGGTTGGTTTTATATTACAGTTTCAAAATGTGCCGCCAAATCTACCCTCATAATATTTTGTCATTCAAAATTAACATTAAAAAGTATGCGCACACGATTGCAAATCGCTCGCTTCGAAATGAGGTTTTGTTTATTTCTCTGATTTCAAGTTTTGCTATTGTCTCACTTTTAACTTTCGACTCAGTCAGTCAGTATGACATAAGTGTTTGTGCGTAATAGACGTGTTGTTGTAATATTTTATTAAATTTTATTAAGTGTTATTGGCAACTTGCAATTAACAAAATGGATATCGATAATTTTCTTCAACAAGGTCAATATAATGGTGAAGCGGTAAGTTATTTTTTTTTCTTAATTATTAAACCATATTCGTGTATAGTTTACATATAATTTATCTGAAAAATGTTAGAAATAAATAAGTATTGCATTAATATGTCACAATTGAAATTTATCAATTAAATTTGAATACAAAATTATTAAAATAGATTAATTATTCAAATTATTTAAAGTTAAAATAAGTAATTAATTATTTTTCACAATTCGGTCGCCATCTTGTATCTTACTTGACGCTATTGTTCGAAATTTAAATGTTGTTGGTTCTTTGTTCTAGAATATTTCGTGGGACGGACCTATTTCGAATAGCTATGAGAGTTATTTTAAAAATATAAAACAAGCAAAAACAGCGAGCGTTATTGACTGTAAGTTTTTTTTATATAAATATATAATTAAATAAGTACCTAGTTATATTATATTTAGTACATAATAAACTTCTGTCAAAGCTATATAGTTGAAAATCTTCATTTATAAATTGATGTCGCTGTCCGCGTCTGTCTGTTTCTCCGCTAACTTCTTCTAAACCACACAAAGAACTTTGATACAGTTTTCACCAAAGTAAAGAGCGATCAACGGTGAATGTTTATCCTAAATATTAAAATTTTTGGTTATTTCTTTTTATAAAAGATTTTTGTAAGACGTAAGTAAAATTTATAACTATAATTCTAAAAAGTATTCTATAATTCTTAATGGTTTTTGTTTTGATATTGTATCTGTAGTAGATTTACAGACTCCATTTTTTTCGAAAAATTTTCTAAGTTAGGCATCCTTAGTTCGACTTGATATATATTTTTTTGTCGACATTTTTTTTAAACAATCACTGTCGTAGTATCACATTGTTTTTTATTATACATATATACGTACACACATTCTTCCCTTTTTATATGTAAAGGTCTTCAGACATGCTGACGGTCTAATTGATGGTAGGTGGCTACAGTCGCCACTCGCCTATAACATAAACAACGCCACTGGTGCTGCAATCACAGGCTACTCTATTCACCGAAACACAGCAGCACAAATGCAGGTATTTCATGATGGTCTTTCTGTAAGGGGGTGGTTACAGCCGCCAGAAGGGTTGCCCAAATGACAGCAACTCGCATTGAGCACTGCCACTATTTGCCAGATGCAGAACAGAGCCATTGTTGAAAAGTTGGCCCTGCCGGGAATCGAACCAGAGATTTCCGAGACAGAGTTTCAAGGCAAGCACTTAATCACTATACCAATGGGCTCGTCAAAATTATTTAATTTACGATTCAAAAAAAATGCCTCACTGAGACTATTTAAATATTAGATGTAATAAAAAATAAATATAGAACCACTTTGACATTTCAGATCTGTTCAGGTTAGGTTTTCTTTAATACTAATTTGTAAAATTTATTTTTCTCCAAAGTAAGTACCATATTATCAAAAGGCTAGTTATTGTGATTGCCCTATTCCTTCCTAATCTCTTATCCTTGAACCTACTATGGTTACGACCGTGCACGTGGCGTTGCTGGCGTTATGGCGACGGTAGCCACCTACCATCAAGTGGACCTTCAGCCTGTCGATATTAACATTAGAAAAAAATTGGCCTCTTTTCCATTTAAACTCTTATTATTTTCTATACTTGTTGAGTTTTTCTTTTATACATACAGCCTTCGTGATTATGATGATGCCTATCATTCTCACTAAGGGTGACTAATGTTAAAATTTATATTGTTCCTTCTAACTTTAACCTAAAATTGTGAACATGAACTTTTTGACAAGAAAATATAGAGATTATTATTGATAATTTCAGTAATACCGAAAAAGACGACATTTGACGAAGCCATGCAAGAGTTTAAGAGAAACGGCAACGACTCGCCATACAACCCCGACGAAGATAGACGCTGGAGTTTCAACGAATATACAGGTTACTTTTAACTGTTACCTCCACCTGCTGCTGTTAACTGTTGTTTATTAACGAACTAATGGCCAGTTATAAAAAGCGTTTTAATTTCTAAAAAGCCGCAGAATTTGTGTCAATTTCGTGTGTTCAATTCTCGTAACTACTTACTGACTAAAAGCCAATAAGATTTTTTTATGAAATATACATTTAAAACTGGGTTGTCAATATTCCATCTAGATTATATCTAAAATAATCGTATTTTGTCTTTGATTATTCGTGTTCGTTAGTAAGTTGAGACAGTAAGTTGTCTCAAATATCTATTTAGAGGGAGGCAGGAGTGTTAGTATTTGAAGTATTACACTTGGTTCCAGGTAATCTGATCGGTATGGGTCCGTCGAGTGGATTCCTTCGGCAAAGGTCTTGGCCGGAGCCGGAGCGCTCGTCGTGGGTGCCTTCCCCTCATGCCAAGGAGTTCGTTCCGGCAGCACCCACAACGCCCATTCAGCGTTAGTCACACTTAGTCCTCTCAACGTTACCAATATGAATTTATAATTTTTAATGCTACATACTAGACGCTCTGCAGTATCTAGGTCTAGGTATAGACAGGCTATTCGGGTTTTGATTAACCTTTTGATATAGTGGACCCACAGTTAAACAAAATCAATAGTTTGAAAACATTGAAGTGGTAATTTGTTTTCACTTAAACTGCATTATTTTGAGATTCCTTGGTTTCTTACTTTAAAATATTCCCTTGTTTTATGATATGGACAACAGATCAGTAGCTAGTGAAGTTGTCTTTTCTCTTTTTCCGTGACAGAAATCAATATTAAATCAAGAGAAAACTAATGGTCTCTCTAGTTTGGTAGGAATATATGCCTACTTGGATTGGCCAGCGATTGGTCTCGAGCTCAATCTGGTAGAGCTTCTACGGAACTTTTTAAACCGTCGGACAAAATCTCATTTTATTTATGTTTTTCTTCACAGCGTCCCCCGTGAGCCAAATGGTGGAAACTCCCAAAATCTTTGAGGAGGCGTTGTGTTTGTTTCTGCACGAACTCACGCAGAGGTGTTGGGACAAGAGGCGTTTTAATAAAGTAAGCTCATCTCCAAAATTATTTCTATACCAGCTAATGCCCGAAACGTTTTTTTTTAATAATAGCAAGAACCTAACGTTTCTTCAGGATAAAAAGTATCCTATAGTTTTAATACCTACATCAGTGAAAACTGCATTCAAATCGGTTAAGCTATGTACGACATGCACAAATTGTTTTTATTGAAAAAATATTTAATGTACAAAATACAGTACTTTTTTTCTTAATGAAAGACACCCTATGTCCTTTTCTGTATGCCTGACAACTTGTATGCCAAATTCCACGATGATCGGTTGAGTAGTTAAGGCGTGAAAAGGTAATGGTAGCCACACTCGTAACTATGAACCTTATTGCGCTAGTGTACACTTGCGCTAATTATTTACAATTTGAATCATATAAAATTTGCGCAATAATCTTTCCAGATACGTTACTGTATACTTGTGCAAGTCTATACTTGCGCAAGTGTATACTTACATGTGTGGCTACCGTTGCAGATGGACAGATAGAGATGATAGTCCCCGGACAGAGCCAGGCTGCTAGAACCTATTTCCCTATCCCTTTCTTGGATTGGATTTGTATGGACCCACCCATGTGTAAAGAGCATGTGTAAGGAGTGTCCACTTAATTGTTGTCCCGTGACGTGTTCAGCAGCAGTGCCGCTTCTGCAAGAACAACGGCGAGAGGGAGCTGTACTACTCGTCGCACTCGCTCAAGGACGAGCTGGGCCGCGTGACGTGCCCGGTGCTGCGCGCCTTCGTGTGCCGGCGCTGCGGCGCCAACGGCGACAACGCGCACACCATCAAGTACTGTCCCCTCAGCACCGACGAGGAGCGCCTCAAGTCCAGCGCCATGATGCGCAGCGTGCGCCTCGCCTCCGGACGCCGCCGACACAACCCGCCCGCGCCGTCGCCGCTCGACTTCTGCGACCACTCGGCCCACGGCGACGGACTCCCCCCCACCGTGTCCGTGGCCCCGCCCCCTCTCGACGCCAGCTGGGCTGCCTTGGAGAGGAAGCTCATGCGCTAATCGCCA
Organism: Synanthedon andrenaeformis; assembly: GCA_936446665.2. NCBI lineage: Eukaryota > Metazoa > Arthropoda > Insecta > Lepidoptera > Sesiidae > Synanthedon > Synanthedon andrenaeformis. Next base: position 374,535 of record OW387779.2, on the reverse strand, counting down.
CATCTCGTTTCCTCCAAATGAGGCCTAGTGCGACTCTTACTCGACTAAACTCGCACTAGGCCCTCTGATGGTAGCCACACAGCTAAACTAAGTGGCCTGCGCTTAAGTGAACTGGGAATTGAAAAATCTAAATTAAGTACTCAATTAGACATATTCGTTAAATACATTTAAAACCAATAAATCTCAATTTTTGTTTTCTATTTGCATAAACAGTGGATCAGTTGTGCAAGTGTTGATTGTCTAACTTGAGTATTTCCAATTATCCCTAGTTTACAGAATATTATTTGATTTTTAGAACAGACAGATGGCGCTGTTCTCAATAGTTATTCTAATACTAATAAGTATATTGTTAATTTTTTTTTTATATTTTTCAAGTATTATTTTTTTCAGTTGTAGTATCGTAATCGGATTAAATATTCTACATAAGTATTACTGTTTTTTTGTTTAATTAAATAGGTAATTTCTTGATTAGTTTTATACCTATTATAAGAAGACATCCATTTTTCTAAATAGGATAAAATAATATTCATTATTGACATACCTGCTCTTTTTTAAGGTTCATTTTTAATTTTGACACCAATAAAAGTTAATTTAAGCTACTCTTCTGTATTTGCTGTATAAATTATAAATTTTATGAAGCAAAAAATCCGTAGGTATAAAAAAAATTAAAATAAAATTTCGCTGGAGTTTAAGGTTTTTAATATTGTTCTATTAAAAACTTAAATATTTTTTTTTAAATTCAACTATAACCTTTTTCTTGAACACAAATTAGAAAAGTTATTTTTTTTTAGATAAATACTATTAATTTTAACTAACGACAAGAAAACAAATGACAGTACTGTGTAACTTTTTATTTGTTTAATCTTTTTAAATTGTGTCCAAAAATGAATTAATATTTATATTATTAAATTCGCTTTTGGTTTACCACAATTTTAGACAGTTCAAATATATGATTATTATCTCGAGTGGTATTTTATTTTGCAACTTGAACCTATCTATTTTAAAATATAACTCCCCAGTTAAAAGTCTGTAAGTCTCTATATCTGTTGCTCTAGATTGGTCCTGTATCAAATTTTATTAAGGAGCCATCTACTTGACTGTGTCAAATTCCAAATGAATAGTAAAGATTGTTTAAGAAAAGAAAAAATCGCATGATTTTAAGCGCCAAATCATTTTTCTAAACTTACGCTATATTGTGCATAAAACATTTTATGCAAATCTGAGATTGGGCCCATATAATTGATACAGCGATAGCTACTAGGGTTGCCAGGTGGCCGGGAAATCCGGGAAAGTCCCGGAATTTAGCAACTCGTCCCGTGTCCAGTGATTACATTTACTTGTCCCGGAATTCTCGAATAAAAGGTTTTTTTATACAAATTTACGATTATGACAGCCAGCCGACTATCAAGCTATGCCTATTGTAATACCTAATAAATTTAATACATTTTTTATCGTCCATCCTCCAGTAGTTAAAGTTAGAACTTGGACCTCCTTTGTAACCCCAGAAATGTCCCGGAAGAGATGAACCTGTATCTGGCAACCCTAATAGCTACGCCCCTGCCTGTAGTGCTTATCTGTATTAAAACCTAAAGCAAGACATTTTGAGAAAATTTTAAAGCAAAAAAATAATAATTTACTGACCTATTTACATGAAGCCTCGATGACACGGAGCTAGTTTACAAGCTACAAGCCAGTGAGTTCGCTAGCAGCTTGTAAACTCGCCCCGTGTCATCGTCTTTTTACAATCTGCTAGTTTACTATCCGATTGTAAAAAAGCTGCTAGTAAAATAGAAAGCCGGGCTAATTTACTCGCCTTGCGCTGGCGTGTTGGCTAGTAAGCTAGTTAACTAGCAGCTTGTAAACTCGCCCCATGTCATCGTCTTTTTACAATCTGCTATACTAGGGCCACTGAGAAGCGATACCAAATGTAAACAAAGTTACCGCAAGGTAATTTTTTTATGCAGGGCTTTAGCGCGGCGATGTCCGGGTTGTCCTTGAATATTATTATCAAACGGAAGCTCGTATGCTACATTGTCTCTTTCTATCTTGTGTCAAATAGATACAACATAGAAAGAGACAATAGATTGTCAGTTCAAGTAAGGTGAATAAACTTTTGTATCTCACCAATTTGGCTCTACTTTAGTTTACTATCCGATTGTAAAAAAGCTGCTAGTAAATGCCTTGCGCTGGCGTGTTGGCTAGTAAGCTAGTTAACTAGCCTTGTGTCATCATCGCTGCTAGAGAACTAGTTGCGAGTATCTTTACTATCTTTGCATTTTGGCAGTAGGCAAAAATGTCAACGGAAGTAGTTCGCGCGAGAGGTCATTTTGGATAGAAAAACGCGTGAATATCCAGCGGTTTATTGAGAGAGTTGAATGACGAAGATCATTTGGCTTATGGAAATATGTTGAGATTAAACAACTCCAAATTTGATGAGTTACCGCAGATGCTAGCTAGTACGCTACTGAGCGAGTGGAAAGTTTTGTGTGTCATCGACACTCGCTAACTCGCTCAGTCGCTAGCTTTTAAACTCGCTGGCTTGTAGCTTGTAAACTAGTCCCGTGTCATCGAGGCTTAAGCAACGACATAAATGTACGATGTCGGATTAATAGGATTAACAAGGGATTAGGAGGGAATAGGGAGATCTGGAGTCCCTTGCTGCTACAGTGGTATACAGCAAGGGGTTAAGTAAGTTACCTACTGCAGACCGCAGTCATTGTTCGATGATTAAATTACTTATGATCTGTAGATACGACCATAACAAAATAGATTTTTTTTATTATTTAAAAATAGTATTTTAAAACTTATTTCCTAACAGTATATAAAAATACGGATCAGTTAATATAAAATATATTATGTTCATTTGTATTCATATTATATTCTGAAATTATTAACTGTATATTTTAATTCTAGACAGATTGTATTTAGCGCCATCTGTTCAGATTATGTCAAATGATTTGAAAAACTCGAAATTTTTACATCAATGCTGGCTCTATTTTAACACTGTACGTCTAGATGGCGCTACCTACACATTAAAGATAAAGAAGTGCATCATCTTTTACATTTTATACCAATGTTATAAAGAAAAGTTATTTATTTTTTATTTTAATGATTAATTAAAAAACTATTGGACCGATTTTAAAAATTCTTTCACTTATAAAAAGCTTCATTCTAACGAAGTCGCATGCAACAGGTCATCAATATAGATATTTGCTTTATTTTATTTGATACTGTTTAATATTAAAAATATATATACTTTACGCCTGGACAGCTCCTTTCTTTATATAAGGCGCAAGTTCGATCTTGCATGGAGTATTGCTCCCACCTTTGGGATGGTTCAGCCAAATACCAACTTGCCGCACTCGACTCGGTGGAACGCAGAGCTAGGAGACTCATTGGCGACAGTACGTTTTTAAAAACTAAGATGCAGAGCCTGGCACATAGACGCGAAATTGCCAGTCTATGTGTATTTTATAAGATGTACTTCGGAGAGTGTGCTCAGGAGCTGCATGAACTCATACCGCCTTCCCCTTTCTTCCATCGGACATACAGACATACGGCTGGTTACCATCCTCATCTTGTCGATATCCCTCTATTTCGGACCAAGCGCTTTAAAACATCCTTTATAATGCGCACTGCCAAGGTTTGGAACTCCCTGCCGGCGGCGCGGCGTCTGTATTTCCGAGCACATATAACCTGAATCTATTCAAAGTTCGAGTGAATAGGCACCTTCTGGGTGAGCTCGCTCCATCATAGGCCTCATCTTCGCTACACACCTGGATGTTGGCCAAGAGCAAACCCATCTCTACTTAAAAAAAAAAAAAGCTATATGCAATATAACGCGTGAACAGTTAGTTTTTTATTTTATTTTCGATGATCCCTCGGGAAGTTAAGGCGTGAAAAGGTAACAGACAGACAGACAAAGTTACCTTCACATCTATACTTACTAATATTATAAAGTGGAAAGATTTGATTGTTTGTTTGTTTGTTTGCATTGAATAGGCTCCGAAACTACTGAACCGATTTGAAAAATTCTTTCACTGTTGGGAAGCTATAAATATAATCAGCGAGTAACATAGGCTATATTTTAGCGTGCAACAGCTAGTCAATAATATTTTTCTGATACAATATATTTTATTATCATTGCGGAGTTCATCCACATCACTGAATAAGGTTCCAGGAATAAATTTTAAGAAGCCTTTTAAATACCATTGGAAAACTTGCGCGTCTGAACGCACCGGTTTTGATCCATTGAACCGTACAACTTATACAGATATCAACTTTACTGCTTACAGATTAAAGTTCAAATTAATTGCAGAGCTACGGAGTTGGAGCTTCATACAAAAATATGTCTTAATTGTAAGTTGATAGAATCTTGAATAAAATTTTAGTTGATTGAATCCGTTGGTTTCGGGATTTCATGCCATGGATCTGGGACAATGAGGTGCAGTGAAAAGTACGAGGAGGAAGGAATTCGCTAGGATTATCCAGATTTTTAGTTAAATAATATGTAATATTATTTCATTATTGTGGTAGTTATTTTTCCGCTAGTAATTGATTTAAATAAAAATCATATATACAATGAATCTACATTTTTATTTTTTTAATAAAATATGAAATTGTTGCTACTTGCATATAATCCGAAAATATGTGCAATTATGGATAATTGTTAAACTGTGGACAAATTATTTAATTACTAAGAAATATGTTTGAAAGTTCCAACTGTTGGGAGATTTACTGAAAAAGTAACACTTGGTATTTCATTAAATGTTTTAAAATTAATAGCATTTTCTCTTGTAAGATTAAAAAAATATATTAAAATTGGTCATACTGATATTATGTTCAAAATTTTTCCTGTAGCATTAATTCCCCACCATATAGAGAAGAATGACATAAAATACAGCACTTGTGCTGTAGTGTTCAGGTGCGTATAAGTACCTATATGAGATCTCCTTGTTTTGCGATCTCTTTGTAGATACGTACCTACTTATTTTTCCTATTTTCCTATTCTCACCTTGCATGTTACCTTTTATCCCATCCAAATTGTATTCCTCCTGATGTAGCCAGCATTTATAGCATATGTAAAACTAAATGAAAAATTAGCCAACGCCATCCTTCGTAATTGAGGTGTCACTAATTTAAGAGTCAACACCTTAATCACACCCACAGTCACTTCAAAACATTCACATGCATTAATTTGCATTACATTAAGTATTGTTTTAAACTAATTTTTTCATTCAGTTTCGCCTATGAATATTCAAGATTTTTCCCTTATTCTTAATCATACTATGGGTCGACAGAACACTGCAGCACCTGTGCTTGTTTTATAGGCGTCGGTATACCTCTTTCAAGTAACTGTTTAAATAAAGAAACTAAAATTACAAGGGCAAAAATTAACTTGTTAATAAAAAAACGAAAATTAATTTATAAGATATTGTACATCAATTGTAAAGCGAGTAAAAATTTATGTAAAATACTTTGATTTTTGATGATGAATGAAGAATTTGAAATCGTCTATAGGCTATCTTTTGTAACTTCACATTGGATCCTAAGCATCAGAAGGGGTCCACATAATATAGGTTATGTCCACATAATATACGTACGTCTTTTTATAGAAATTAATACTGCTCGTTTAGTTTATTTTAATAATTTCGTATAGTATATTAATCTACTATTGTGGGACAGTGCCGCCGACACATATTGCTGTATTGGTGCTGCTGGGAAAAAAAATTAAGAAAGAAATATTAACATTTTTTTTTTGTAAAGTTTGATAAAAATTGGTAACCTTATTGCATATCTTTTCAGATATGCATTTATCAACAATAAACAAACATATTGGGCTATTTTATTCGTAACATTTAATTAATATTCATAAGAATTACGACAAATCAACAATAGACCGTGGGTAGTAGGTACTAACCTAATAGTTTAAGTAGAAATAATAACTTTTAAACTTTTGATTATTTTAAAGAATATGCATTCTCTTTTTTTCTTTATCTCTTGGTGTTGTGTGCAGTGTTTCTTTTGCGATAAAGGACGCCAGGCAGTCTGACGATTGTCTTGTTGAAACATTGCGATATCAATGCAACGGAATGCACGAATGGAGTTTAATAGTAGATTGTGGAATTGGCGAGGATAGAGGAATATTAAGAAGGATATTAATTATTAATTAATTTCTCAATTATCTTAGACCAGTTGTTGTTTTTTTAACAGTTACTTGAAACAATAATGTAAGGTTGGAGACTCTACCTTACACTACACTCGTAGAGCGTATAAAAGGCTCCGATGCCTGAATTTCGATAGTATGCAAATATAAATCCCAAAATATATGTAAGTGGGGAATATTGATTCGGAATAACAAATCCACATTTGCATGCTACGTGGACTTTCTTTTAAACAAGTATACGTTGGTACTTACTTGAGTTTTTTAAATAAATCTTTTACTGTAACTCCATAATAATATATTAATTGTATTAATATATATTTGAGATATGTGAGAATAATAAAATATCTAATTACATAAATAACTTATAGATGTCATATTAATGTATGGCGTACAAATTTTTGTTTATTTATTTTAATTAACAAATTCTATTTCTATCTTAACCTAATTTATTTCACTGTGGTCTTTTCTAAGTTTATGACTAGGTAACGCATTATGCCCTATTAAAATACACGCTTCTTGCCAAAAAAATAATTCCTGGTATAACCGTTTTAAGGGAAGGAACCAAAGATTTAAATCTTTGGAACGAACGATGTACCGATTCACATCCCGTTGCTCCCGTTAAAATATTTTGGGGATATTCTGTGTAAGTAATACTAATACTTTTCTTAAAATTTCATCGATGCTTATTAACCGCTTGATGCCATCGAAAAGCTGAAATATAAAAGAATAAGTTGAGGAAGCTTCGTAATAAGTGGATAAAGGCAGTGGGAGTGGGTAGGCGCAGCCCTTCCGCCCCCCTCCGGCGCGCGCGCAGAGAAATGGCGTGACCTTGTTTCTTGACCCACTGACGACGTCGCGCCCGAGCACCGCCACGCACACACACGCACACACTACACTACTGCACCTGTCCGGAACTACACTACCACTTGGACCATACTTCGCCCGCACCACGGGGAAATGTCTACATGATCCTTCAGTTCGATCCCTGAAGACCTACAAGAGTCCAACAAGTCCTGGGTAGCCTGAAAGTGTCTGGGAGCCCATAAATGTGTTACAAAATAATATTTCTAATCCGTAGGAAAAGCAAGCGGAGATAAAATGACCCAGTGTCTCTTCTTATGATGTAAAGTCTTTTTTCTTTCATCTGAAAATTTAAAGGTAATACTTAAATAAATTATTTAGAAAAACAAAACATATTATTTCTTGGTCTAGAAGCGTTATCTCACAAGATTATTATTTCACAAAACATTTAGGTATTAAAACAATAGGTTAAATTAAATATGTATTAATATTACATTAAATATTACCATTTTAGATAATAAAATAACAATAATTTTTATTATACAATATTATAAAGGATTTTTTTAAACATTATTTAAAAAAAAAATCTTACCAGTAACAATATCTCCACCTTGCGTTTGAATTACAAAAATATTGCTACAAAATTAGCTACTATTATTTTAATTATTGAAAATCCACAAACAGTTAGACACATATTATGTACATAGTCGAGTAGACTATGAGTTATCTATGTTTTTTTTATTAAATCAAGGCAGCGCTTGACCACAATCTCACCTCTGATGTGAGGTGCAGATGCGACCGAAGGCGGGAGTTTACTCTAGTTTTGAAGACCCCGAGGTTCTAAGAATCTGCCTTTCTATGAATCTGAAAGATATTTCTTATCTTAATATATACAAATTTCGTGACACGTTGTTTGTCCGCGATGAACTCCTAAACCACTAAACCAATTTTGAAATTTCTTTCACCTAAGCTATATTATCAGCTAGCCACATAGACTATATTACACGGACGAAGTCACGTGCAACAACTATACCATTATAAATATAAAATGAATACGGAAAGCCTTTATACTATTAAATTTCCGTCTTAATAGTAACGCTATAGATGACTATGGAGCCATTTCATCTTTCATTTCATGTCTTTTCATATTGGCATTTTGGTCTTTTGTAAGCGGATGTAAATAGTTACCTGTTCCCTTATGAATATAAAGCATAGTGATCTACCACTACTCAAATTATTATAGAGAAGTTGAAGGAGGTCATTAGGCAGAAAGAGCTATATCGATAGCAAGTCAAACAATGTCAAAAGTGCTTTAGACATCAAAAGTGCTTTTTTAAACTACTGTTAATCTTAATTTATATTTAATTGAAATTGGTTGTCGTCTACCGGCACGGCAGTAGCTAGCTTACAAAAGACATGAAATAACATCCTGTTTGCTGTTTGTATCATAAGGGCTCATTCCCTCACCAACCTTATTTACCTTTCCAACCTCCCGAATGTTGTTGTTATTTTTTTAACAATCTTGCAAATCAGGCTAGCAAATCTTGCCTGCCATCCTTCATCACAAAATAAATTTTAAAAAAATAAGTAATAAAATTTACCTATGTTGCTATAATTGGATAAGTGCAGCACACGTTTGCATCATCAATGTGTGTGTTTATTTATATCTAAGTGCAGATCTGTATGTATGTGTGAGTGGAAAGCCGATGCACTATCAATGTATGCGATCATACTCGTGTTCACTATTGTGCTTTTAATGTCGTTTACTATTATTTATTTTGACTTGAGTCAGATAAGTCCGTGTTCTTCTGCCTTGGCTATAAGGATACTTGTAGTAAAATTACTTCTTCCTAGAATTGCTGTTAGAATTCTGCACAGAGTACTTTTTGATGTTGAGCAGTCATACGTATCCCTCCAGCAATGGTATACATTTTGAATACTGATTATTTCAGGTTCATGGTCGCTTGCCTGTCAATATTTCGCTTCGGTAAGTGTGTCAGCGCGACGAGAGCGAACAAAACCACCGTTACTCCGCGACCGGCATGACTTTTACTTTTCTTTCCCCTCTCCACTTCATTCCCCCCTCAGCGATACCACCACAAAATGCTGTGCGGTTTGAGGAAAGTTACATTTCTTGTAATTGGCAACCGATCTATCAAAGATATGACTTCTCACTTCAGTTCCCTTGTTATGATATCATTTGGAAACGATGTGAAGCCGAACGAGTCTGGTGCAGCCAGAAACAGCCCACGCCTCATTGTTGGTTTTGTAGAGCAAATAACAGCTCGTGGAAACGGTTTGTAGCTGGAATTTAATATCTACTAAACAAATGCGGATAGGTATAATTAACTTGTGTGAGTTAGTTTAACATTTAACAAATGCCGATCTAGATTAGACTATACATCGTCTCGTACGCCACTAGAATTCTCTTAATCACAGAAAACGTTTTACCATAACTGTGGTAGATGCACGATTTTCACAATACCTAGTTATCGATGGTTCTTAATATTGTCAATTTATATATTTTCAATTTTATGATGATATTTTTGTAAATTTTGTCATTTGATGATTGACGAATAAACTGTACTTTTTGAACAGTGATTAGAGAAATCTAGGTATTGAGTAGCGTTTTAGTTGAATATTGGGGGTTTGGCAGATTTTATTATATATCTGGTAAACAAGTAGGTACTTCACATCCAACGACGACAATTCTTATTCACACCTGTAAGCTGTGAGCTTGTGATGCCCAAACAGGATAGATGGATCGACAGGTGATCGATAAAGAAATTGTAGGTACCTGGTCGGATAACGCACATTAAAAGCGATAAACGCACACGCATCTATGAACCATAAAATAGAGTATTCCATTCCCAAGCTGTCATAGTTCAACAAGAAGCAGCATGTTTACGGATGTAGCACGGCGACACGCAAATTGACCTACTGGCACACTTTCATATCTCCGTTCCGCTTACATTTGCACCTCTCTTTCGCACACTCTTCGCTGCGGCGACCAATACCGTTGTTCCCTTTGAAGTGAGCGTGAATCGCTTTCGCTGCATTGCTTTTGCACAGTGATGCGGGTCTTACGGCTAGTGTCAGAGAGGTCAACGTAGCTTGGACCTTTCGCTCGCACGGTCTAGGCGGCGCGCGCGCAGCTTCCTCGCGTAAACGGAAATGGCGTTTAAGGTCGGTTATGGTCAAGGTTATGGGTTACTGCACGCCATTTCATAAAACAAACATTATTTTTACAATTTCGCTCTAGTTGATGCACTTATGGTGCGTTTTGGTAAATCATAGCCCCAAGTCTTTGTCTGTGCCCCCTTGATTTCCACTTTAATATCTGTACTTTTCCTGTAACCTCTTCCATTCCTGTTATACTTCTAATTCCGTTGCTTTGTTTCATTTGTCTTTAATTTTTAGATTCAAGATACTTCTTTTTATTGCTCTAGCATACTCTGGCCTTTTTACTAGATATTTATTTGCACAACCAAATGTCTACAGGATCATACAACAGTTACAGTACAAAGTATTTTCTACCAGCAAAAAAGTATCATTCTGATATTATAAACATGAAATTAAATCTCTCTGTTGGTCTGTTACTTTTTTACATCTAGGTAACACTAAACCGATTTTGATGAAATAATGATGATTCCTTTTTGTAACAATTTAGTTTGCTGCATTCAAATATGTCAAATTTGCCATAAATTAATGGTAAATGCAATTTCTTGAAACGCATTATGAAAGTGATTCTCAGCAGTGTAGTGTTAAAGGTCGTTGCATGCACCCAAAATGTTTGTGTAAAAGTTCACATTGACCTTTTGCGTCGGGTGAAATGGCAATCACTATAACATTCTCATCTCAGGCGCACCTTGCCCTTCATACTTGAACTTGCGCATGCGCTCTCTTCAGTGCGCTCATAATAATTGCAAATCATCACTGATTTAAATTTAATCTTACTGTTCCGCATTTAATATCATACCATTAAGTAGATATATATTTTCGAAATGGAGTTAGATCGAGTTGGATGGCATCAACTTCAAGTGGTTATAACATTACAAGAGCTTCATTAATTTTTCATTATAAATTAATGATAAATAATATTTGCTTATATAACTATTACTAAGTCTGTGTTGCTAGGTATCGAAATAAGTAGGTACAAACTTTATATACTTACATCCTTATATATATATAAAAATTACGTGTCACATGTTTTTCCGCGATGAACTCGCGATAGGATAGTTTATGTCTCATTTTTTTTGCAAATTATATAATATTATTAACATAGCGCCATCTGTTGATACTTATTCAATACATCAATTATTTATCTGTGAGTTCCATAAGAATTAAACAGATGGCGGTGTGAGGTAATATATCGGCTGGATTGAATAAAAAATTACACCCGTGCGAAGCCGGGAGCTGGCCACTAGTAAGTATATAAGTAATAACACGGCACAGTAGTACTGTTTCCAGAAGTCATAGACTGGGTAGCCCGAAGATTGTTCGAATGATTTCCACTATAATTCTAATAATCCTCCATAATTTCCAATACAATAAATTAAGTTTATATTTAATTATAAATATAAAATAATTAAGTTATTATTATACTGAATCGACTTTTGAAATCGTTCCAAATGACGCCGTAGCTCGAGTTTTTACAACCACTGTATTCCATATAGATGCGGAGTTCATCTGCATTAGGTACCTACTTTCATAGGGTGTCATTGCGCAGTATCCTGATGGGTGGAAACTTTATCCCACTGACGTGCGAACTTTGGAACAATCTCCTTTCTGAGGAGTTTCCGCCCAACTACCTACTAGGTGGGCGTCTTGAAACGAGCCGTAAACAAATTCCTACAGAGTCGGCAGCGCATCTGATGATGGTCGTGTCCTTGGCAACAGAAACTACATATCACCAAGTGAATAGTCAGCCTGCCTGCCACCCTTTTAACAGGCAGTTGAGAATTAACAAGAAAATTGAAAAGGTAATAAGAAACAATATATCTTATTGGCTTAATAATAAGAGGAAAAAAATCTTATTGGGAAATTGTGGGGAGGCCTACGTGCAGCAGTGATCTGCGGCTGAGATGACGATGAATAAGACGCGAAATATTTTGTCAATTTTTTTCTCTTTTCTGCACTATAAGCATTTATTATAAAAAAACTAAAAATTATATTAAATTTATTTCCAATTATCATATATCAATACTAATAATAAATCTGTAAGTGTAGGTATTGTATGTATGTATGTATGTATGTTCCTCCATAACTCTGAAACGAATAAACTGATTTTCATGAAACTTGGTAGATAAACATTTGGACGGACGGGACACAGGATAGGCTACTTAATATTTTTCAACGCGGACGAAGTCGTGGGCACCAGCTAGTTAAATAATATAAGTAATAAAATATAACAAATAACAATGCTCGAGGGCGTTGGAATCTTGAATTTGTAACCCCAATACGATTTTTGGTAGACAGTCACGATGTTTATTATGTTCGTATTTCTGCCTATGCCTACCTGAACTGCCTACTTACCAAACTGGTGGGGTCATTAATCCTGAACCTCGTTGCATTCAAGTCGCGCCTAGTAAACACTGCGAACTGAGTCCATTCATTACAGTGTGACTACTGTGACTTTGAAACTAAGACATTTAATTCCTATCCCAATTTTGTATGTGTGTTGTATTTGTCAATTTTCAATTTTTAGCCAGAGTAAAGACAAGAAAATTAATATCACATTTTGATTAAGTAAGTCAAATATAATTAACTATTTAGGTACATTTACTGAAGACTGCATTTTTTAAAATTAATCACATCATCATATAATTCGTTTCGTACCTAGTGTAGAAGCTAGAATAATTTAAATTTATAAATAAAACAAATAATTTAAATTTTAGTAACAAATTTATAATATAAAATAAAAGTCCATAAATCATTATATTAATACGTGAAACTAAATCTTGCTTTTCTGGTTTAGTAGAAATTGACGAGCTTTAGTGTCGATTAAAAAAATTAGGAAACAATTTGTTTTCTTCTTCCTAAATATTTATATATATATTGAGTAATAATATTAAAAATCAGAATATTGAGTTAATAAACACATACCTATGATGAGTTAATGGACAAATCGTCCGATTTTATCCCGCCCGAGTCATTTTTACGTCATTAAGTATCATATAAGCTCTATACGTTAAATAATTTACATCTATACTTATTCCATAATTTTATTTACTAAAAGTTGCTCGTAGTTGAGATTATGTTTTTGTGAAATTGATTAAAAATAAGTGGTTTTTGTTGGTACTATAAAATTATTATTATTAGTATCATTCTGCCCCAGATTTCATCCGTGCTCTTTTTTCTTAAGTATTGAAACATTTATTCAATCTTTAAATATACATGATTCGTGTAAAATTATTATTATTATACATGGTATAATAAATACCATGTATAATAATAAGATTTATATATCAAAAACCTTCTGAATCTTGACTAGATACTCGCACCAGCAGGACCGTCCAAAGATGTCCAAACAGGATCATAGATACTTACAAAATCTTAAGTCGCCAGTCACTGTGGTTGTCGCGTGTGTTGCGGTGACTCTGGGTAGGTGAAATCAAACCTCACTATGTAAGTGGGTTGGCGAAAGAATCTCTCCGGCGCGGGCTGCGGGCTGCACTACCGTCAGCATAAAAAGACTTGACATTTTTTTTAAATATATAATTTACCTACCTATTGCAGATATTTGCGTTTTATTATTAGGTACTTAATTACGGTGCTGTGAGGGTAAATTAAAACATTTTCTAATGCCATGTATTTTCTTTTTTTATATTATATAGGATGGCAGGCAGGCTGACGGTGGTCAACGTCGCTTAAGGACACAAGCATCCCTTACCCTTAATCCTTATTTGGTCGGCAGCGCACTTTGGGGTACCTGTGGAGTTGCTTGTGTTACAGGCAAGGTAGCCATAACATAAAAGAAAAAATGAATTTGATATACATACATATTTCACAAAAATTCGCCATACGTTGGCAGTCAATTTAACTAGTCATCACCTTTGCATCTTAGAATACAAGCTATAGGTAATCTTCTGTCATATTTCAGCGTGATATAAGTGATTTTTTTATATAACAATGTATTATATTATGTATTGGTATATATACATTTATATCGAATAATATTTATAAAATATTTATCTAAGAATAACGAGATAATGTCGATAAAAGAACTCTAGTAAAAATATTTATCAAAATTTTATAGGAGTTATGTTACTCAATCGGCGTTTTCCTTTAATTAAAGTTGAAAAATTAGCTGCTAATTGTCATAGTGTCCCAAATTTAGTATATTTTGTAAAATATTGCAAATTCCTCGTTAGATAGCAACGACTGTATCTAATCGGAACCGTTTCTAACAGATTCATTAGTTTTCAATTAATTTTGCAACTGATTCTTCAAACTGTACTCTCTATGGATGTGTTCGTAAGGTAACTTGACATCTATCTGTGCATGTGTTAACGATAGGGTATGGCCCCTTCATCCGCGATTATTTATGTTGATAATTAATTTTACAATGACTTGGTAGTGAGTATTATTGCACACAAGAATTTATATAATGTGGGAGGTTATGTAAGATTATATTGAAATATTCAATATAGGGGACGTGCCCCTATTTATTGTCTAAAATTCTTCACTGGAAAACATTTATATAAGTATATATCTCTCATTGCAAAATCTACAAATACAGAGACATCAGTATCGGCTTAATTTCTATTTCCTTCTGTGATGAATCTCTGGTTCCGTAGGGTTCTTTAATTTTTCAACGTTTTGGTACAATGCGTGGCGACATCATTGGCGACCCCAAAACTGGTACCTCGGACAATAAGTTTGCAGCAACTGTGCAGGTAAATACAGCCAGCATGCTTGGGACCTCAATATGCCCTGGATAATTATGCAAACCATCAAGAAGCGCAAGATTTAATATCTTGGCTGCGCGGTTATAGACGATAGATACAGCCTTTTTCAATTAATTCGTGATTACGAGGCATCCCGAAGTGGACTGGAATTGCCTCAGTCTAGCTTAAATAATTAATTTAACCTAGATTGATGGTCATTAGATAAATTATATTGTCTAATCGTTGCACCATTCACAAGAAACTTACCCGATGCTCTTGCGTCGATTATATCTACGAAATTTGTATCTACGAAAACTGCTTTTCCTTAACACTGTTTTATTCTACAAATATTTTTTTAAATCGATTGGTACTTTCGGTAAACTTGAAAAACCATTTAAACTTAGAGGCCTATCTCTCAATAGTAGTACTGATTATTTTCAAATGAAATGAAAAAAGTGCAGGAATTTGTTGACCAATTAAACTTGTGCTACTTAGGATATTGAATATCATTTGGCATTATTGTGCAACAAAAACCTTTTTTTTAAATTTATATAAGATATTTCTTAAACATTTTATGAATTGTATTGTATGTATTGTGAGTTAAATTGGGTGCCGTGAAATAACTTGATTTTGAATTTTACCAGTTAGGTAATAATTATGATAACAGGCGTTTTGCCGCGTACTGTGAGGCCAAACCTTTATGTCTTGTGTTTGTGTGCGTTCAACCAGCATTGTATTACACATGCTTGTTGTGTGTTGCCCTGCGCTCGCGCACTTGTCATAGCAAAAAGGTAATTTGTCGTGTGCATTATGACCATTTTCACATCCGACTTTCTTCCGAGATGCGCACGTGACGACTCTGTGAACTTGGATCTTTCACTTCGCGCGTTCGCACCTTTGTTTGCGCCATTGATCTCTAACACGACCCACTTGATTGTTTGCTTTTAAATGGAAAATCTTTTGATTAAATAGCGAATTACATAAACTCTGTTTAAAAATAAGTCTAGGAAGTATTCTCGGATATAGACGTATAGTAATTGAACTACGATACATACAAATCTGCAAGAAATTTTAATATTGACTAGGAAAGATTAAAATTCAGAATGATCTAGATTTTTAATCTATAATTTTAAATACGATATAGAAAATCTCTCTTCTGAGGTGTTTCTGCCTAGCTACAATGTTGATTTCTTCAAGCGAACTGTAGGTAATCTAATTCCTGCAAGATCTTGACTTGACTTACTTGTGTCCCTAGGCGACCGTAGCCACCCAACATCAAGTAGACCATAGTAGGCCTGCTCGCCATCCTTTATGATATAAAAATATGGCTTCGCAATTTTCCCTTGATATTATACAGTAATTTTATATTTTCTGTTATTACTATACGTACAATTACTCAGTCACATTTAGGTATACTAAATAAGAAATGGATACATTAAATATTATTCATCAGTAAATCTTAAAGAGAAAGAGAATTTTTTAACCCAGTTAAAAAATTTTTTTTTAAGTAATAGGTATCTATATGATTTTAAAAATTAATAAAGCTCAATTTAATTGCGAAGTAAAATAATGTACTAATAAAGTTGAGTTAATACTATAGAAAAATTTTGGAATTTATCACCGATTCCAGGCACCATAAAATAAGTAATTATTTTAAAGGTACCAAAATACCTACTACAAAATACGGTACTAAAATAAGTTACCAAACGATGCTCAACAATAATATATGATACAACTAAATTAAAATTGTTTATCAAAGAAAACTGTAGCTTTATACTAGGCCTATTATTAATTTTGCACAGCAAGCTCTCTTGCTGACAGAAATGAGTGGAAAAAAATGATTTTTGTTCACAATGTTATTATTATACTGAACATTGAATTAAATTTATTATTTTAAATAATATAATAAAAATAATAGTAGAGTATTTTTTATATAAAACATAGATGTTATGTTTTAAATCATATGTTGGAATATAAAAAAGCAATTATGGAGTTTTAGCCAGTTTTTTTCCCACAAAATTTTTTCCGAACCGGCATAACATTTATTTTATTTTATTAAGGTATTAATACCTGTAAAAATTTATGTAAATAAATAAATAAATAAATATCCAATATCAGATACATTTTATTCTTAATTAATTGTTAAATTGGAAGTCCATTCAAATGATTGAAGTTGCATTCAATAAATATTTTTAATTTGATGGGTTTGTTTTGTTAAATGACGAATATAATTAACAAAAAAAAAAATTCAATTTATTTTACATTAATTTACAAATTACTTATAAAAATATTCAATGGGAAATATAACATTTGTCTTAAACATTATTTAATTAAAAGTTCATGGGGCAACCTCATGGACCAAAGTGGAAGAAAAATGTCAATTTCTTCCACTGTGGTCGAAATATGCCTTTACGAGAAGTTTCATTCAAATCATACACAAACGTCCATGCACTTGTATTAACTTTACAACATAAAAATAATAATTACAAAATTACATTTACAAATAAATACTTAAAATACTATGTGCTTAATTAATAAAAGGTACTTTATAAAGGTTCTACCACACTAACAGTGGGAAACGCAGCGTGCGAAACACTTTATTTTACTTTTTTAAACAATCAAATTTAAAGGATTTTTGTGACATTTTTAGTAATATATATGATATATTTTTTATATGAGCGTTTCGCAAACGCGCGTCTATCCCACAGTATGGGGCTCGGACGCCAACGCCCGCCGCGTTAAATAAACGCGCAGTTTTCACCCCTGCGTTTAAAACGCACCTTACTATTACGTACAAGCTCAAATGGAATGTCAATTGATTGAAATATTAAATTCATAATTATGTAAAAAAATATATAATATTAGTAAAACGTTTTTAATATTTAAAAAATTTTTTTAATGGTTTGGTTGGATGACGTACTGAAAACGTCAGTTAATGATGTATAATAAAACGAAAATTACTATAAAAAAATATCTAATTATTACAGACATAAAAATAATTGGAATTAGGGCGGCTACACGCGTATAATATTATAGGTTGTCAAATAATTAATTACAAAGAAAATCGTTAAGTGATGATACTTAGTGCTTAAAAAATATTGACGACTAAAAAGTCAGCATATACATAATAAAAATTTTTAAATGGGATGAGTAGTTCCGAAGATTAACTTATTATTCTTTATAATAAAAGTTATTATTTTTTATATATGTAAACGAAATGTTGAAATTGTTTTTGTTCGTTCAGCATAAGGGATCACAATTTACGCATGCAAACGAACAATGCAATTTAAATACTATTAGGGATGTTTTTAAGAACATATATGACTGACAAGCAGAAAATTAAAAAAATGGAATGTCGCTAAAAATCGCTGAACAGGAATGGAGAAATATATGAAAATGCTGTTATTTCACTTGGTAAAGTACAAATGGTTTTTTTTTAAATTACAATGTCCTAAATAATCGATAATTATCGTAAAATTGCTGCAAGTTGCGCAACAACGGATCGGCATTTAATGGTACAATATTTTTAGCCGTCCGTTTCCCGGACGCCACTAGTTCCGTTGGCGTGCGCGGGCGCATCAAAACATCTATACTACAACCTCCTCAATTATTATTATTTGTCTGCATTCTTTTGATGTCAAATTTACTTTTAAAATTAAATTTTCTTAGTCAATTAGAAGTTATAACAAAAATAGTTAAATAGATTGCTGTAAAAAATATATAATGGTTCATTTACAATGGTTTATATTTTGATTGAAAAAGTTGAATACTATTTTACTATAAAAAAAAAGTGTGTGTATCAGCTCCTACGCAAGACAGGAGTTTACTCCTTACGAACGATTAAAAAACACATAATAATGAAATTTCAGATATTCTAAAATATTCGAAAACAGAACAACGCATTTCGTATAACAATTTCGATTTTACTCCCATAAATTTTCATTTTCATATTTATGCAAATCGATTCTTAAGGAGTAAACTCCAAAAATCCTCATAAAATATAATATTTTTCAAATTTAATTTCTATTTACATTTTTTTTTTAATTGATATAAAACTTCGCCTTAACAAGAAATTCGTTGAACAAGTACACCATATGAAATGTGATATCCTACATCTTATATAAAAATAAAAATACTCATACCAAAAGGGAATCGAACAAATGTTCAGAAAGTGTAAAATACACTATATATGATGGGTAGGTATATATAATTTCAGTAAATACCGCTTTAGAACACTAGACTTAATTACAGTTGTTCAAAGTTTGTTGTTCAAATTGACCTAGTAGTACAGGTGAATTTACGCGCTGTCATTAAAAATATTCTAGTAATATTATTATTAAATTTCTTTGTTAATTTAAACTAATAAATAATAATGTTTTTTAGAATGTAAGTTTCAATCTTTTTGATTACATTTTAGATATATTCTGACTACTGTCTGATTGCCTAAATAAAATGGTATCAAATTAACTGCGTCAGATGAAGCCTTAATGAAGATTTTTTCAGCAGATTTATGTTTGAAATGATTTTATTAAAAATAACATTTTAAATATTATTCAAAATAACAATATTTTTAATATTGTTAAGATATAAATATTATGAGTTCATTTCAGTTGTGTGATTTATTTGTATTAAATGAAAAATTAATGATATTAAATGAAAAATTGATCTTAAAATCATTAAGAATGATTTGTTACTATACAAGCTATACAGCGGAAGAGGTACCTAATATAAAAATCGACTCGATATTAAATTTAAAAAAATAATCGCGAATTACAAAATCATTATAGGAAAATCGTGTCTTAAGAAACTAAAATAATTTTTTTTTTCAGTTGCAATAATCTTACAGATACACAGAGAAATTAATACACAGAGCAAAATAAGTAAATGCACTACAGATTAGCCTCGAGCTTTGTCCTCAATTTCATATAATACAAGGTATTGTTTACCGTAATATAAAATAGTTTGACTAAAAATAGGTAATCAAGTATTATTACACAAACTAAATAAACTTAAGTTCATGTATTTCGATTATGCTTTATTGATTACGCTTTTGACTCAGATTCATTGTTAAAAACTGTCTAACGATTTCACTGTAGTTTCTTTCTTCTGTGATATTTTAAATTTCTTTGATGTAAGGTTTAAGTGCACACAAATATTAAGTTATTGTTTATATATATTGCATTCATAGTTAAAGCATAAGCGAAATAATCAAATTATCTAAATTAAATAACCCACTCGAACACGATCCACGGCCGAGCCAAAGGAATCCATGACTTAAACTATACTTATTAAAATAAATTTTTATCTCTTAAAACTAGTTAACATTGCACTTTTTCTTAAAGGTTAATAGCATATTCTATGTGTAACGATTTAAAATTGGACATAGTATCATACAAGAAAATAATTCTAAAATGAGATTCTGTGCTATTGGACGTTGAAGTTTCTGGAGCACAACGCGACACAATCACTACACAATTACGATCTATGAAATGCTTCAATCGTTTGGATTTTAGTCTTTTAGTCTCTGCCGGTCCTCTTGTGGATCTGCTGGTGCTTGATCAGGTGCGCCTTTTGTCTGAACGCCTTCGCGCAGACGTCACACCTGAACGGTTTCTCGCCGGTGTGAGTGCGAAGGTGCACCTTTATGTTTGACTTGTTCAGGAAACCTCTATTGCAGATCCCGCAGCGATGCACCGGCTTCTCTTTGCCGAGTAGACCGCTCAGTTCTGCCGCAGTCGCGGACGGAAATGAGAGAGAGCTCCCGTGAATGTTTCCACTGTTCGCCTGCTTCGCTTTCGCCCGACTCCTTTTGCTTTTGCTGGAGGGTGTCACGGTCGTCGTATGGGCGTGCGGATACCCCAGCAATCTCTCCGGGCTGCAAAGACCGTCCGGCTTCAGACCGATCGAATAATGAGGAGCGTATCGTCCGTTGAGCAAACCTCCGACCCCGTCGGTTGTGGATACCGCATTTCCGGGTGGCGATGAAGTGGATATTACATCCATACCGTAGCTAGTGGAACTGGGTGCCTCCTGTTTGACTGGGGGACCGTTTTGCAACCGGTTCTGAAGCAGCGGCATATAGCCATGAGTTAATAAGGTCTGTAACGTCGAGCCAGCCTGGCCAAGATTTTTATGCAGAAACTCTTGACTTTTTGAAAACTCCTGGCCCTTACATGAAAAGTCTAGACTTGGGTGGTGAGATGAAGGTGGTGCAGGAGGTGGAGAACCCGGAAGTCCAAACTCAGCTAGGTCTTGCGGTACGATCTTATCTCCGGGCGTGCCACACGCGCCCGCTATCCAAGCATCGATATCCATCCAGCTATCTCTTGAATCATTTTGTTCGGGATCTTCGGGCTGCGATGGTACAGTCGTGTCCGCGATTGCGGAGCCGATAATAGCCGCTATGTCCTCTATGGAACTGATGTCATACATGTCTTGTTTGTGACTATCATCAAATAACTTTGTCGGCGGAGAACAAGAAGCGACACACGAATCTGGTGCGCCACTGGTCGTCTCCGCGAAGGGTTTACTTTCTTGTGCATCTAGGGCGAACGGTTTTACGTCACTGAGATCCGGAGGTTCGGAGTCCGCTGCGCAAGTGGAAGAAGAGACCACATCGTGATCGGCGCCGTAACCGCTCTGCGTTGGGTAATTGTTATTTTCTTCTGGAAGACGTTGTGCGATCGCGTGGAAGTGGTGCCCGGATATGCCGTTGATAGAGAGATGTCCAGTGTAGCCGGTGAACGGAGGCAGGGGCTTGAGCTCAGCCAGAGGAGGTGGGGCGAGTAGCGAGTCGAGGAGCTCGTGGCACGTGGGAGGTGGGGAGGAGGCCTCGAGCTTCGGGTCGAGCCAGCACGAGCCCAGAAGGAGGTCATCGGAGCCGGTGCCTCCCCCGCCCACCCCCGTACACTTCATGCCGCGCCTCACCGCCACTCCGGAGCCAAGCGACAGCCCTCCACCGCCATACTTGGACGCCGCCACCCTGTTGCTCTATCTGTAACAAAACACATACTAGATCAATTTGTATTCATCTTGTCTATCTGCAGTACACTAAATTTAAATTTCATGACAATTATTCATGATTTGAAGAGGGCGCAATCTATACAAATAATAGGTTTTTTTTTAAATATTCGTTCTTATGAAGGAGTCTTCCGAGCTCGCTACTTGTGGTCGCGTCTAATGGCTCAATGTGAAGGCGCGCTTAATAATAGAATTCGCCCATCGCCAGTCATTGTAGATATTACAGCGACAGTAAATACATAGTGATTGATAGTAATGTGACATACGAATTGTCGAAAGTTTAAAAAAAACGAGTAGTCATAAATAACCACATGCTGTAGTAAAATATACCAGTTTTTAATGTAGGTATGTTACAAACCTGTCATAGACACAACAAAACCCCAGTTTAACATATATTGTATTGTAATACTGTGACAAAACGCAGCCTTTATTTGTGACCTGTATGAGATTTGATCCTAGCATATTATGTGAAATTATCAATATAAATACCATGTATATTAATTGTACAAAGATGCGTTTTCATTTTGCCAACGTGCACCGATACCGCTTCGCTTCAGTAGCTAACGGTGTTGCCGCGATACTGACTGCTATTATCTACATTTGTGGTCGATTGTGTGCCCTTTCTTAATAATTTAATCATATATTCACATTCAACATTCAATAATTGTGTTACAGGAGTTTTATGTGTTAATAGTTTAATGGTGCCAGCATAATCGCATGGTAGCCCATGGTAATTCTTAAAAAAAAAACGATGAAGAGGATGTCCTTCAGGGTTGCCTGTTTCTCTGACTCATTTATTTATTTAATTAATTAATTAACATTTTTACATTTCATTTTATCCCAACTTGTTATGAAAACAGCTTAGATCTGTTTGCGTTGGATGTTTAGAAGAAAACTTTTCCATAAACTTTAAGGTTTGGGAATATATATAGAGTAAGGGGTATAAAAATGGTACGATGAGGCTACACAGCCTTACGGCAGTCCACTTTGCGCACTATACACAATTAACCGCGTTATTCACCGCTGACCGTGTTCCATACAATCTAATGCTAAATCGCAACAAAACTAGGATACCGACAACGTATAATTATCTACTATTATAATGATGCCTCACTTGTGGAAACTGTTGGAATCCTTAGCCAATAATTATACCGCTATATTTATAAGAACGCTTTAGGAACTGTTAAATGTTTGAAATATAATAAAAAATATTTATATATTAGATACTACGTACTTAAACGAAAGTTACTTAAGAGTTACTTAGGCGATAGGCGATGAAACTTGTATAGGTATCCTCAGAACTTTAGTTGTATGTTTTAGAATTGAAAAGATATTTCACGTGTTTTAAATTTAGACATAGTTGCAACCATTTTAATAGATAATGCTTTTCATTATAATTTTTTTACTCGTAATCACTACATTACATAGTATAAAATTAGTCTACACTTCTCTCAGTTTGTCTGTAATATGCGCTAATCTCAGAAAGTTGTGATTGGATTTTGTACCAATTTACATATATGAAAAGAAAGGTATATATAATACGTGTATAATTCACGAGTACTTTATTTTTTTTTAGACATATCTTCTGAAAATAACCAACAGCAACTATACTTTTTGATCTTTAACAGAACAAGTGTATTCAATAAAAACCAATTAAAATTCAATGCAATATCAACTGTCGGCCATTTTGTTTCCTAACGTGTGGCGCACCCGACAATAACTTTACAAAATAATAAGAATAATGTAGGAAAAAATGAAGGTAGCTTTTTTTTTGTGCAGTTGTCACCGTCAGTCACGTTTGGCGCGCAATCGCTGCGGTGTCGGTAATTCATTTTTTTCGCGTTCGATATGTTTCGCCATCGGCCGCCAACGCCACGGGCCAACGACCTAACTTTGTTTAACTTGAACACATTTTGCGAAAAATTCACTCAAGGTCGTCAACTTGTCGGCCGAGACAAATCTTTGAACACTTTTTGTGCACATTGCCGCGCTTATTGCTTATTGCGTGCATTTGTTGACCAACAATTTGACCCACTGCGTGACTTATCATTTCTTTCCATATTGCAATTTTCAATCAATAACAATACGACTCTATTGCAAAAGCGATAAAAACATTTTTCGTTTAAATACTTATTTAGTACCTATTCGAAAGCATTACTGAACTTTTGAGCACAGAAATTCATTTTATCTCATTTGTCACAGGACAATATATCTAGATTTGAATCGACAGATTTATTTGGGCTACCTAATTTTATAATATTTCTGGCGACCCGCCTCCGGCGGTTTAGTTAGCGACTTTATTTTATAATATAGTATGTACTTAAGAAAACCCTATGTCACCCTTTTTACAAGGCAGGCATGCGATTTAGATTTGTGAATAAATATGATGCCTATAATGTCGATTGACTATCATTGCTATGCTATTGCTATAAATAGCATATATCTTGGTTTGAGTTTTGGATACACTGTGCGGTGTCTGTTTTGTTCTGTTTTCTAGAGTATAAATATTGTATTTAAGGAAAGATTCAAAAGATTTTATATAGGCTAAGAAATAATTCTCTGTTGTAGTTTTAAATTTGTTTGTTCTTGACGTGAAAACATCTTTAAATTTGCTGATTATAAAAACGATTATAACAAAATCGGGGCATACAGTTTGACGCTGTAGCTACATATCTATAATCTACATAAAAAAATTAATTACACCACTCGATAGCTAAAGGATCAAAGTATCGTTTAGTAGGTATATATTCGAATTGGTTTCATATGTAATACTACATATAATACGCTCAAAGAAAATATTACTCCTAACGTACACGTATTCACGTAAAACATACCATTGCTTTTCTTGTTTTTTTTTTTTATGGTTTTGTGTCATCAAGTATGATTTACACAATACGATTAATATTTTATTTAGTATCTTGTAATAGAACTTTAAATAAACTTTTACTATCACTTTGAACTAGATAGACAAAATCATTGGCAAAATTATTCATAATTAGCTACCTACTTACTTGTCTTAAGTTATTATCTAGAGAGAAAAAATCATTAACTCACATAACCTTACATTTTAGAAGAAGTGTGGACCCGAGTTGACGAAATATTTGTCAAACCACAGTTTTTGCACCGAAATTCATTGAACAAAACGTGTGATGATCTGCTCCGATGAATCAGAGTGAGAGTCGTTATGATAAGCGACTTATGGAACAATTCTGTGTACATCTCGGAACCAGGTTATGCTGATTATCGGCATAATACCTTCTTTTTTAGCACACACTTTTTCGCTAACTGCGCGCCTTTATTTGATTTCGCGTGTGCATTGAACGAAAACGAAATTTACGATGCTGGTCTTGATCTTATGAGTACCTACACAGTAAAATCACCTTTTGCCTGCTAAACTAGTGATCCAAAAGTTCGCAGGGATGCGGTTTTTTTAAGACAAAATCTATCGTCGTTTATCACTCTAAATCTGTTGAGTGGTTTAGAAGAAGTTAGCGGAGAAACAGACAGTAAATAAAAGTGACTTTAATGTATAAAAAACATATAGATATAGGTATAATGTCTCGAAATCAAAAATCACGAATAAGGAATGGCATTTATAGAGTAAGGGACATATTCCAAGGGATTTCAAAATAATTTAAAAATTATTAAAATTTTTGAACACCTATTAATTTTTATTGTCCGAATTAGACAACGGTACACCAAAACATATTATGGCTGTGCTGGAGAACATATTTAATAATCCATATTGGAAAACTACAGAAATAAAAATAGATGGCCGTGGCCACTACGTAAGTCATTTTCAGTTCGCAGACGTCATTGTGTTGCTATCAGAAAAATCAGAAGAACTCGAAGAAATGATTCGCTCACTTAACAAAGAAAACTTAAAAGTAGGCTTGCAAATGAACGCAAATAAAACAAAGCTAATGACTAATAGCTATGAAATAGCCATCCAATTTTCTGGGATCATCATCGATTACGTCGACAACTATATCTATTTAGGCAAAAAAGTATCATTTACAAAAACAAGCAATGAAGAAGAAATTGAACGTAGAGTGATTGTCACTGCAGGAAATAATGAAAGGATCGACACACGTTTCCTACCTTGTCTATTGTATGGATGCCAAACATGGATATTTACAACAAAGTTAAACAAAAAATCAGATCCACTCAAAGAGCTATGGAAAGGAGCATACTAGAAATAAGAAAAATTAACAAACTACGAAGCGACTTAATCAGACAGAACACGTTTACTGATGCTCTTACTCAAGCTCTCAAACTAAAGTGGAAATGGGCGGGTCACATTTCACGTAACAACGACAACAGATGGACCATTCAAACGACTCAATGGAAAGGACTACCAGGCAAAAGGGATGTTGACAGACCGTATTCAAATCACTGTGAAAGACTGGATGACTGTAGGATTAAAATGGAAAAAGATGGAGGAGGTCTTTACCCAAAAAGGGATCCATATTTCATAACTTAGAAAGAAAACTAACAAAACACTAACAACTAGATTATAGGAATATATAAAATTAAATACTATAATAACACTTCACTAACTTTAATTGTAACCTACATTTAAATATATATTTTTAGAGAGATAAGTAAATAAACGCTAGGTATTAGGTAAATAACATATGACAAGTTTAAACAATAAAGCACCAAACGAGGCGGCATTTAGCAAAGGACGTCGCCGCAAGTGCAATAAGGTGGCGGTGGCTTTTGACATTGAACTTAGACTTGGTAACAATAAGGATTGTTTTACATTGATATTTATTTGGCCATTGTCACACTTTGTAAAAAAGCTTGCCGATGCTTTTATAAAGAATGCCGAATTCTCAAAATATGTTATCTCAACTCAATTCTCACTGCAAATCAATGTGGTATTAATTTTTTTAAATATTTTTTTAAATTTAATATTAATGTAAATAAAATAAAAATTATGAACATCCATACAAACAGTAAAAATACACATTAAATACTGCATTGACGCAACAATTGGTACCTAGTTGAATAGTTTTGGTTTTCAGAATTCAGATAGGTATAGTTCATGTTTTATTACTAAGTATCGTGATAAAAAGGAAGTTCATTATTATAATTGATATTTATCTGGAAGTATTTTATTTAATATATGTAGTTTAGAACCGAATTATGGAATTATTTATCTTAGAAAGTTCTTATGAAGTTGAAAATTGGCAAAATTGCCGGGAAAACTGCATCCGTTTGAAGCCGAGTGCGGGTCGCTAATTTTTTGGTGAAAATAAACGAACAGACAGTAAAAAAAATAAACAAATATATCCATTAAAATTAAAAAAAAAAAAAGAAAAACAAATAAATGTTTTCAAAATTTCAATCCGCAAATCCTCAAATAAATAATGCAGCAGATCTTTCAACGAAATTCATGGTCTCAAACTGTCGTCTGAAATCAGTGAATAATTCAAAAATCTTGCGAAATAAAAATATGCACAGTGCGACACTGTGCTTCCAGTTGGAAAACGCTACTGGTGCTGTCGGAATGTCAGCTTATTATATGAATTGGTGCCGTGAAGCCAATACGTTTATGCATGTCGTCCGCCTGTCTCGCTTTATATATTTTTGTTACAGAAACGCTAACCAACTCTTTAATAAATCAAATTAAGTCGTATAACAAGATGACATATTTTGTTAATAAATCACTTCTTATTTCAATCATTATTGTGCTTCTGTTATTGACATAAAATTAACATATAGTAGGTATATTAACTAGAAAAAAAATTATTGTCGAAAACTAAAAATATACCTACTTAAATCTGGCTTTTCGCACATTTCGTAAGAAATGACCGGCATTTTACTGCGGTAAAGATTGTATGCTATTTCAGAGGCAACGGTAGCCATACCTATTCCACTAAATTCCAAAAGGACTGTCAACATAGGTGATAGGTAAAATCTAACCTTATAAAATCGTTTTTCCTGACTTACTAAGTCCCTACTAAGTCTAGAAAGCTGAAATTTGAAACATAGGTTTATTTTATAACGTAAGCATCCGCTAAAAAATATTTTTGAATATTTCAACTCCGTGTGAAGTCGGGAGCGGGTCGCTAGTCTTATATACAAATAAGGCTTTCCCAGAGAGCGCAAGGCCACAAAATAATGTTAAACCCCTTTATAAATGTTTACTACGGGAGGCGATAAATTTAATAGGAAATCCTATTACTTTCAAACTATACTAGCATATCATAAAAACTATTAATTGAGGAAGTTTAGGAGAATACAAAAGCCTGGGAGCCGCGGTTTAATATGTTAATTCAATAACGGTTGTTCACCCTACGCGTTAGAATTTCAGTGTTGCCATGCTGAAAATAAACTAGACTAACCTTGAGACTGACTAAAAAACTTGACTTGAGTCCTAAGTAGACATCGACCAGAAGCGAGCGGACAGCGCCTCTATTGTAGTGAATCAGCACCGTGAAAATCGAAAACCAGATCGTTCGCCAATCGACTTCCGACCCTGCGCAGTAAGGTCAAGGTTGATTTCACAAAACGCGGCACTGTCGCTTACGACCTACCGCTCGTGCGGCGTCGTTTACGCCACTGACACACTTCCGTGAGGGTACCGTTAAGCGGCCCTCTTTGCAATGTCGTGCGTCTCTTTCACTCTCGTGCGGTGTCCATCTTGCGTCTCGCTCGACGCGCGACAAATTTTCAATGCGGGCACCGCGTGTGGGATGGCCTAAAAATTAATTTTGTGATACGATTTTTTTTAAACCGTTTCGCTTGTTGATGGTGGGGGTGTGTGGTATCTGGGTTAGTATGCTTCGTGCTTTATGCTTTTTCATTAGTTGCTGTTGTTAATTTTTCCAGTAGTTCGCGGTCAGCTTAAAATTTGCCAATAAGCCACAAATCTAAACAATTAACTTTAATTTAGCCACAACTATGATAAAAAGAATATGAA
The DNA here is from genome assembly GCA_936446665.2 of Synanthedon andrenaeformis. Taxonomy (NCBI): domain Eukaryota; kingdom Metazoa; phylum Arthropoda; class Insecta; order Lepidoptera; family Sesiidae; genus Synanthedon; species Synanthedon andrenaeformis. The sequence goes on along the minus strand of OW387779.2, from coordinate 345,728 downwards.
GGGTTGGTTGGTACTTATTCCTTTAACACGTATGGTCCATCGGGTATTTCAAATCATTTTGCCAAATATTTAATAATTAAAATCAAGCCTTTGACTACGAAATATTCAAATAGGTAAAAAGTACAAAAAGGTAAACTTTCTCTTATAAATTATATTTAAAAAAAATCTATTTTTAAAAGTTACAATAGATTCTATTGTTTATTTAAGTAGGTATTGCCGAACTTTGGTATCAATGTATAAAGTATAAATGGAAATAGATACCTAATAATTTTTTTTTGCTGGAAATATGACCACACTATAATTTTTTGTTTAGAAAGTAGATAGGTAGTACATATTATAAGAATTAAATAATTACAAAAAAATATTAAGTAATGCATATTTTTCATACTCAAAGAATACTTATCTACTAAAATTTCTAACAATAGATTTCCTGGTTATTGTTTAAGACATTTTTAAAGCAAATATTATTTTTTCTAAATAACTCTCAATTATAGGCGGTACAGATAAAAGGGCGATATTTTTTAACAATAAAAATTTTGTTTCGTCCTCTATCCCAATTGCCTATTATAAAATGTGTCTATTAGTTTGTTAAGGCTGCGTAACGGAGAGTACCGTTAAAGGCCGTAACGGGTTTTTTTGGGAATCGAAGCGTCCACCGCCAGCCACTGCCCAGTCACTAAGTAAGGAGTAGGTCTCTTAAGCCCGTAGGTCTTGTCTTTGTCTGCCTACATATTTTTTTTACTTTAAGTCTACATTATATGCTTATGAATATGTACAATAAGTTGGGGGAAAATCACAGTTACAAGAGACTTTTTTCATCAATTTTTTTTTTAAGTTTTTCATTAGTTTTCTATTTAATTTTTATTCGTCCTGATCGACACCGTAGCCACTTTGTGGCAGTCTAATTTTTTTTTAATTTTATGTTTTTTTCAAACATTTGGTGCAGATTATCTGCACTCAGATTCATATCAATCATGCTCCAGCACGAACATGACAAGTAAACACCTGCACCAGGTTTGGTGACAGCTGTAGTTTACGTATCATCCCGTACGCGTCCTCCGCATCCGGTAAGAACAGTTTGGTGCCCGCAGCAGTGGTGCCCTCTCTGTACATTTCTCCCCATAGGGCGACGGTCTCCCTCAGGAAAGCGCCGCCCCGACCCCGCCGTCGATCTTGCTCCCATCTTTGTAAATCGCAAGTCCAATATTGGGCACCTGCGACTCACACTCGATGCTTTCAAAATCGACGGCGACGTCGGTCGCCGGATGAAGAGTTCTCAAGAAGGAGACCCTCTCCTCCACTTCCCTGCCTTTTAAATGGCCCTCTTTGCTTCATAGAGGCACGAGGCAAGAGGCCCGAAAGTATTAGAGCGGTATTTAGGGGGGCATGCAGCTGTTTCTGTAAGCACCGCACTTTTAACCGCACAGTGCAATGGCCGCGTACGTACAGGACGATAAGGCTCCACAACTGACACGTATATCGTCCTTATGACTTCTGTAGACAATCCCCCAGGTCACTTTCGCTGCTCACGCGATTTGAATATAGATTTTTGTAAATTGCCTTGCCTACATATTGAGGTCTTCATTTAATTATTTAAAATACATAAATAATCGCGCAAAGAGCGTTTTTAGAGCTAATAGTTTACAAATGTAGCTTATTTGTATAAAGTTAGATAATTGCCAGAAATGTATATATTCTTAGAATTGTAAAACTCTTCTACAGAAAACTCTTCTTGTAAAATGATAACAAAGTTAATGAGTTTTTGATTAGGTACTTTTAATAATAAATAAGTGTTATATTTCTTGATATTCTTGATCTTTGATATTTTATTTGTTCCATAATATTATTTGAGATAAGTATCTACTTTTTTTTTACAAAAAAGAGGCGACATTTGGCGACTGTACCCTATAGTATACATAGCCAATCCAGTATTCAAGTTAGGTATACGAACTTGAGTTTAAAATGTATCGCGTAATGATCGCACTCCCAAAAACTACGGATTATTTCATGTACATACCTACTTATTAATTTTTAAAGAGATTCATGTGCTTAGTGGAAGTTCTTTAGATCATACATCATTTTTTGTCATCTGATAAGATAAAGGTTGTCGAAAATACATAAATCTTCCGGTTCCGGCGGCGAAAAACCCTTCCGGTTGCATAATGCACACGCCTCTGTTATGCAAATGATATGACGTCAAATTACAAAGGCATGTCCAAGGCACTGCATTGCGGTGTCCTTGAGTGCATTTGCATAAATGCGCCATTGTTAAGGACTGAACGCCCCATGCGTTACAAATTTAAGAGCCTTTTTGACCTTTTTTGTTATTTTAGTTTTTTTCCAACTTCTTATTGTGCAATCAATACTAATAATAAATCTGTAAGGGTCGGTCATGGAGTAAGTTACTTTGTTTTCAGAGATATCGTGTTTATAGGCTCTATATATGATACTGAAACTAAATTAACGATTTTTAGAATTTTTTTCTGTATGTATGTATGTTCCTCCATAACTCTGAAACGATTTAACTGATTTTCATGAAACTTGGTAGATAAACATTTGAACGTACGGGACACAAGATAGGCTACTTAATATTTTTCAACGCGGACGAAGTCGTGGGCACCAGCTAGTCATAACATAAAATCTTTAACTAAGAATTCATAAGCAGGATAATTATTACACTATTTTAAATTGTGTGTATTGAGATGATATACATACAATAAAATATAATTCTGCTACTTATGAATTCTAAGTTAAAGTTGTCTTTGCTTTGTCCACAATCACTCTGTTTACCGACTAACGAGAGAAGAATAGATAAGTAATCTCTATAACGAACTCGCGCGCAAATAAATCCGATCTAAGCTAACGGTGCTAGTACCAAAAGACATCAACGCGTTTCCGAACATAGATTTCCTCAGCATCAATAATCCTTCGAAAGGCTGTTCGGTAAGGTCGATAACCTTCATTCACTTCCCAGGGAACTACAATAGAGGGGAGCAAACAGTAGGCCAACTTTATTTAGGTACATTTTTTTATAATTTTATCTATTTGTGCATTTTATGTTGAACAATTTTACAACACAATTAATGTTTTGTTATATTTTGACTAGGTATTGTATCTATACTACTTTAAAAATGTATATACCAAAATTAATTCTCTAAATGACAGTGAAAACCTCACGGAAATCGGTTTAGTAAATTATAAAAAATGCTGACTAACAGGAGGTAATGTAAACTTAATTTTAAAATTATTTAACTAGCCTATGGTCGTAAAGCAAAAATAAATAAGCATTTTTTGAAATACAGGTTTATTTATTAACTTGTTTATATTTTTGTGAAATTAATGAAACTAATAAATACGATACGTTATTTGAAAATACTTATTTTCTAAGAAATCCATAATAACATATACCTAAATGAAATTATATGAAGCCAACCTTTTTTAACAAGTTAGTCTCCTGTTTTAAGTTTTCATTGTGTTATTGTTATAATTGAGATTGAATATCTATACTATATTATAAAGAGACAAGGATTAGTATATTTGGAATGAATAAACTCAAAAACTATGGCACATATTTTGAAAATTCTTTCACCTATAGAAAGCTATGGTACATTATCAACGAGTAACATATGTTATATCGTATTTTATAAAGTTATGAGGGTGAAGTCGCGTACAACAGCTAGTATTTGATAATTTGTAGTTTCCCGCCAAATGTGACCACAGTTCCCATACGATCAATAGATATGTATGCGGTCGGGATAGCCCTCGGATACAGTTAGCGGGTTCGACGCCCCACACGTGACGGGGGATCGACCTACTGCCTGCGACCGGCCTTGACTCGACGCACAGTCGACAGGAATGTCTTTTCTTCTCTTGTTATTCCTCAACGATATACTTTATTGCTCAATTAATTGTGCTACATTTATTTTTATATATTACTAGATGACCCGGCAAACGTTGTTTTGTTCAAAAAAAAAATTTTTTGGGGTAGACCACCCTTAACATTTAGGGGTATGAAAAATAGATGTTGGCCGATTCTCAGACCTACCCGATAAGCACACAAAATTTCATCAAAATCGGTCCAGAGTTTTCGGAGGAGTTTGGCAACAAACACCGCGACACGAGAATTTTATATATTAGATTAAAGAGTAGCAGAAACCCCGATGGTTCAATGTTGTTGGTTTTGTCAATGGTTGGATTAAAAACCTAGTGATGGGAGGTTAAAATGAAAAAAAAATTAAAAGATTAATTTATGTTGTTGGAATTAATGCATTTAAATTAGAGTTTTAATATATACTTATATATACCAATAATATATTATTAACATTTATAAACTTTATATCTACTCTTCACTGTACAAATTTAAGAAAATGAAACTGAAACACGAAATACGTCATTACTTTACAGTCAATAAAATTCACAATTTTCTCATTTTATACGTTTTTTCGAAATCTTCAATAAAATACATAGTATCAATATTTGATTTATAAAATATTAAGTTTAATTTCTTGTAATTAATTTTGCGACATCACTGACCTTTCAGACAAGATAGATTTTAACGAGACAAAAAAATTCACGTTATAACCTCAACCGCAAATAAAATTTCAGTTTATAGTGAAATTATTTAATTTTGATGAATATACATTCTTTTGATAGAGTTAAGAATAGTAAGAATTTTAATATTTTATGATCAAATTTCATCGTCTTATGCCCGTTTTCACCAACAGACACCTAGAGTTAGGGAACACCTAACTACTATTTAGGCCGACCATTCACGGCAGTCCGCCTTGCAGTTCGGCACTTCATGCAGGATAGTGAATGTGACTGCCGTGAATAGCCGGCTTTATGTGTTCCCTAACTCTAGGTGAGTGTTGGTGAAAACGGGCATTAGTCATCTAGTGTGATAGTGCATGGAGAAATAAAGACTAAAGTGTTTGTTTACATTGTCGACAAGGTCTAAAAAATATACATTATCGGTGGCAGGCTTTAAATTATAATAATATCATTAATTCTTATAAACAAAGAATGGTTAAAAAATTTCAGTAATAAAAGTGCTCAAGTAACCGACCGTTACTAATATTTAGGCAGGTGCTTCGAGTAATTAATTAGCAACTACCCACCCATCGCCACAATTCACGCTTGTACATATTTGTAATCGAATTTACCATATACGCCAAAAGAAATACAACTTTAAGGCTGTGGTAATAAGATTCGAAACTGTATGGACACATGGGGGAGATATTTGCAAAAACATGGCTTCGACGACGTGGAGTTTGTTCAAGCTGTTATCAAACAATGACGTTGAAACTTAATTATTAATTAATTTTTAAGTTAATTAATATTTAAATTCGCAACCTTACTAGATCACCGAAGTAAACTTTTAAATTACAATCTTTACCTTGATTTTTTAAATTTGTTATTTTAGTTTTAGCGTTTTGATTGATTGATTGAGTTTTTAAGGTTTAAGTAATAAAACTATGGTTTTTACAGTCAGCGGTTGTAAAGGTTAAGTATTATTGTAATATATAAATGGTAATAGTTATTGTAAAAATAGTAGGTATTAATAACAGAATTCTAAAATAAATTATTGTAAAAATAATAGTAGGTCAAGAAAAAATATTTTTACAGAAGTAGATGGTATCTAGTCGATTAATAAATAGACCCACAAAATATCTTTTAAATTGTGTTATTATAATAAATGTATGACTTTATAGGTTTGCATACTAAAAACTAAATTTTCCTTCTTACCTACTGAAAAAGTATATTTTATATTTGTTAGTTTTCACGTTGACTTTTAGGTATGATGTAATCTGGATGTTATCATTCTTTAAATTCTAAAGGCTGAGATAATTGACTGAGACAGGGGACAATTTTGGAAATAAATTACAATTAAATAAAAAAATTAAAAACTTTTAAATTTTTTTTATCTAAATAAAGAACAATGATATTGTGTTGACAAATGTAAGTTCCGCTTCACAAGTGTAACATCACTTTTACTTGACAAATAGACAGTTTTACTTGCTCCACTAAACTGGACTTTACTACGACCAAATAGAGTTCATTACAGTTACAATTTGAACTTCTATTTATCATTCATGCGGATACTTTTACATGTGGCAAGTAGTCGCTAATATGGTTTGCAGTTTTTTTTTAAATATATTACGACAATACTGTAAAAGAAAGTTTTATTTATGGATTTTGGTCAAGCGGTTGTTACATCTTATGTAATATTTTTACATTCTCGTACTTTTCCTTAATAACTAGTATTACAAAATAACTATGTAGTTTTAACTACAAAAATTCTTAGTTATAAAATATAAATCTGGAAACTAAATTAATATAAACTATACACTTATACCATAATACTTGTATAAATGTAAAATTCGTAATTAGCTGTATTGATTTTGTCTGTAAATTTTATTTTGAGAGCTGTGGATTTTGAGATAAATAAATAAATAAGTAAATACTTATTAGGTATGTAACTGTACTTTATAATTCTCCAATACAAAAAAAAAACTAACAAAAACTAACGAATAGTTAGTATAATCTGTCTTGAATCGTTCAGTTCGCAACCGTTGAGAAGCCGAATAGCGTCGAACTCTAAATTACGCGGAGCTATCCGCCAACGATCCGTGACTCGTATCTGCTGATCATATCTTCAGATATGTCATCAAACTATTGAGTTGCAATTAATCGACGATACAACCTGGCACAGTTAGGGAGAGTACACACCGTAAGACTATATTTTAATCTTACTATTCTTACGAACGTGATAGAACATATTTAGAAAAGTTTTTATGTAATAATCACTTTACTTTCAGAACTAGATGGCGTTTTGTGTCTAATTTCCAACTTAGTTATACATTTATACCTTCAGCTTAGTTATATACCTATATGAGCACTGGACGACGTATTAGGTACCTATTTTGTGTTTTTTATATACTTACTAGTGGTCCGCTCCCGGCTTCGCCCGGGGTGCTTTTTTGCAATCCAGCCGATGAATTACTTTAAACCGCCATCTGTGAGAACCTTATGGAACTCACAGATAAATAATTGCTGTATTGAATAAGTATTAACAGATGGCGTTATGTTAATAATATTATATAATTAAAAAAAATAAACAAAATGAGATATAAACTATCCTATCTTTTAAGTTGGACCAAATAACAGATACTTATGAAGTTTGATCAAAGTCGGTTCAGTAGTTTCAGAGTTTATCGCGAACATACATCGTGACACGAGATTTTTTATATAAGAAAGATATAAGGATGACAGTTGATCGTTTATACGCGACTTACCTAAAACTGGTCGGATATTTGCAATGATTCTGAAAGTACCTCGGATTATTACAAAATTCGTTGTTAGTTTCCTACTATCCGGTCCTTTACAATCGTACTAGGATTTTTGAAAAAAATCAGTTTTTTCCGATTACACTGCGACATATATAATGCAATTGTTTGCAATCACATTTAGAGAAAATTCACAGGAGATTGTGTCATTATTCATATGTAGAGAAATAACGATAGATGCTACTTTAGACTTACTTTGGATGCGACAGATATGTACTTTAATAATGAAATTACAACAGCTGTTGAACTATAATGTGTAAGCCCTTTAATTCCATAGCTGTTAGATCCAACAGGTTTACAGCTGATACCAAGGCTTCGTTGATAGAGCTGTCAACCTTTCTTGTAAACTCTACTTATAGAGTTTATGTGGGACAAGTTGCATAATTGGATACATTAAGACTTTTTATTTAATCCTATTAATTAATAATATCTTAAGACAACAATTAATTTATGCAACGTTTAAAATAATGTTTGCCTGTCTTAGGGATAACTTTGCTGTATAATAAGGGGAATTTTCTTCACAAAAAAGCACGATTTCTTTGCAAACATCATTTGAAACCTACTTAAAGGCAACCGTGAAATTATAGCACTTGTGTCGTTGTTTTTCTTCTCTGTCGACCTACTTGTATTTGGCGGAGTCACTGTGACCTATCGTCGATGTTTGCATGTTTAATGTCCGTTTGATTATCTGTCCACGACTGCTAATCAAACCGTCAAAATCAATCAAACAGTCTCTTCTTAAATACCGCAACAATGGTTCATTATTAATGTATTCAATTATTCATAGTTACATTAGTGATGCCCGTTTGGTGGTCTCAGGAAATACGGGATTGGATAAGGATTAGGAACATATCCAAGAAAGCATAATTAGGAGCTATGCTAATGGTGACTGATATATATATGTGCACGTAAGCTTAAATCATGCAGTATACCTGGTCCTGGACCTAATACATACCTGGAATATGAGGGATATTTATTTTTATTTTTAGACGATCCCTAGGGAACAGTGCTATTTTTTTATTATTGAAAGATAAATATTTTGTGTGATTCTGTGTGATTCTGTGTGATTTTCTGTATCACCTGACAACGTGTATCAAAATTTCATGATGATTGGTTTTGTAGTTAAGGCGTGAGAGCGTAAAAAAAATTAAATATACAAACTCATTTTAACATTTAAAATATTAGTTAGGATTGAGCGAAAATTTATTTGCCTAATATTTAAAAAACTAGTTTAAAATATTTACATTTCAATATGAATAATTCATATTCATCTATACATATAAATAAAATTGGAGTGTCTCTTTGTAATATTGCAATTTTTGTCTATCTGTCTATCTGTCTGTCTGTTTGTTCCGGCTAATCTCTGAAATGGCTGGACCGATTTTGACGGGACTTTTATTGGCAGGTAGCTGATGTAATAAGGAGTAACTTAGGCTACGTTTATTTTAGAAAAAATCTTTTATTAGAAAAAATACACCCCGGGCGAAGCCGGGAGCAGGCCGCTAGTTTCAAATATAATGAGTAAGTTACCAATTTACTACATTCTTTTTTTCCGGAATAAAAAGAGTGCTCTATATATGAGTTCTTTCGAGAGTTCCAAAGAAACTCATGATTTTTAAATAATCTGTATCTAAATCCTCATCTGCTAGGTGTAATAAATAAAAAAAAAAAAAAAAACACTATTGTAAGCAAAAAATAAATTTTGGCCTCTCGGAAAAAGTTTCATAAAAAATTCTTCATCAATAGAACGAGACACAAAAAAATGGTTTCATATAACGGAAGAACGGAGTCGACTTTTCGATACAATGACGCAAAATTGCAAAGTGATGTCATTTTTTTTTATAATCGGACAAGTCGAGACACGTGTAAATTCATAGCTATGAATAAGGTAACAATTATTTATGAACGATCGTAATGATCTCCTGTTATACTGATGGGTCAACGTCCGTGGAACACACTCGTACGCATGTTCTTGTGTCGATGATCAATCAGGCAGCCAACAATGAATTCGTTTCACACTAAATATGACCTTTTTTGCACAATATGATATATCGTTTTAATTGCCACTTAGACAAAACTTATTAATATAATAGGTATGTGTGTGTGAGTACCACCAGACACAAACATACACGCATATAATAAAGCGCTCGTGAACGCACACGCATAAATAATATATGCACGCACACATGTGGAAATATAATACATGTATTTTATTATCCTTATCTTTTATATATATAAAAATCTCGTGTCACGATGTATGTTCGCGATAAATTCTGAAACTACTGAACCGACTTTGATCAAACTTCATAAGTATCTGTTATTTGGTCCAACTTAAAAGATAGGATAGTTTATATCTCATTTTGTTTATTTGTTTTTTTAATTATATAGTATTATTAAAATAGCGCCATCTGTTGATACTCATTCAATACAGCAATTATTTATCTGTGAGTTCCATAAGGTTCTCACAGATGGCGGTTTAAAGTAATTTATCGGCTGGATTGCAAAAAAGCACCCCGGACGAAGCCGGGAGCGGGCCACTAGTATATATATATAAAAATTTCGTGTCACGTTGTTTGTTCGCGATGAACTCCCAAACTACTGAACCGATTTTGATAAAATTTCGTAACTATATGTAATTTGGTCCAACTTAAAAGATGGGATAGTTTTTATTTTGAACCAGGGCGAAGCCGGAAGCGTGTAGCTAGTTATTTATAAACTTTAATACTATCGAACCTAGTATAAACAATATATAAATTTAATTAAGCATTTCTTTAATATGTTTCTTAAAATGAAATAAATAAATAAATAATTAAGTGTCTTATCAATTATAGCTTTTCTTATAATTTTATTCACTATAATTTTTTTTTATTCATTTAATACTTTCATTTTTGATTTCTGAAAAACAAGCTATGCTTAGTAACTCAGGTTATTGAACAATTTGTTTCATGTAAAAACCTATCTGTAATTCATAATAATGAAAATTTTTTTTATTATTTTTAATATTGATCAACAGATCTCAATTACCACATCAATTGAAATGAAATTTATTGTAATATAATCTACTGTGATTGATTGATTAGATTGTCATGATGTAAAATATGTGTAGAAGAATGATAATTTTGGTGTATCCGAATACGCGGCGGGTTTGGCCGGGTCCTGCCGAAACGGCTAGGACAGGTTCCTTAAGCTAACGGTACACTGACCTCAATAAGGTTTTCGGTACCGGCTTTTGAACCTTGGACACTACGTAGAAATATTATTAAGTATTTTTTGTTTTATTCCTTTTTCAGTCCAGTTTTCTCATACTACTAACATATCATTAAAAAACTGCAATTAGTCCATAAGATTTTTTATTTTGTTTAACATATTATTGTTGACATTATCATTTATTATTTTATTTTTGTCAGTTTAGAAACTCATTTGATAAAATTTTGATGAAGATTTTAGAGAAATAAAAAAAATATGATATTTTGTTGTTGTTATTAAGGTTTTGTTTACTGGAGATTATCAGGCAAAACTTTAACCATTTCAGCCTTTTGAAAAAGATATATTTTTAAGACATCCCCTTTTTATACTATTTTTAAATTTACATAGAAAAGATTATACAATTTTTATATTTCACTAAAATACTCGTATTAAATAAAATAATAAATGAGACAGAACCATTTATAAAACGTAAATATTAAAAAAATTTTTTTTTTTTCACTTTACATACGATTCAAAATTATAAAGTAATTTTTACGTCGTTTATGATCGATAACATAGAACTTTACATCAAGTAGCACACTACTAGAACACTCCTAGTACATATAAGAATACTACTAGTAAGTGCATTTTAGATCACTAGGTAGGTACTACACTATTAGATCATTGATCTATAATTTTTATCTATCATCTAATATCAATATTTAATTTAAAAAAACCCTCTCTTTTAATACATTTTATTCAAAATGATTTGTTTTCATTTTGTCTGTTATTGTACACAACACTTTCTTCTCGATTGCGTCATTGCATCCGCATTGAAGAGGATGTTTTTGTGCATACAGGATACAACATTGCTTTATCCGATTTTATAATTACATTAAACTACTTTGTGGCTGAGAACGGATTTAATTTTAAATCTATATGCAGTTTGCCCTCATAGAATCAACATTCCTAATCGGTAGCATTCATCAATATGTACTAATAATAAATCTGTAAGTGTCGGTCATGGAGTAAGTTCCTTTGTTTTCAGAGATATCGTGTTTATAGGATCTATACATGATACTGAAACTAAATTGACGATTTTTTTAGAATTTTTTTCTGTATGTATGTATGTTCCTCCATAACTCTTAAACGAATTAACTGATTTTTATGAAACTTGGTAGATAAATATTTGGACGTACGGGACACATGATAGGCTACTTAATATTTTTCAACGCGGACGAAGTCGCGGGCGCCAGCTAGTTATTACTATTATGATAAGGTGTGACTGGCAAGGTTTTGGACTACTTAGTAAAATCTATACTAATACAGTAAAGATGATGATGAGTTTGTCTACTAGTCAGATTTTTACATTTGGTAGCCCAATTCTTAGCTACCGAGAATTATCGAGAATTACTGAGAAGAGCCGACATGTACATATCTTTGGCAATTTAAGTTAAGCAGCGTGTGTAACTATAACCACAGATGCAGCTAGTAAATGACGAAGGAATAGAAGACGATAGCCAAATAGGTTAACATAATAAATCGAACCTGCTTCTGCCGCCTCGATAGCCTAACGTTCACCCCACTCAGCGCTATATCGCTTATTTATAGAACAATACTGGAACGCCGAAGTAATGTAAGAGTAGTGTAAGAGCAACCTAATAATGCCTCCATCCACAAATGCCGCTATTCCGCATAGCTCATTAAAAATATTATTATATTATTTTACCGTAAAAATTCAAATTCCGTTACATTAGAGCTTCACTAATAAAAACTGGAAATACTCATTTAAAACTTTTTTTTTGTTTACATTTTGTGCTAGAAGCGAAAACTTAACTTAATTTGGAAATCTTAAGTAATTGTAAACAATGAGTTTCTGTCTTAAGGGGACGTTCAAGTATTACGTAACGCAACTTTGGGGGAGGGGGGGGGGGGGGGTCTTGTAAAACGTTACGATACTTTACAGGGGTGGGAAAAATTGCGTTACGTATTATACTTGAACGCCCCCTAAGAATATTTTAAACTTGTTTCTTTCTTTAAAAAAAACCCTTGAATTCTATGATTTTTAAGATGAAAAATTGTTTTATAAAGATATTATGTATTATTTTGAAGGTTGTCTCAAGTTGTGTAAAAATATTATGAAATAAAAATAAAAAATTACAAAGGCACAAACTGGTGACAATTTTACACGAAAATATATAAAATATATTTAATTTTAGCCCTAAACACCTTTATGATACTTAATAATACCTATTAAGTTAGGATAACGAATGTGGTCTATCAAAAATATTTTTAGTTATATATTTTTCAGGTGTGGTTCGATTGGCAGAATGACTGATGAGTGTTTTTTATTGTAGTTTATAAAATTCATATTTTAAGACATTTAATAATATCTATATAAAAATAAATTATAAAATTTATTATTTTTCGAGTCATTAGAAAATGGTTAATTAATTTTATGGTAACATTAGACATATATGTTCAAATGTGATACACCTACCTAATAATATTGTCTCTCTTTTTTATTTCAAATCTAAACAACGTAGTTAAATATAAATCAAAAATGAAAACAGACTAAGAGATATTTTGTACACAAAATTGAAGCATACACATACCAACTTAACATTTTATATACGAGAAAACAATAATAAAGATAGGTGAATTATAAAAATTTTGTAAAAACTGTCTACGTTGTTATTAATTATAGTTCATACAATCTTCAACCAAAAACTAAGGAACTAATTTTTTTTTTAATTTTTGGCCGACTGTACAAGTCTAAAATAACTTAATTCTGTGAATCACTGGTATGTACGGTTAGACGTTTCACTTTTTGAGCGCCAACAAACGTCCGCAAAACCTCAATACAAAAGTCAAGTGAGCCTCGAGTGGTTTTCCAACAACTCATTCTGTGTGCAAAGACTGGTGGAAAAGTAACACAGAATTCGATGACAGGAAACACTGTGACTGATTGGCGGTGGATTTGAGAGAGCTCCGTGGAGATAAATCGATTGGACACAATCAGTTTCTTTTAACAAGTGCTTTATACATATTTGCATTACCAATATTCATTGGTACTTATTTTTATCATAATGTTAAGTGGAGATACTTATACGGCTGACGGGTTATATTTTAAATTGTTAATCATTTATTGTTATATTTATCCCACGGAAATCCTACTTCCTACTATAAATGCGAAAGTTTGTGAGAATAGATGAAATTTGACACACAGATAGTTTATTACCTGGATTAACACATAAGATCCTGGAAAATGTTAAGTACATATATTAATGGAGATCACGACTTGATAATAAAATAATTTGAGAGATTTTATTTTACAAAAAATATTATCTGCTAAATTTTGACAATGTCTAATGTGGTACAATGTGTGTTATGGGTTGAATAAGCGCCGTGCTTCGGTTGCAGGCGAGCGATTCCGACGCGTTGGTATGGTGATGCGCATGCGCACGTGTCTGTACAGTTATTGTACGGACCGTACGGACCCGCGTGACGTACAACACGCTCCGCGGAGCGCGAACAAGGCCGGACACGTGGTTACACCCTCTATAGACTAAATGCTAGAAACCAGGGATCTAACCACTAAAAATTTCATTGCAAGTTCAGCGATGTCGAAAGCTAAATATATAAGAGTTCTTATGAAAATATATAACTTAAAAATTTTCACATTGTCATCATCCTTTTTTTTGTCTTTCTATATGTTGCCTATGTATGTTTTTATATGTCTTTTGCTACAAATAAAATTATTCTACAAATTATTCTATTCTATAAATTCTATTCTATTCTGTTCATCCTTAGAACAATATATTTAATACTTGCATACATATTATGTTTTGTTTGTATGATAGAATTATGCATACACCCTAGGAAGTTAAATAATGTTATTGTTTGCAGTTCAAATGAGGCATTAAATATGTTGGCATCGTTTACTTCGGCCATAGGGATAGCAATTTGTATACATTACATGTACTTATAAATGTTTTTTTCTAAATATCTTTCTTTCATATAATTGTAATTCAATTTGTAAAGATAACAAAAGGTAAAACTCTCAGATGGCCTGTGAACATCAAAGAGCGCGGCGCCGAAACGCTTCCCTAAACATAACCGTTATACCGGACAAGGACCTCTCTGTAAAGACTCGTTTATATGGCCTAAAAGTTTTACGCTATCATCCTCATCCAGTTTAGGTTTAAAACATATAATTTTTAAATTTTTATTTGACTCAATTCCCCTATTATTAACTTGTCTAAAAAATTTAAACTTACAAGGGTTTGGTCTTACTATAATCACGGTATTATACTATATAATACAAATTGAGTTATCTGGTTTTCCGCAAATCAAATAACCAATAAACTGATTCCATTCATCAACTAATAAAAAAATCCATATTGGAAATATTGAAACTTGAATTTCATGATATGTTCATATAATATCAAATGAATTACTTCCAGTGTATAGGACAGCAAGTAATTGGTTCTCGGAAAGACAAAAAAAACAGTTTAAGTATTTCAAAGTGCGTGTGAACGCGACCTAACAAGATTCCTGACAGACTCGCTCTCAATGAAATGTGGGTCAAGTTTATTGACAAATCAGGACATTGCCCGCTCTCTGTCTCGCTCGCACGTAATATAGCGTTATCTCTCTCGCATCACGCAGGTTGTACAGGCCTGCAATGTTTGTGCTTGCAGGCGACAAAGACCTTTTGTCTATAGCAGTAAAGTTGAATTTAGCCTTCAACGAAGTAAATTTGTCAATGTTTAACTGGTCAGTTCATCGGCAGGACAGCACGAAGGGCATAATGTGGGCTTGGGCACTATAATCATTTACCTCTGTTGGATACATTTGAATAAGTCAAAATATTAAATAAATATTAGGATTTGGGGATCACTTATAGTTTACTTTATAACTTTAATACTTAGTTATACTTTCATACTTATAAACTTCAAGAATATTTATGAATGCAAAGGATCCGATTATTTACAAAAAACTTGTCGAAATTCACCTACATGTCATTATTGGGAAAAACGAAACGTACTTTCTTTGTTATTGTGGAAAAACTTATTTCCTTTTATACTCAACAGTAGGTAAATCTAATTGCACTACTTACTGAACAAAACAAAAAAAAGAAAATCATTTCTCAAACAATTTATGACAAAAAAATGCTGTCTTACTTAATTACATGTATAAAACATACAAGATAAACAGGCATAAATTTTAAGTCATTATTATTTGACATTACGCAAAATTCGGTTGGACTTTCCGGTATGGATGAAACTTTGTTAAAAGGAACTTAATAAAGGAAAAGATAACACTGCTACAAATGAAGTAATGAAACAAAAAACAGCAGCCAGGCTATTAGACGGTCTACTTATTGTGGGTCCATTTTATGGAACAAATTAAGACATTACAAGAATTTATTCATTTATTCACAAAGACTTAATAATTTGCAGATATTTACTTCTTATAAATCGTCAAATAGGTTAGAATTTTAGGAATAGTATATTTCACTAGGAAAGAAAGCAACTATTCCTTGACAGAACTAACTACCTACTGACTATGTACTTCTTGTGTCTCTACAAGGCACATACCCCTATTTCCTATTCCCTATTCCTATCAGGGTTTGCAGCGCAGTTGCAACGTTTGTGGTGTTGTCAGCTTGTCTACCTACTAGGTAACCTTCATAAGATAAAACAACTCATATAATGTTCATTTTCATCAATAGCTCTAAATCAGCAGGTAGTAAATTACAGAGGATATTTATCCCCATTAAAATCTATTAGAATGGATGCCCATTATCCAATAACAATATTGTAAACACCCCTTCTATTTACATCCCTCTAATGCCGGAACGAACCGGATATCGCTTTAATGGCTGCCGGATGTGTGATCAAGTGTTCAAAGGTGTAATACGAAACGACCCTTCACTGGGTTACTGGGTTATAATTTGGGTAAGACTCGAATCTTTCCTTGGGAACTTGAAATCATAGAAAAAATGCAAAATAATAAAATAATGTTTGAAAAATTATAAATTATTCTATAGAGTATAACTTCTATAGAGATATTTGTATATGAGAATGGGCGAGCAAGAATTCACATATTAAAATAAGTATCTATACTAGGGCCATTGAGAAGCGATACCAAATGTAAACAAAGTTACCGCAAGGTCATTTTTTTTGCAGGGCTTTAGCGCGGCGATGTCCGGGTTGTCCTTGAATATTATTATCAAACGGAAGCTCGTATGCTACATTGTCTCTTTCTATCTTGTGTCAAATAGATACAACATAGAAAGAGATAATAGATTGTCAGTTCAAGTAAGGTGAATAAACTTTTGTATCTCACCAATTTGGCTCTACTTTAGTAATTTAGATATATCTGCATACTGCACGTTTATAGTTTTTAGACTGATTTGATACGTAACAACAATTGGGATGATTTATCATTGGGCAAGTGTATTTTTATTATTGTATTCGTATTTAAATTCCCACACAAAACGTGCACATGTTTATTTTTTTGACTAAAATTCCTACCTGGCGTCGAATTCAAATATTGACTGATTGAAGGGTTGGCGGGACATCTGTCGCAGGTCTTTTATTGGTGTTGCAGAGAAAGCCACACGCGATGGGAAAGGCTTCGAATTTTGGGTAACATGTGCGCCAAAGAACCTTATTGTTCGACGCGCATGTGTTTCTTTTTTAAACATTTCGTTTCGCTTAATTTTCTTTTCCATTTTTTTAAATAGGAAACGCCATCGGAGAAATCTTGCCCGCGAGCGATAAACGCCTCTTTATTTTGTGGCTTTTTTAATTATCTTTTAATTTAGCTAAGGGACAACCCTCTTGTGTAAAGGAAAACCTTTTATGAAAAGACAAGACATAAATGCCTTACTACATTATAGTGTCGAATACATTATAATTCACAGACATCTAAATACGAATTATTAAATATTTTTAAATTATGCACTTCTATGGAGACGAAATTTTATGTGTTATTTAGAATTTATAACTTTTATATGTATTTTTATATGTAAGTATATATATTTTTTATATTTATATGTATTTAACAATATGTTTATATTATGTAATAGATTTATCTTCACATTTTTGAAATAGAATGAGTAGTTTTAAAGATAAACTCCTAAATGCATACTTAATGAAGTGAATAAAAAATTCAAAAAAATAGCTCAACGATTAATGCTTGTATTAGAGTTAAACGGGTGCACATGCATTTTTATAATAATTCAATATAGCCTATTTCGTTCAAACTGTTTCTATTAAACCTTAAGAAAATAAATTTGCAATTAATAAAATAAAATACAAGATTTCATTTATCGAAATGAATGCATGAACTGTACTAAGAGCGTATATTTAATGAACTTATCAGTTAGTAGTGGCAGAGCACACTGCGTTTCGCAATTATTTGGGTAGACTGTCTGGCCGCAGTAACCAACGTGAAACAACAACAAATTTGCTGTATTTCGGTGAGTGAGTAAAAATGATTATCCTCTCCGATTTCCCTGAATCATTTATCTATCCTATCAAGGTCGAGAGCGAGCTTTTATCCCCTCTTAGTGTTGCTTCAGTTCAATTGAACTCAGCTTTCCTGCAGACCTTTACATTAAAAACAATTATCAAGTAGGTATTGTGGGAATCTATGTCACTTATTTTTTTTTTAAATACTCCGAAAAATACAAACCGAAAGCCAGACGAAGATGGATTCTGTGTCATAAAAAAGGTGTGTTTTGTCAGAGACAATACATTACAAAAATCATCTAAGTAGATATTCCATAAGATTATAAAAGTATACGATTTCTAAGTGATTTAGGTCACAGGAGTGGCGGTCCAGGTGTTCGAATTAGGTCTAGTCTAGTCACTGGACCGGTCTGGTGCACTTCAAGTTTAGATGCGCAGCTTTCTCCTCCCACCATCCTTCCTCCATCAGTACTCCCCTCCCCTCCCCTCGCGCGACCGCCTCTGTCCCCTCTACTCGCCTTATAATTTTATTGAAAGCCAATCTAGATTTGATTTTATGTCTCCATTTCCAATATAATATAATAAGTAAAGTTCCAAAACGTCCAATGTACCTACTATACTACGCAGCGAATAAGTAAAGTTTCAAAGCAACGTTTCATGCATTCATGTCTAGTAAATATATTTCAGGAAATAATAGTAAAATTATAAAGTTGTCAGTTAAAATTACTAGAAGATCCTACTACTTAATATTATAAGGAAAATTAGCGAGGATGGATGGTTACAAACATTACTCTTTCACGCACGGAATTGATGACTGTAATATAGATATGACAACATAGACTATTAAATGTCCCTTTCACAGACAGACAACTAGAAGCGAGTTGAACAAATTATAAAATGACAATTTTTTTACGAGTAGGTAGCAAGTATTACAAGTAAAATTGGAACCGAATAATTAATTATTTTTTGTCACTTGGGTTAGTTATAGTGGTTGTATTACAGTAGTTAGGTACAGATATAAGTATAAAATAATAAAATGATTGTATGTGGCGTAGGTACGGTAGCGATCAGCTGATGCGCATACGACGCTTGCGCGCTTTCTCCCGCAATGGCCAATGTCCGCGGACATGTTAGCTATTCTGCGCCCGTACTATTCGATCGGGTTCGCGTATGTTGTTTGGTATATCAATGTTAGTTTTATATCTATGCTCGTATATAAATGAATTATTTATCAAATAACAATAGAAAGAGTGAAAAATAATAGATCCTCTACCTATATGCAACAACAAACGACAATTCCATAATTATGTGTTGGTAAGTTGGAAAAGAGACGTGTAAAAAACCTCCACAGGTTTTAGATGCCGCCATATTTAATCTAAATAGATATAAAACTAACATTGATATACCAAACAACATTGTTTGGTATATCAATGTTAGTTTTATATCTATGCTCGTATATAAATGAATTATTTATCAAATAACAATAGAAAGAGTGAAAAATAATAGATCCTCTACCTATATGCAACAACAAACGACAATTCCATAATTATGTGTTGGTAAGTTGGAAAAGAGACGTGTAAAAAACCTCCACAGGTTTTAGATGCCGCCATATTTAATCTAAATAGATATAAAACTAACATTGATATACCAAACAACATTGTTTGGTATATCAATGTTAGTTTTATATCTATGCTCGTATATAAATGAATTATTTATCAAATAACAATAGAAAGAGTGAAAAATAATAGATCCTCTACCTATATGCAACAACAAACGACAATTCCATAATTATGTGTTGGTAAGTTGGAAAAGAGACGTGTAAAAAACCTGCACAGGTTTTAGATGCCGCCATATTTAATCTAAATAAATGGACATTGAATTATTAAAAAATGTGTAGCTAAACATAAAACTCGAAAACGCCTGGACCAATTCGGCTATTTTTTTACAATTAATATTCGTTCAAATCCTTCATATAAAGAGAAAATTTAGAAAAATTTGACATCCGTGTGAAACTGCGTGTGGTTCGCTATTTAAAAATAATAACTTTTTGTGGGCTTTTATAATTACTATATTATATTAATAAATAGTCACACATGGTTTCCAGAAACCAGTAGATGTGTAAGCCTTTTGTTATTTGCTTTTGGGTCATTTGAACTTTGAAATTATAATGCAAAAATAATCTTGGGGTTTTACGTCTTATTTAATCAAATCGACCTTTTCGTCATACAAGCTTGTGAAAGAAGAGCCAATGATTCATGGTTCTAGCTACTGTAGTTAGCCAATGACTGTCAACTGCGTAATAATCCTTGTAAGTTTAATTCTTAATTTAATTTCGTTTAATAGTTTAACTCATCGAAAGAGTTTAACCTGCCAACTTGACCAGAACTTAACCAGAAATTTGCTATGGTGACTTACATAATTATTTAACGAGCACTTACTATCTATTTGATTAATAATTTTCATTTGTGGAAGTTCTATTATATAGAAACAACAACATTTGAACCTAATACCTGCTCTATCTGCAGAAGTGGAGCCTTTGAATTAAGTGATCTGACCTGACGTATACTATAAAGATATCAAAGACCAGAAAATGACTGGATTTATGTGCATAAAGACACTTGTATAATAAAAGCAGTTTTTTTAGTTCTAACCAGATAATCTATGAAACTATGAGTAGGAGTTGAAATTTTTTTTGCAACTTTGCTTAAGTACTTAGTCAGATTCTTGAGTAAAGTTATAGACTAAGATACTTAAGGAGCCGAGCAAAAAGATAAAAAGTCAGAAATAACGCTAAGCAAAAACTAAATAATGGTGCGGGCGTTGCCAAAGTTGGTATTAGGTATAAGTCTATAAACAAGATTCAGTAGAATATGATGTTAGTGAAACGCTTGTGAATTATCAAGAGTGTGAGAAGTGTTTCAAAGACATTATAATATACTGCAAGCATATAAAATTGTGCCAAAACCACAGTGCTAATAATTTTGACCAATAATTATTCCACAAGAGGGCATATCTAATACTTTTACTTTCGGATGAGACAATATTAAATTTAGGTTAAAAACCAGCCAGATTTAAAGGTAAATATGTAAAATTTAGCCACAGTCCGTCATTAGAGTCGGTGGCTAGATTAGCCCGCTTTTCTTGCAATCAACTAGTGTGCACTTGACATTAAAAGGCGGTGTTGCCAGTTCGCATGGTCATTGCCGCAGCCGGCGTCGGCTGCACGCGCATCTCCGTTCGCGAGTGAAAGTTGCGCAGCCCCGCCCCGCCTCCGCCCTCACCCCCGCGGTCGCCCGTAAATGTGTCACTGTTAGACCTTAATACTCGCTTCTAGATCGGCATGCTTATAGCGCTTTGTTCTATAACTTTCTTCTTTATTTGCTCTGTAACCGTGACATTGTCGCTGCGCAGACGTTCTGTTATGCCGATGATAAGGCACCTTGTAAGCGCAGCAGAGAAGATTTTCACTGTGTGAAGAAAACGATGATCGTTAAACATAAGCTTCTCCCAAACGTCTCCCCAGCGTGTCTTCATCATCTTCATTGTCTACGTCGCTGGACGTCCACTGCTGTTTATAGATCTCGCTCATAATTTTCCATTAGAACTGGTCAGAAGCAGCTTGGTTCTAGCGTCGACCTGCGGCTCTCATTAAGTCGTCCGCACACCTCTATATTGGCACTACAAATTAACAATCCCTGATCTGGGGATTGTCGGTGACTTTCGTTTATCTACGGATCTCCTCATCCCTTCCCGCAGCTTATTAATCGACATTGAGCTTTCTCTCAAGGTCCAATAGTTATATTAAAGTTTCAGCGCTTTATATCATTAGCAAAATATTTGTTTTGAGGCTTAGGAATTTTGCACAAGAAGATGTCTCGGAGATTATCGAACACTGCCCGACCATTTTGTATAACATTATACACATAAAACATGCGGTATACGATTTTTGATATGGTAATAATACAGCGGCCTCTTTGAAGTTAATTTTTGTACTGTAACTCACTTATTTTGAGTATTAGCTGTCTGGGGTATTCTTTTGGTATTATCGAGCAACTTTAATCTTTTAAAGTATTTTTTTATTAGAACATTTTTTTTGTGTTTCAAAGACTGATTTACTCGCAATAGGTGGCAATTATGAAGTGGGTAAACATAACACTATTTCAAAAGTTATAACGTCATAGATCATCAAACAGGCTTTCAGAGAGTAATAGACGTTCGAGGCCGAGATGAGACATATCACATCCTTCACTTGAAAGAGTCCGGGGTCCGGGTGTAAGTATTAACTTACTAAGTGGTGAGTGAGTCACGCTAACTTAAGGTGATCTGTGGGCGGTAAACGGAACCAAGTTATTCGGGTCACACCTCTTGTTTGACACTGATGGTAGTATCTAATTTTAATTTTAATTTCATTTCATTTTCATACAGAAGCTCTAAAAAGTCTAATATCTCTATCAGTCTGCTAAATTTCATTCAAATATACCTATATATTTTGATAAAGAATTCCGAGTTATTTTTGGACATAAATGATATATTTCCAATTTAGTCTTTGTTAAACACTTAATTTTTTAAGTAACATGCCTTAATATATCAAATTATAAATAATTTTAAAATTGAAAATTTTATCGCATAGCAAGATTGTCAATGATTGAATTGAATTTAATAAATAAATATTTATTTATACAAATAAATATTACACATGTCTACAGGATACATAATCGTAGTACCAAATACCTATCGACAAGAGCGTGCAAATATTTCTATTTTATTGTTTTAATCTATTGCAAATTTTCTGTAGTAGAAAACACCGGGTTCAGAAGCCATAAACTTGGCAGCCCGTCTGGTTGCAGTAACCATAGCACCTTACACAAGATCACCGTTAAATAACAGCGTGTGGGTTGTTGAGTTCGAGTGAGTAGACTTAATTGAAATTTTAATTGAGTAATATTGAATTAATAACAATTTCATACGCCACTTAAAAAGGTCACAAGTTTAAATGTGTGTTTGTTTGTTATCTACAATTAGCCACAATGTAAAAGTGTAAAAAAGTGGATCAGGTGTCGGTTCGTTCCTAATACCAACCATGTTCAAGTGTTCTGTTAGTTGGGCATTTACATAAAAATTAACAGTTACATCGATGAGGTAACTTGTTTATTGAGTTTTACACTCCACCTAGTGCTCTCGAATCTTTCAAACATCCGACTATATTTGCTCGGATAAAGTAAGTAGATAATTATATCACGTCTGTATAAATGAAAAAAAAAAGTCTTCAAAAGAAGCGCATATTATTTCACATAATTCTGTAATGTGCTGAAATAATTTTGTTGTTTAATTTCAAATGTTTTATATTATTTTGATGTCAGATAATATAAGATAGTTACTAGCTGACCCGGCAAATGTTGTTTTGCCAAAAAAATTTTTGGGGTGGACCACCCTTAACATTTAGGGGTATGGAAAATAGATGTTGGCCGATTCTCAGACCTACCCGATAAGCACACAAAATTTCACCAAAATCGGTCCAGCCGTTTCGGAGGAGTTTGGCAACAAACACCGCGACACGAGAATTTTATATATTAGAATATTATAGAATAATAATATATCAGAGATAATAGAGATAGTGGGTCAAATGTTCAGCTTGCGAAACAGCAGTCACATGTGTATACTTTAGAAGTGGCAGGGCATTCTGCAGTCATAACTGAGTAGCAAGACTAAAGCAGTAACCACCCTCTCACAGAAGAACACGTTCAAAAAACATGAAGTATACTATAATGTTTCAGTTAGCGAGCAAGGGACAACGGCTCATTTTATCTTGTCCGGTTGGCAGCGCATTTGCAATTCCCATCAAGTGGCTAACAGTCCACAAACAACGCAATAAAATATATGTTCTACAAATGCGCTACCGCCCGTAGCAGAAAAAAAAGGGCTTAGGTATCGAAACACTGAAATAATAGAATCACTCTTTTTCGGGCCAAGCGTTTTAAAACATCCTTCTGTATTTCCGAGTTTATATAACCCAAATCTTTTCAAAGTTTAAGTGAATAAGCACCTTCTGTGTGAGCTCGTTCCATCATAGGCCTCCTTGCCAGAGATTTTATTTTTTTATTAAAGATGGGTTGTTGGCCAAGAGCAAACCCATCTCTAATAAAAAAAACCACCGTGAAATAAACACATGCTATATTATTTCAAGAAGATTCTGTAAGATGGTGGTTACAGCTGTTAGATGGGCTGCCCAATATATATGACTGCGAAACGTAGTCTCAAAACTAAATTATCAAAATTATAATATAAAGACAAATTAAATTTAAATCAATTAAAAATAAGTGATTAAGTATTAAGTAAACACTTTAAAAAAATGTTTATATATGTAAATATTTTGAATTCAAAATTAAAACTAGAAGTATCAACATTATTGAATTTCTTAAAGAAACTTAAAAAATAATAATTATTAAATTTTTTTCCACACTTAATTAACTTGTTGTTTATACAATAACAACAAAACGTTATAATACAGTTTTAATACTTTTTAAAGGTTCGGTATAATTTAAAATCGCTAAAGATTTTGTTATAACTGAAGTTTTCATTTAATATTAAAACTTTTAATTTAAAATTACTTTAAAATATTTCACATATTCAATTATTCGACTAAATTCAACATATTAAATTAGTTCACATCCGCTACGTGAGTTTTCAATTAAAATAAATTTTATCTAATAAATAAAAAAATAAAAAAACTCAAAACATTTTGACAACTCACCTGCACTGCAGCAAAGTATTAGATGAGATTTTGAATTGATGTCAAGTTGAATACATTATAAACAGAGTTCAGAGTCAACGTCAATCCAGCTGCCAATATTCATATAACTTTCATTCGCACTACCCAATGATAGTGTATTTGTGTACTAGATAATAATTCGGTGTTAAAAATCACTTGGGCCTTCAACAGTGTACAAAAGACAATCCGAGAGAGGTACGATAGTGGGGAAGTATTACTAGAAAGAGATAGAGCACTTGGGTTAGAGGGTAGAAAACCTAGTAAGGTTAGAGGGTAGAAAACCTAGTAAGGCTATATCGAAGTATTCAGATATCCCATTGATATTTACGACCCAATAATTTATCATGACCCCACAAAACTAGTAGATATAAGATCATAAAAATAATTGTCCAACCTTATTATATGTGTCTACTTACCTAATATTTAAGATTTTAACTGCTAAAAGTGCAGCAATATCAAAGATAAATTTACTATATATTATTATATAATTTACTATATTTTATTCATTTAAAAAAATGTCTGTTACATTAATGGTAATACTTGGTTTATTTTTATTTTTTATGTAATTACTAAATATTTTGTCTGAAAATAAAATATTCATTTATTATTATTATTGTAATATAATTTACTAGAAATTTAAAGGCATTTAGAAAATAGTCTGATAATATTAATATATTATATTAAACTATATTAAATATAATTTTTTGAGATTCGATTTAAGTGAATTTCATTTGCGAAGTATTGTAAGTGAAAACGCAAAGAAATTCTGGTTGTAAAACTAGCGTACTGCGGCTGCGGTAAAAGCTCGCCCGTTAAAACTGTAAAAAAAACCTGTCGCGTGACCTTCTGGTTATCAGCCGAAAACCGCGCGTCCGCGCATGCATACGGGAAAAGGCCTACTTTTCTGATCACGTATCACACTATCAACATACCGGTATTTTGACATCTATCTGTTCGCAAAAACACCAATAGAACAAATCATGCAGTTAGAATAAAAGCTGTCTCTCGGTTAGTAAAAAAAAGAGGAAAAAGAAAAAAAAGGAAAAGATGCGATTGGCATAAATAAACAGGTCGATATCCTCTCGAATATTTATATACAGGGGGTGTGTGAAAAACAATAAAATATATATTAAAAAAACTGTTGTCCAATTAATCCACAGGCTGTTTCACATTCGCGTCACTGTCACCGTCACTGTATTGATGCCAATTACAAACATTTCCAAAAAAAAAACACTCGGCGCCAACGCGACGGAGGTGTTTTGATATTTTTTTTCTTTTTTTTTTAACGTACACTGTGTAAAGTCGAGGTTGTACTGTCACGAGAGCCCGGAGGTCCATTCACTGCACTCACTGTGGGTCCGAGGCGGGCGCGGGCCGCGCGTATGTCGATCTGACTGACGGCGCGGGCGCACCCCACTCACTTCCCACCAAAAATTTTCTACCACCACTGCGTATTCAGGACGCACCAACTGAAGCGGTCAATGGCCCGCTACCGCTACAATAACGCGGCACGCGACCGCGCTACGCTCCGAGCTACGTACTACGCAGCTACAATCTCTTTTAATAACGACTTATCATTTTTAGAGAAACATTATGACTATGTACATTGTATAATCGCCCTTTTCCTCTGTATATCTGTATGTATGCGTTAATCTCGGAAAATCGATGATTTCAGTTCCATTTCCATAGATACAAAAAGGTGATAGATAATTTGAGGTTGATGAGGATAATTTATTTTTATTATTAATGAATATCTTATTTATGATATTATCACGGTTTCGGCCAAAGAAGTTGGTAAAAAAGTAAGTTTCAAACGACGGTTTTCGCCTGCGTTTCCAAAACCTATTAGTATAAATTTATATAACGAATCACAAAAATATAGGTTTTATATAGATCTACAAAAATTTCATTAGTAGAGTTTGTCAATATTCATAGAGAACTATCAGTAACCATATTTCCTATTAGAATTTCACACGCTATAAACAGCCAGTAATAAAATATAAGATTAGAAGTAAGAATACAAATAAGAATACAGAATGATAAAAGATAAAATGAAAAAATATCATAAATTACATAGAGAAATTACAATTATTTATGATAAATTTCTTTTTTTTTTACATAAATATAAATCATCACTGTCATGATGGTTATAATAAAAATTCAAACAAAAATTATGGGAAAAAATTGAATTAATTAAAAGCGGTGCATTTCTCTTAAAGTTGAACTGTCCTGGCGGTTGCTATCTCCTGCGTGCACGCACACTCACACAGGCGCATCTCGCGCCCACATCCAAACGCTACAGGCCTACAGACCTACAAACGGACTTTCACCCGACTACCGACTTAGCTCCGCTAAAATAAAGTCCATTATGCCTCATTCAAACGTGTATTCAATATTGTGTTACTTTAATATGTAGAACAGCCATGCTTTTCTTTATTGGCTCTCCGGTGGCCCCCGTAAAGCCTTTCAAGTTAGTTTATGGCCGATGTGCTTTGCAGCATCAGGATCGTATATTAACATTGCCTTCCAAATGTGCTTCAAATAGTGCGCACAGTTCCATCATATCACACATTGACTTTCTGCAGCGAAGTAGGTTGTGTAGGAGTTTTTTACTTATATATACATTTGCATCTTCATTCAACATGGCTTATCTTGAGCAGGTTCTAAAGAGTCTCTTGAACACAACATAAATAATAAAAATTAGTGGTTATTTGAAATTTTACTTACATGTACTTACTAATATTTTTACAGATATTTTATTGGACACACACCTAAAGTATCAAAATTATAAAAATAAATACATTTTGAACGAGTGCTTTAAATAAATATAAAAAAGAAATTTGTTCTATGAAATAATGTCAAAACTCAATTCCAAAATAGATCCGTGACTTTTCACATTTTTTTAAATATTACGAGTATAATACATTAGTTATTTTGAGAAATCTCTCGAAAACAAATAACAACAACAAATGACAAATATGATACTACTTCGTAACGAGGGGCACGCTGAAATGATCGGGAATAAGAAAAACCACATGCACGGTATAGCTAAATTGTATTTTATTGTTTTTCGAAGTATTCTCCGTTCAATTTGCACTTTTCCATTCGTGCAAACTAATCATTAAAACAGTAATTCCAGTCTGAAGTTGATGTTGACAAAATGGCTGATTTGTACGCTTCCACCGCGTAATAAATCTTTCATTCTAGGGAATGTAAAGAAATCGTTTGGGCTCAGGTCAGGACTGGACTGAGGATGGCTCATCAGCTCAACGTTTTCCTGCTTTAAAAAATCATTTGTCTTCCGAGCCGTATGGGAGCTCGCATTATCGTGATGTAAGATGATGTGACGTTTCGGGTTATTTTTTCGGAGTTAGGCTATCATTTCTGGCAAACAAACCGTGATATACCACTCGGCGGTAACCGTTCTGCGTTCCTGTAAAGGAATTGTAGCAACATGCCCCTTTTTCGAGACAAA
Source organism: Synanthedon andrenaeformis (assembly GCA_936446665.2). Classification (NCBI taxonomy): domain Eukaryota; kingdom Metazoa; phylum Arthropoda; class Insecta; order Lepidoptera; family Sesiidae; genus Synanthedon; species Synanthedon andrenaeformis. The sequence goes on along the minus strand of OW387779.2, from coordinate 317,468 downwards.
CGTAGCGACCATTTTCTTTGACACGCTGCGGGAGCGAACCACTTTCGTTGGTTTGACCTCGTCTTCGAAGACCCAAACTGCTGACTGATGTTTTCTTTCAAGTTCGTATGAATAAATCCATGATTCGTCACCTGAGACGATATTATAAACGGCATTTGACTTCCCTCCGTTGAAGCGTTGCAGAGTATTCCGGCACCAATCTACACGAGCCGCCTTTTGCTCTTCGGACAAATTGTGGGGAACCCAGCGGGAAACTAGCTTTCTTACACACAGCTCATTATGTAATATCGACTGAATTGCAGTCATTCCGATACTGATAACAGCCCGAATCTGCTCGTATGTCACATGACGGTCATCTAATATAATAGTTCGCACAGCTGCGATGTTTTCAGGCGTGACCGCTGTTCTTGGTCGATCTGCAGAAGAAACAGTGCTGAGCGACACACGACCGCGTCGGAACTCGGCATACCAGCGGTATATTGTCGTTTGACTCGGTGCTTCAACATCATAAATCGAAACAAGTTCGCTGAGACATTTATCTTGAGATAAGCCGCGACGAAAATTGTGATAAATTATGGCACGGAAATGTTCACGCGTGAGCTCCATTTCTGTTAACGACGTGTCAACTTTAAACCAACATAGTTTTTGTTTTTATTCATTTTTTTTTAATTGTTTGAATGTCATTAAGATTCTAAGAGGCCAGTATTCAAATTCTAAAAAAGGTTTTATTGTAACTCAATCCGAAATATTCTATTCCCGATCATTTCAGTGTGCCCCTCCGTATACATTAAATCGAAAGTATGGATATGTTTTTTTTTAAGCAAATTATTCAGAATTTCTGATAAACGAAGTACTAAACCTACTCAGTGAAATGTGACTGACATAACTGAATAATAAATAATAATAATTATTATTATTATTATTATTATTTACTTAAAATGTTGGCGCATACGTTCCGTCTGCATTTCGTGCAAATGTTCATTTAATCTACCAAACGAAATGCCTAGTAATATAATATTTGGTCAATTATAAATTACAAATTATAACGAGTATGAGTTTTTCTTATAACTATGTATACTGTAAGTTTTATTCAAGAAAATAGTCGAGGGAGACTTTTCTTCAGCAATAGCCGTCTGTCGACTATCAATTATGATGTAATTATAACGATGGGTTAAAATGCGTTAACGGCATATTTGGTGGTACACAATACCCTATGATGTTACGTGCTATAATCGAAATCTGTTTCACTTAACGCGAACTACCGCTCCCAAAAGTGACTTCCATTCAAAACCAATTAGTGCTATAACCGCTATAGTTCAATTAATGTAATACACCGTTGTATTGTGGCCGGCTACGAATATCATGAGACGTGGTAACCTCTCATTATCAAGATTGATCGCTCGCGAATCGCTCTTATAAACTCATAAAGCTGTGTCCACAGTGACACAGAGCCTCATTTAAAAAATACATATTTTAAAGATAGATTAGCGAGAATCAATTTAGTTTAGTTGGCGCAATCTGTTAGGATTAAAATGTCTTTGAAATTTTTTTTTGAAAAATTTTGACTACAATTCCACGAAATACTTTAACCGGGATAAAGTCTCATTTAAATACAGTCAATCAATTTTTCGCATAGTTAGTATTAAATATCACTTAGAAGTAAACGGTAACACTGCGTTGCACAGGTTAACTAGGACGACCATCATGAAATAACAGCATCTGTGCTGTTGTGTTTCGGTCAGTGTTAATAAGGAACGTCGGAGCCTATTTTCCTATACCTTCCTAATCCCCGTATAATACTAATATAATGATTGATTTTATCGGATGTTTAATCATTCACCTTATTATATCTACTTTTGGTTGATCTTTAGCTTACTCGGTGGTAGACGGCTTATCATCTATTAACATAGGAAACGCCATAGGTACTGCAAGTGCGTTGACGGCCTTAGTAAAATAAAGAAAGAGACATTTGGAAGGGGAGTGAACAGCGGAATCATGGGCAAAATCCGCTACTCGAATCAGTCAAGAAGGAATATCTAAGGTTTCACATCTCGCGATTGTGCGTATTCTTGGCACCTCTATAGCACCTTGACCAGCAAACTTCCGCAATATTTACATCCTTTCAACCGATAATATCGGATGGCTTGTTCTGTGATAGGCCATAATTGTGCGGACCCTTCTGTCCAGGACGTTCAGTTCAGTCTGAGACCATTAGAGCATGCCGAATGTATAAAAGAGAACGGAACTTCTAAGAAATTTTGTAACGCGCTCCCAAAACTCTTCGCAAACCATCTGTTTTATAACCTTCTTTCTCTTACATCTAAGGATTCCAACATGGCTATAATAACAGGCATAATTTATGTGAAAGTCGACAAACTCACTTTTAAAGCTTTTAGGATTTTTAATTATATATATTTTTTGTAACTTTATTTCAGAAATAAACCGATCATTTTCTGATTTAGCACGCCCTTAAAGAATGAGGTCAGACAGAACCACAAGCTTCTTTCCGTTCAAATTGCAATATATCGTGGTTTTATTACCAGAAAGGGATGCTTAAATAATGGTTTAACAACGAAAAGAGATAACTAAAATAAATAAATATTTGGAATGTTTTGAATACGTATACAAAATTCGGGCTATGGTTATTGAAAAGAATGTCTATGGGGTTTATTGCAGTAGTTTTGCTTTTAGAATCAATTTTCAGAATCGAATCGAAGATAGCTGTAGTAACATACATATCCAATATTATAAATACGAAAGTTTTGATGATGTGTAAGTATGTATGGGTGTTCACAACATTTTACAGTTTATAAATCATAATAACACTAATCCCCGTTTTCACCAACACTCACCTAGAGTTAGGGAACACATAAAGCCGGCTATTCACGGCAGTCACATTCACTATCCTGCATGAAGTACCGAACTGCAAGGCGGACTGCCGTGAATGGTCGGCCTAAGTAGTAGTTAGGTGTTCCCTAACTCTAGGTGTCTGTTGGTGAAAACGGGCATAAGACTATTATCAATACTAATAATAAATCTGTAAATGTAGGTATTGTATGTATGTATGTATGTTCCTCCATAACTCTGAAACGAATTAACTGATTTTAATGAAACTTGGTAGATAAACATTTGGACGCACGGGACACAGGATAGGCTACTTAATATTTTTCAACGCGGACGAAGTCGTGGGCACCAGCTAGTTCATAAATAAGTCTATAAGGACGAATACTCAGAACAAAGCCAGTATTATAAATGCGTAATTTCCGCGTAATTTATAACTTTACAGTAGTAAAGTTTACAGTAGTAACACATAGGCTATATATTTTATAAAGATAGTGGGTCGAAGTCGTGAGCAAAACCTTGCATTATTATTAACCTTGCATTATAATTAATTGTATAATTATTATCTCATTATTAATGAGAAAGTTTATGAGGTACGATGTATGAATGTTTGTTTCTCTTACTCTCAATGAATTTTCATAAAACTTTAACAGTAATATTATAGCTTGTACAATGCTTATAAAGAAATGCGGACAAAGTGGCAGGCAAAAGCTAGTGTTAATATAAATTGTAGATTTGAACATTGAATTTGAATTTACGTTTTCTGTATTTCTCTTAATACTGATCCATTCACTGTGCCCACACCCTTAGAAAAGTTTGAATGAATTCGGCGCATAATCACAGTGAATTGGCATACTGACATACTTATATCTTAATATGTTATACTGATTACTGATTACTCATTGTTTTAATTTACTGTACTTACGATAATATAAGAATTCATACAAGAATTAGTCTTTTTAGCCGTCAAAAAACTGTTTAGTTTGTTTCAAAAGCAAAAAAATCTGAAGCATTTTTTGTTTGTACGTATGACAGTTGAGCCCTAAGGAAGGTCACAGGCGATTTCCTTACCTTTAACATGGTTAAAGCCAAAATCACAAGCTATATTCTAGTATTTTCAATTATGTTTTGCCTCCTTTAAGTGCAAGTGTTATTAACGATTGCACAATCTGTTGTCATCTAAACTCATCCACATTTACACCGTCAGACCAAGACCCGCCGTTTCACGTTCCGGACGTGGTTGAGCAGGTCATGGCCTACTTTTGGATACACAGTACATCTAATCGACTAGTAGGTAAACAAGTCAAAATAGTTTACGGTAAAGTTCGGTATTCAGACTGTCAGTTTACTTGCAAAATTTCACATATAAATTATTACATCTAATGTTTTAGTTTACATGTGGTTATTTATTTGCAATTTTACAAAATGTAGATTTAAGTTTATAAATTTGGGTTAAAATTGGAAATTTATAATATAACATGGCTCTGTATCTGCTGCCTCTTGAATCAAGTCATCTAGTAAGAGATTCTCGAGACACAGGCTCTTCTCTATGAAACCATTCACTTATTAGATATTTGTGGGGATTATAACAATAAAATAAAAGTAAATAAATATTACAATATGACATTATTTAGTTCAAATAATCTATGTAACAGCTGTTTCCAAAATTATACAAAATATTAAATAATACTAACAAGTTTGTTACTTCTATTTAAACTTGTATGGTAGATCTACTACTGGACGTTTCATATAATGTGCTCCTTGTTTTAGCTGTAGTAACGGTGTGCGAACCGGACGATGATGTTTTTTGCAAATTTCGGCGAGTGTCGAAGAACGCAAAGAATGTTAGTTTATACTTAGAGACGTCTGATTAGTTTGCGCCAAAGATATTTCGATGGTTTGCGCTTTGCTATGCCTCGTTAAATTGATAAAATTTTGGGACATTTTAAACAAAGTTTACATTTCCACAGCATAATATTATTACCATTATTACTGTGTTTAAAAAGAAAACAGTATTTCGATAAATTTTTAAAATATTTTGTAAGTATCTTTAGAGGGACTCTGACAAAGACATCAACGAGTTATTTCTTTCACAGCTCATTTTTTATTTAATAGTCTGGATGCCTCCCGACCAATCAATTGATCAATAGATTGTGTATCACAATCAACAAATGTTAGTACCATCGCCCATATACATAAGGAATATCTATAGAGGGGATGCATTGAAAGGGACCTCGATATGATATGATCTTAATAAGAAGTATATGCCGTTGTGTTTCGGCGAGGAATCCCTCTAAAACACAACACCACACGAGCAGTTATTTCATGGTGATCTTCTGTAAGGGTGTGGTTACTGCCGCCATAGACAAGTTGCTCAAATCAATATGTGCTCTGCAACTACTACATTACATTCAAAAATTGGTAAAAAAAATTTAAATTCATTAATTTAAGAGCGGAGAGTCATCTCATTATATAATATTACGGTATAATTCTGTCATTGTCGGTTTAAAAAAAAGGTTTTAGTTAACATCTAATACACTTTAGAGGTACTTTTAACAGAATTGCGTATATTGTCCAAATAGAAAGTTGTAAACTTTATTGTAATTTGTTTACAAAGTCGGTACCCTTAACTCTATTGTTGGCGAAGGGTGCCGTATTTTGGGTTTTTGGGTTTACTGCCGTCATGGTCCTTTGTGTATGCTATGCTAATGAAGATATAAAATACAGAGCGAAAGGGACCGGTCGGAAACACTTTTAGGAAGTGTTTTTAGAATTTTATCCTACCATTCAAAATTACAGCAACATTACCTATATTTGAAAATCCGTGTATATTATATATCTGACGAACTTCAAGTTCATTGATCACCTACCTGAGCCTACCATCAAGTGGGCCGTTAGCTGGCTGATGTCATTTATCTAATATAAAATTCTCGTGCCGCGGTGTTTGTTGCCAAACTCCTCCGAAACGGCTGGACCGATATTGATGTAATTTTGTATGCTTATCGGGTAGGTCTGAGATTCGGCCAACATCTATTTTCCAAGTGATATTTTTTTTGTATGGCAAAACAACTTTTGTCGGGTCAGCTAGTATTTTAATAATAGTGATCGAAACATAACAGCGGACGCGCTCTTATTTCACGATGGTCTTCTTCAAAGGTTACTTCCGCCAGACGAGCTACTCAATTATGAGTGCTAATCACATTTTATCATTTAATTCGATCGCTCTCATTTTGTGAAAAAATAACGGAATAATTCTGACTGCCATAAATGGCTTCAAATCATTGATAATTTTTTAATAGTACTTAATAATTGAAAATTGAAATAAATTTGAATAACTTGAAATTTTAAGTTGAAAACAAAATAAGTTTATCTGTTTTTTTTTTTTACCAAATTTTAATCACAATAGTATTAATGAAATGAATCTGTAATCCTGATGAATTGCCAACATCAGCCAGTGAGTGCATGCAGAATGTAATTCGAGTGAAGTGGGCAACATTACCGTGAACAAATCTCTGAGCATCTTGAAATGGTTCGCGCTTCATGGACCGCGCGGTATGACGGACATTTTATTGCGCGAACGCATACACACATCGGTTAAGGCTTCGGCACATATCCGACGTAACGCTAGCCAGTGCTGTCTTGCACAAACCTGGGGCACAGGTTGTAATTGTATTATTTTTTTGTATTAAAATCAAAAACTACAAAGTTTTTGATACCTGTTACCATCCTCATCTTGACCACCTGGTGGATAGAAGAGGAAAAAGAAGTATCCATGGATCCACACATGGATTTAAGAGGAGATAAAGGTATCCATGGATCCACACGTGGATTTAAGAGGAGATAAAGGTATCCGCGGATCCACATGTGGAGCCAAGCTGTGGATCCATGTGGAAGGAGCCCTTTAAAAGATCCTTTATAATGCACACTGCCAAAGTTTGGAACTCCCTGCCGGCGTCTGTATTTCCAAGCTCATATAACCCAAATCTTTTCAAAGTTCGTGTAAATAGGCATCTTTTAGGAGAGCTCGCTTCATCATAGGCCTCATCCTTGCTACACGGCTGAACCCATCCATAATAAAAAAAAGTTCCAGTCGGATATGTTTTTATATTGATATTTTTCACTTATTTATTCATTAATTTATAAATATACACAATATAAAGAGCGGTTAAACTTAAGAGGTCTCGTCACCGGTCTTCCATCTCATGCTCCTAAAGTTTAAGTTGGACAGTGTAATAACATTTAAAAAAAATCTTATTGAAATTTTTGTACCAACAATTAAAAAAAAAATTAAAAGAGGATATGTTATGGTGTCCCATTTCACAATCATTCCTAAGAATTGTATGAAAGGGAACTACGTAATTGAACTTTCTTTGTCAAGTAAAAAGTATACAAATAATCGTTAATAACGCATTCATTATTTTGAGTCTGTTTTGCCAAAATGCGTTCACGCTTTAACAAGGAACACATGTCATGTCACGAGACTTCGTATTGTGTGTTCGTCAATGATCTTTTGACTTAAAAAACTGCTTAGGGTTGAGACGTTTAAGAAAATGTTGAATTTCACATTTAAGCTTAAAAAATAAAGATAAACTTGTTCTACCTCAATTCAAGTTACATAAAATAAATAATTCTTTTAAAGTATTTATATGATACTTAAATTAAGTTAATAAACTATGCACAGAAAATTAACTTGCTGACAAAAATACACGAAAATTTATTGTTTTTGTTCATTGAAATATTTTTGTTAATTTAACATTTATATGACAGAATCAATTAAATATAGATTACTTGTCGGTTTGTTGAAGCTCATGGAAACAGCTCTCCGAACCGGTTGTGGATTAATTTAATATTATTGTGTTTGACGATTAGATCGTTGATCTAAAACTTGTTATAGTATAAATAATGTCAAATGTCAAACGAAAAATGGATGTATAGTGCTATACCTATTATTATATAACCTATAGTTATATTGTGGGACGGAGTTGACACCGAATACAATTGGAGCGAAGAACATCATTTCCGATATTCGGAACCTTAAAGCTGAGAAACGGTCGGTGGTACACCGAGAGCATTTAATAATTTTTCTTCCTCCTTTTTAAGAAATTGTAACTTTTTTTTTTACCATCCCGTACCCAGTTTACTTATCTTGCTTGCATTCCATAAATTTCAACAATAAGCATTTATTTTTATAGATAATTTGGAACACTATAATTAATAAAAATATGAATAGTTAATTTACATTTTAAAATATTGAAAAATTCCTAGAAGTCTGAAGAAGTGTCTTATGAAGAGAAAAATTAAAAATTGCGAAGACTGCAACGGTTCACTAGTTTGGAATAATCTAATATATAAAAATTTCATGTCACCTGTTTGTCCGCGATGAACTCCCAAACTACTAAACCGATTTTGATAAAATTTCGTAATTATATGTAATTTGGTTCAACTTAAAAGACAGGATAATTTATATCTCATTTTATTTATTATTTTTTTTGCAAATTATATAATATTATTAACATAGCGCCATCTGTTGAATAGGTATTCAATCCAGCAATTATTTAACTGTGAGTTCCAAAATATTCTAACAGATGGCGATGTAAGGTAATTTTATCAACTGGATTGAGTAAAAAGTTGCACCCGTGCGAAGCCGGGAGCGGGCCACTAGTTTTAATATATGTTATAGGAATCGAAACAAAAACGAGGTCGCAATTATAGCTACCAAGCCTTCTTTTTCAGCTAACATATACTTATTGTTTAGTCTACAGGGCACAAAGACACAATCAAGTGAACGCCAAGATTCGCTAACGCGGCGAGGCACTAATAACACATTCTCATTCGTAAAAATAAGTCATTATAATGCGATCATTATGAAGCGATCAATCTCTTATGTCTAATCATTCATTTTAATGAGCTCCACTTTTAATATCTATTATATTGTTTGTACAAAGTTAACTGTTCTTAATTATAGTATTGTGATATAGGATTTTGAATCGAGTTGGCAAACTACGGAATGGTCTGCTATGATCCAGCCAGGCTGAACAGGTGATTGTGATTAGCTATATGAAATGTGTGTTGTCAATGCTGACCAGGGGGGTCGTTGACCATATTGAATTTAAACCCTACCTTCTATTAGATTAGGACTGTACTTACGGAACTGGTTAAGGTGCATTCTGATCTGATTTTCAGCTTTCACAGAACACCTTTGACTTCCAAACACATACTTCGGAAGACCATTAGCAGCAGCGATGCTAAATTTCTTAGTCTTAGATGCAATTTAGTATTGGCAAGACATATTGCCTTCCGCAGTCATATAGTCATCATAAAAAAATACCATGCTCTCAAATTGACGCATAAAGGACACAAGCTCGCACAGCGATCGCCTTCGGATATTAGAAGAAAATCGTCGGCCCTCAAAGACGGTTAGATTCCTAACAATGTCGCAGTTGGACAAATAATTTAGTACAATGGAATAATAGTGAACTCTGCTAACTCATTGTCTTGAAGGAGGCTCTTTTACTTTGCGCAATTGGAGCTTAAAGCACCACAATGGAGTGTGGGCGACTCACAATTTGCCACACCTGACGGGGAACCGAACGAGGGTTACCTCGGAAATCTAATCCAACCGATATAACTACAGGTTTTACCATTATTTATTTAAAAATTTAGTCAGTGTTAATATACATATTACCCACAAAGAAAAAACAATAATTAGTCTGTGATGTACTAGCTTATAATTAGCATAGTACAGGTCTGATGTTAAAACTAAATTACTTACTAAATAAAAGAGAAATAGTAATGCATCCTTAAAAGCTCTCGCATGTATAAGAATATTTGACATAAGAATATATTACATAAAGTTATAGTATGGCTAAAAAATTAATAAAAAAAATGTTCTAATTGTTCATCTATCATAATGCTACACATTACTAAATTTACAAATAGAAAATAATCTATCAGCTTTCTATTAATTTTTCTATTTGAATTTTTGAACTACTGTTGAATCAATTTTGATGTGATTTTTTTTATTTAGAGATATTAGTAACCTCATCCCTAGGGCTACTTTTTAACGCTTCACGGGGGCGATGTCATGGGCGAAAAATAGTCTTTGAAAACACGCATCCAATTTTTTTAATTTTTTTTTCAATGTCTCATAAATACAATTTGGGTCTACTCAAACAAAGCACAGGTACGAACATTTCAAAGAATCGCTACCGTAGGTAATTGAGCAAGAGCTCGTAGGAAATGTCTTGAATACATCTTGCACTTTTTCACACAAAATTAACAAGATTTAACAAAGTGGACACGAGTAGCTGACAGCTAATAAAATGGTAAATATTTTGGTCACAGCGTAAAGGGCTTTGTTGGACTTGGTAGGTGGTTATTGTATCACCTCAAAACAACCTGTTCAATGCTATAGAATCGGATTGTATGGAGGCATTGTTGATAGGCGCTGACAATATATTGTGCTCGTTTTTACCTATACTCTCTTACACCGGCAGCAGTTTTTTAAGAAAACGTTATGTTTCTTCGAAAACCCCTATAGGAAGCCCCTAAAAATGCCAATGTCTCGAGTTTTATATGTAGCTCATCCAGATAAGAAATCGAGTGGTAACACAAAGTTATTCTTAAGGGTAAGTTAATATTTATGTAAGTTTTTTTTATGTTAAAAAATATTATGCAAGCAGACGATCCAATTATGATAGATTGCTACCTTCTTCTATGGACATAACCAACACCAGTACCTACCACAAGTAACACCTTATTTAAGTAAGTAGCGGAGTATCGGCTTGAGTTATTACTCATACGGATAAATGACTTAGTTTTTCATTTATAGGGCAGTTTTAAAGTTTTTCATTTATACCTATTCGCAAGATGATTACAGCAAAGCATTCACTTTATTTTAAGGAACCTTGCTTTCGATATCAGCTACAAAAGATAGCAACAGCATATGTGCTATTTGTGTGCTATTGTGTTTCGATAAGTGAGTGTTACAATGCACTACTAGATAAGTATTACTTTTGCCTTTGACTGTACGCAAAGTTTCAAAATTGATAATATAGAAAGGTATGTTCCCATTCGCCACCACCATGTTCGTCACCAGTAAACTAAAATATGGCGAATGTGGAAAATTCAGAATATTAAAATTAAAGAAATTTTAAAAATAAAAATATTGAAACTAATATGTACTTAGTTGTAAAACTGAGAATATGGAACCCACGACCGGCATCCTCAATACCCTATCTCCACCTAATCGTAGGTATTTTATTTCCTTCTCACACATACTTAAGTATGTAAAAAGATATGTAAAATCGTTTCAGATATGGCAATGCATGAGAATACTGATTTAGCTAACTACTATGTAACTCAACCCACAATTTTTTCTTGTAATGTTTTGATAACCATGTTTTCTCTTAAATTATCTTCTATAAACATACTAAGACAGTGAAGGCAAATATTCCAATTAAATTGGAAAAACAATTTTCTTGCTTCTACGTTAGCGACATCTAACAAAATGGAGTGAAAACTATTGAACAAAGTTAAATTATCAAGTTCAATATTGATTTAACAGATGGCGCTCCACAGCTTTCAAAATCCATATATACTAGTAGTTTAACATAATGTTCATAGATGGCACTATGTATGAAGTTTTTAACAGGTCTTATTGGAAAACTCTCATTTTGCGCATAATAGTAAAAAATTTTATTTTGTCATTACATTTCTGTTATGCAATATACTTATCATTCGCACAGTAGACTACTCAAATTTTATATCATATTTATTGAGTGAATATAGATTTTTTATGTTAGTCAATGTCTATCTTAAGGAATAGTATAAAACTTTTATAGTGGAAGTAAAGTAAACAATAAACACACATAACGCATTATTACGCGATGATCTAATGTTATGGAAATAACACAGTTAACGATCTTGCATAGCTGCGGCTATTTTATAACACATTAATTTTATTTCAATATATTCATCACATACCATAAACCCACCTTATAAACAATGGTTACAATTTTACAAATTATTATCAGGATTGTCGTACGATCTGGATATAAAGTTTTGTCCACGGATGCGCCAAAGATGTGATACAAACTTCCTGCGGTGTTTCTGTCCCACTAGAATAAAGTTATAACAATTTAGTTGCTGTGTTACTAGATTAAATTATTCTCCTTCTTAAAATGCCGCTTCTCTACGAATATTGGCGACCATCGTGGCTGTCTTAACCTTGGAAGCGGCTGCAAGAAAGGAGGAAAGGATGAGCGAATCCTCATACCAAATCGTCCTCTTAAATTCTTCCACCCGAATATTATCCTTTTCCTACCTCTGCTGCGTTTGCCTTGTAAGTATTTTCCCTTGTTGCGTCACTAGTTGAAGAACAAGTCATCCTACGTTACTGAATATGCAGTGCCCGAAATATTGCAGCTTCCTAGATGAAATTACCTACACTACATTCAATCTCGTTTTCTATTTATGTATATCCAAATATCAAGCAGAACATTTTGTTATCGCAAAAAGTGTCTGCCTTGACGCGAGATCGAATGGAATTAAATAGATTCACACCGTAGTTCCGCAATTGTGCCAAATTTTGCCACAAATGATTTCCATTCATTGTTTTAGTCATATAAAGTGTTCATATACCATGAATTTTTCAAATCATATTAGTGGTACCTTGCCTAACGGTTTTACGACTTCGGCAGCAGCATTTTAGGTAGAATAGGTAATTTAACTAACAGAGAATGTGGATCCATTTAATATATTTCTTCAAAGTAAGACGTCTTCTTCTCAAACGCAATAAATCGCAGACTGGTTTGTATATTATGTATGCAATATGAAAGGGCAATATGTCGATGTGTGGATTGTAGTAAGTGGATATAAAATATTGAACCTGAACAGCCTACGGTCAATATTAAATGGAGGCAGTTCCCCTTGGCCGGGAGCGGAATCAGGTCGTTGCCGCGACAACAACAACCACAACAATCGCCATCACGATTCGTATCCTTAGTATGATTCAATTTTCAATGATTAAATTCCTTGAAGCAGCTCCTACCTAAATCATTCATTAAGAAAATGGACATATTCAAAATTTATGCGCCGACTTTGATATAAGAAAGTATTGTATGTATCATCAATCATTACCAACGATATCGCCATAACTGTTTCTATGCAAGTGGCAATAGTTCCATAAAGTTCTACAATAGTTCCATAAAGTTCCACAATAGTTCCATAAAGTTCCACAATAGTTCCATAAAGTGCCACAATAGTTCCATGAAATTCCACAATAGTTCCATACAGTTCCACAATAGTTCCACATTAGTTCCATACAGTTCCACAATAGTTCCATAAAGTTCCACAATAGTTCCATAAAGTTCCACAATAGTTCCATGCAGTTCCACAATAGTTCCATAAAGTTCCACAATAGTTCCATACAGTTCCACAATAGTTCCATAATTCCATTAGTAGAAACTTTATACCGCAAACGCGCAAACTTTAGGAACAATCTCCCTCCTGAGGTGATTCCATATAGCTACAAAATAAGTTCTTCTTGCGTGCCGTAAACAAATTCCTGCAGGGTCGGCAGTGCATTTCTTCAGGCAACGGTAACCATCTACCATCAAGTGGACCGTCAGCTTTCCTGCCACCCTGAATATTACTTATTTAAAAATACGTTTAATACATCAATTAAACAATATTTGATATAAATGAACTGCAGTTATTTTCAGTTAAAATTTTTAATGCGCATGATAGATACATATTATGTGCATTGAAAATGTAAGTTTGTTTGATGCTTTGATGTGGGTACGTGGTAGCCGAGACCCACATTTGAATTTCCTGCCACCCTTTGTGTGCGACTACATTTTCTTGATGAGAACAGGTGTGTCATTTATATATGAAAACTGGGTCATGGAAACACATGTTTCAATGGAACCATTATTATATTGAACCAATCAAATGTATTGTTTGTTAAGTAGATATTACATTTCTTATGTTAAAGAATGGCAAGCAAGCTGGCAGGCAGTACGCTAGGTAGGTGAAATGCAAGTGTGCTTCCTAGTCTAAGAGCAAGAAGCAAAAGCGAGTGAAGGTTACTCACTCAACGAAGCACAATAGCACACGTGCTATTATTTCACGGCGGTCTTTTGTAAGAGGGTGATAACTACTCTTTAGCGTCATTCCACTGGAAGCTTTGGAAGTGTTTCGGAAGAGGGATGATAAAACGGTTCTCCTTGAGAGATTGTGATTTCTTACTCTATTATTTTCCTCATACCTGCTTTAGCTGACCGAGGTCTTTTCCAGATGTACCTATGTCTCTGCGACTTCGTTTATTTCGAACAAAACCTTTCTTTTATTTGATTGAAGGTAATGTATCATGAAAATGACTTGCTCTCTCAGATTCTTAAAAGTTCGGCGATACAATTATAATCTCGCAAAGAAAGAAGAAAATAACTGTACCTTTCAAAGGTAGTATGTATTTAGAAACGTTAGTACCTAAGTACCACAAACTTTCATTTATATAGGCTATTTTATGTATATATAGGAATTAGGAAGGTTAGAAATGCGTATAGAGGAATGAGCCATCACTTACTTATTTATCAAAACACAAGCCATTATACTAAAGCTGGCTATAATTTACCTACAAGGCCAATAAACCTTATTTTCTTATGGGCAATATAAGTATTTTATGTTAGAATAAGTCGTTCACCCCGTAAAGCCTTAAAAGACGCCTTTGAAGTTGGGTTATAAACTTGAAATGGATATGACTTTACAAACGATCAAAACAAAGTGTAAAACAGTGTTTGTTCTGTTATTGGGCTTCTCAGGTAACACCCCTGCACCAACAACCTTATAACATGTGCATTTTAAAGATATCTCATATATTCTGTGATACAAATATATATCTATTTTAAAACCATAACTTATTCGTTAGACTAACGAATAAATTATGGTTATTTAAAGACTAACACTAACGCAACTTCGTGCTTTTAAAATACCACAGAAACCTAACATTTTTCCAGGTTAAAAAGTATCCATCCAGATAATCACATTAGTGAAAACCACATTGAAATCGGTTAAGCAGTTTCTTAGATTAGCGTGCACAAACGCACAGACAATCGGACAAAAATTCTAGTTAGAATTTTTGTTTTTAGAATTAAAAACAAAAAAATTACTTATGTTTTGTACAAGTTGTTTTTTTTTTGAAAAAAATATTTAATGTACAGACACGGCTCGTTTACGACTAAGTATATTATAATATAAAGATTTATTATCGACAGGTAAAACCGCGGGACACAGCTAGTGCATTATGTTAACTTGCAACTAACTAAAGAGCCGAGTCTAAGACAAGTACAGTATTCTTATCTGGATTATCATATTGAATAATATTTTTGTTTATTTGCAGAGATAGTCGGGACATGTATGAACGTTATTATGGAAATACATTCAACAGGTTCTGAGAATGCACGGCTCTATCTAGTTTAGTTAGAAAACGTAGATATACTCATACTCATTAGTGATGTTAGCCTGAAAATATATGTATGGCCTTCTGACCTTCATATAGATTATTATCTTGGAGTTAATCATTGTAGATTGTTTGGGAATATTCATTTAAGATTATTGATATCAGTCAGGCAATCGAGAAGTTAGCCTATTTCGTTTTAATCTTTTGTTATGTAAAGGTCAGGCAGTCTGATGGACTACTTGATGGTAAGTGGCAATAAGTAACGATATAAGTACGCTTTCATCCCAAGTAAGATTAGAGATAAGGAAGTTGGTTGCTGCCGCCAGACGGGCAGTTCAATTGACTGTTGAAACCACTGATCTGTAATATATACCACTGGAAGGCTGCTGTCAAATTATTTATATGCCTATTTGAAAAACGCCATTTTGGCGCTGCAGGCTATGGAGCGAAAGTATCCGGAACTAAAATTAGTCATGCAATAATTAAAATTGTCCATGGAACATTTACAGAATACACATTTCCTCATGTTTCAAAACTCAAGCGGACACAAATAAACTTAAAGACTCCCTAAGACATCAACAAATAGAATAAAACAGACACTATTATACATATCTATGGAATAAAAATACGCTAACGTCAAAATTAGTTCTCCGTACTTTCGTACGGCGGCGTTTCAAAATGGTTCACTAAATTATCTGTCATTTGTATGGGACAAGCTGTCTAGTGGTTATATTACTTATATGACAATTATGATTTCACGCTTTTGTCTTACCTTGCCCAAACACATTAATGTCTTATCATGGCATTTATATGTATGTAAGAGAATAACTTTTTAGCAGATGTCGTAACAATTTAAGGGATTAAGGGATTACAATGTTAGTCCCACCGGAAAAAGAACCCGGGATCCCTGAAATAAAGTGCTGAGCACCGTAATCACTGGACTAATGGGGCTGGTCAATTTGATCTTGAGAAATGTTTGAAATGGCAAATATTATATCTTATTTAAACTTTCCTATCAAATTAAATTTGATCAATACTTAATCAGTATCTAATAGTAAATCTATTAGATACTCTACATATCTTACATTTATGAATTTATTGATGAAAATAATATTGTTAACTATGTTATATATTTGCCACAGCCAATGTTTATGCGCAGAAAATGTATGATATAAAGTAGGTAGAGAGGTACTCTGAATAGTCCAATGGTCTGTTAATATGTAGTTAAAATAGCAAAGCATTTGAGAATATTTGTTATTTCTAATGTGAGCCAGGATAATAGTCCAGGAAAATTTACTACCAAATCAAAATTTGAGTCCCTTAGGGGATTTTTTATATAAGTTTTTAGAATATTATAATATCATATGTAATATCGATGGGTGAAAGAAATTTTCGAATCCAACTTGTAGAAGGGGTGGAAAAAAATTTAAAAAATTCCCCAAATTATACAAAA
Organism: Synanthedon andrenaeformis; assembly: GCA_936446665.2. Classification (NCBI taxonomy): domain Eukaryota; kingdom Metazoa; phylum Arthropoda; class Insecta; order Lepidoptera; family Sesiidae; genus Synanthedon; species Synanthedon andrenaeformis. The sequence continues at coordinate 300,714 of OW387779.2, read as the reverse complement.
ACAGTAAATTGCACAAAAAAGTTTCAGACAAATATTGTAGAGAATTTATAACTTTTTTACTAAAGTTAAAATTGAGTTAGGGAGGTAAGGAAAATGAAAGGAAAAAAGAGCAAACTAAACTTGGAATGAAGATATAAAATTAACCGTCTATCCATCTGTTAGTGTTACATAATTTGAAATTCCATGGAGCGTGACCACTGTACAACACACCTGTGCCTTAAATAGTTCGCCCACACGTTGTGACCTTGTATTCAATGATACCATGCATGCATCGCTATCAATACCATGTGGAAATGTTACAACAGATGCAGGTAAATTCCTTCTCACAAATAAAACTCTAATTTTCTCATTATAGTTTTAATTCTCATCAAAAATACACTAGAATGACCGCTATGAAAACCACGAAGGCGTTAATGCATTGGAATGTATATAAGTACAGATCACATTAATACTAGAATGTTTATATACATATTTGGTCATTCAAGAGTTAGGTCTTCACACGTCCAGTAAAGGTCTATCTCGTTCTTTAAAAATGTATATTTAACTTTTTCACCAATATTAGAAACATGAAGACGAAAATAGTAAGGTGTAAAAATATCTTTAACAACCTTTTCTAATAATTTACCACAGTGAGGTCACGTTAATACAATATATATACAAAATTCTATACATTAACATTTATACATTAACTGGATCAAATATGTTCTATACTGTTTTTATTCATTTGACACTATTTACAAATAGTCTAATTATGCAAAATACAATATTCTCAATGTTTCTACAATTAGTTATAATAATTCTACAATATAGCGCTTGTTGTCACCGTATCGAAATTCCGCTAGTTTTCTACCCAACGATTGAATTCAAATTTAAACCATAATAGTATTTCCGATTGCACTCTCTTTTCCATCGATTAGTTCCGAATAGCCAGATTCGTCGCTGCACGCGCTGTCGTTGTCACCTGTAGACTTGAAGACCTCAGTTTCTGTACTCGAATTCAGACTGTCCATATTGTCAATAAGAGATTCGAATTTCTCTTCGAAATTAGTGAGAATGGTTGTATCATTTCGCAGAGGCGGGTATGTCGAACGTCTCCGGAAACCATTCCTCTCCCCTATCGGTACATGGTTTACTTCATCAGAAGGATCCCCATTAGTGTAAATGGAGGAACAATCGTTCACGGTGAGACTAGAGTTCGTGTAGCCGATACCGTCCAACAAAGTGGAGCGTGCAAAGTTCGCACTGTTAAAAACCCTTTCATCTTCGCTCTCGGAATGTGTTTGTTCCTTGTGAATTTCTTCCTGTGGAAAGTGGGAAGGGAGTGACGAAGGCTCTGCATCGGAAGAGGTAACAGTGCTCGCAGTTTCGCAGCCCGAAGAAACCGATCCGTCGTCGCTATCCGTGACGAGGAAGTTACTTTGAGGAACCAGCTCCAACTTCTTACTCTCCCTATCTCGAAGGTTTTCTGCTACTTCGTTTGACTCCACAATCGATTCCAACGTCGGCAGTCGCGATTCAGCATCTGATTCTTTTTGACTAGTTTCTTTACTATTTTCTGTCCTCTTTTTGTTGCTTTCACTTACAATGAGGTTTAATAGATCGTCCGATACAGTTGCGGTACTTCCATCCGAATCCGACCGGGATCTATTCATAACGCCTTCGGGACAAGATAGTTTTCGAAGTGATTTATTCTCTACTCGTCGTCTGTCAAGAATGTGTGAAGTATTTAAGTCTCCACACAAACTATTCTCCGTTAAGGAGTTTCTAGCCCAGGAATTAGGGATTTCCTGTCTCGCATTCATTTCAGCCTCCTCTTCGTCTTCTTCGGAGCAAAGCTCTTCGATGGCACCAAGTTTTGGTGCGGATTTAGACCTCTCTAATGGTGGTCGATAATTCATGGCTCCGACACTGAGAAGAATCTTCCTACGAGGCATACTTGGGTTGTCGTATACGCAGTTGGCGAGACTCAACCTTGCGTTCTGTTTGGAAATTCGATCCTTTTTGAATTCGACTAGTGCTTGTTTTAATTTGACTTGAAGCTCCTCAGTTATTTTCTTTGATACGGATTCTTTGGTGCAGAGAACAGCGTGGCAACGGAGTTCGTGCTTGAGTTTCTTTCCTTCGTGTCTGTAGACCCAGCAGAAAAGTTTGGGGTAGTGCGGCGGACTGGCGCAGTAGGTGATACGGTGGGACCAGTATTCGGTGAGACCGTGCTCTTTGGTGAAGCCCTTGAGGCCAGAGTTGGTGACGGAAAGTTTCATCACCACGTCAGGTTTGGTTGATTGTTGATAGTTTCGCCACAACGTGGCCAGCGGTTTCTCGATACAACTCTCACCTGGAATCACAGAAAAATAATAATTATAATTTCGATATGAAATAAAACAAATTTTGGACAGTCCGCAAGATGGCAGTAATGAACCCCTTTTAGATGACCAGCGTGAAATAACAGCACGTGTGCTGTTGTGTTTCAGTGATCCAGTAAGGAATGCCAAATCCCCTTCTAATTCTTCATCCTTAATCTTGCTAAGTTCGGCAGCACACTGCAATACCTGTGGCGTTGCTTGTGTTAAGCCTACTTGCCAATCTTTACATAATAAAAGTAAATATTATCAGGAAGTAAGCGACAAAAAACAAGTGGACAGCAACAGGTAGTGCAAATACATTATTTTTTATAATTGTCAAGGTGAACTACGATCAAATGAGTATGAGCAATCATTAACAATACAGTTTTATAAATGTGTTTTAGAATCTCTAAATCTAAACATAGTGTTGAAACATATCGATGCACAGATGAAATTAAAAATGTACGTAGGTGACTATAATGAAGTCATGTTATAAATATTGTAATCTCATTAAATTGATTTCATATCTCAAATTCCTGTCCAAGTGACGCACATTCGTGTTAATAGACTCATTTAGAACAACGACAAAAATATTTAAGACTATACGAGCTGGACAGGTCACTTCACTGAACAAATAGTCATTTTAAAGTCTCTCGAATCTTCGTTAACAATTGATATTACGATGCACATAAATTGTTCGTATTAAGATCTAATATTTTCACCCTCAACAAAACTATCATCATCATAATTTTCGACAATATCAATTTTAAGCAGCATTTAAATAATTGCAATAATGAAAGATTAATCATTTAGTACAATTATTGTTAAACATTTGTTTGCCTATGAGTTTCTAATTATTGTTTCGTGCGATTTTGTCTTTTTTAAACTGCATACTTAAAAAAATACAACAACACTTTGCGAACTTGTGTTGTGTTAATGTACTCATACAATATTTTTGACGTGTTAATTTAATATTTTATTTGTTATTCGCATTTGAGGTTTATGTTCGGAAGTGTTTTGTTATTGAAACGATTGACGAAGTGGCGACGCGACTTTTTTTTGTGGTACACATACATAACATCAAATAGTGAGTTATTGTATAGATAACTCTGTCGCCTGTGAGTGACTGATTATATAAAGTCAATGGTTTTCTTTTGTTTTCAAGTTTTCGTAACAATTTTTCATTTTTTTGATGTATTTTAGGCAATGTTATAATCACTTAAGGGGCTTAAGGGCGTTCGTATGTCACTGTTTTCCTACGAAATTAGTTGGGCTTACTCTAATCTCATAAATATGCGTAGAGAGACGTAGTTAATTGAAAACGTTACACAACGTGACTGGTTTGTGCGAGGTTGCCAACTCTTCTTTTATTCAGAATTTTTTTACTTTAGATTTTAGTAAAAATTTGCAAGAGATCTAATAAGTTACAAGGTACACTGCGTTCCACAATCATAAACTAGGCATTCCATTTGATGTCAGTAACCACCCACTTACAGAAGATGACCACCATGAAACAGCTGTTGTTTCAGCAGCTTCAAAAAATAGGAAGTGATTTATAAAAACCTTGTGGATATAATTTTAACAAATAGCAATAAGCAGGAAATAGTTTGTTTCTATATAACACATCAACAGCTTAACAAAACAGTAATTTAATAATCTGGGTACATCAAAATAACACAAACAGATCGGTTATGCAAGTGACACCAACAATTAACAAAACCTAGATAAAAAATTTAATTAATTAATTAATTAGAGAAATTAATTAATTAATTAATAGCATATTACACTAATTAAAACAATACAGGAATTAAAACAAAACATTCATCAAGGTCAAAACCAGCGTTTCGTTGAGTTTAAGTACAATAATTTGTCTTTTTTCTCACAAGCCATTGATACTATTAAGTAGGTATATGATGTAGGTAAATATTGTATGACATCGTGATCAAAAGTGGTACATAACAAAGTGTTATGAGGTCATAAACTGGTCGTAAATGTGTCGTAAAATGTTATGAATGTAGCCTGTGCCGACGCGCCGAGCGGACGAGCGTCTAAAGGCGGTTCCGATACGACCAACTAGTTTCGTGTAACGGAACGACCACACTTATTAAACTATTCCAGATGTAATACAAAATATTACGATCATCGACTAAAGGTCATACGGTAAAAGTCGACAAACCCTTTATAAACTAAGGCTTTTTGTTTAATTAAATATAATCAATACTAATAATAAATCTGTAAGGGTCGGTCATGGAGTAAGTTACTTTCTTTTCAGAGATATCGTGTTTGTAGGCTCTATACTTGATACTGAAACTAAATTGACGATTTTTAGAATTTTTTTCTGTATGTATGTATGTTCCTCCATAACTCTGAAACGAATTAACTGATTTTCATGAAACTTGGTGGATAAACATTTGGACGTACGGGACACAGGATAGGCTACTTAATATTTTTCAACGCGAAAGAAGTCGTGGGCACCAGCTAGTCTAATATATAAAATTCTCGTGTCGCGGTGTTTGTTGCCAAACTCGCCCGAAACGGCTGGACCGATTTTGATGAAATTTTGTGTGCTTATCGGGTAGGTCTGAGAATCGGCCAACATCTATTTTCCATACCCCTATATGTTAAGGGTGACCCACCCCAATTTTTTTATTTGGCAAAAAAACTTTTGCCGGGTCAGCTAGTTAGTATATTCTTATCTTATGCATACTGTTACTTAGCTGTATTGAACTTAGTTGACAGTTCTGTATTGACTGACCGAGAGAAGCCACGAAATCTTGATCATCAGACTTAATTTTGATTATTAGAATCTTTCATCGAAATTTTGCATAGATTAGGTTTTGATAAAAAAACAATGTTAAAACTAAAAAAACAGTGGATATTATAATATAGTATGAATCAATCTAGCATAATTTACTTGCGATGTAAGTGAAAGCCATTAAAATAACTTGAAGATCGCGAATTTTTATAAATGATTTTTCCTTGTTTCAGTTTTCAATTAAGTTTTCCTGTTTTACTTACTTTGAAATCGCTTGAAAAGAGGTCACGTTGAAGTTACGAAGTGTACGACAATTTAGAAATAATATTGCAAATTAATTGGAACTCGTTCTAACTTATCAACCGCTATGAAAGTTTCGGAGGTAATTGAAATAACTCAAAACCATACAAATACAAGAGTAATATAATTTTCATCATTTAAATGAAGTTTGTTTTGCTTAATTTAATGATAGGTATGATAGGTTCATAAGTTCATAACATTGCGGTCACAATATATTAAAAAAGAAGATAGCGTATAGATGAATTTTATACGAGTCATAAAAATAAAGATTAATTTAGTTTAGAGTTCAGTTACAGAATTGAATTGTCTACAAATAGTTTAGTTTAAAAGTATGACTCAAATTCGAATGTAAAATTAATTTTTTTTAATAAAAAAAATTCTTTAATTCTTAACGACTGGACATTTGGTATTATCAAAATATATTTAATTGCTTTAAATTATGTTAGCATTTCTAGAACAAACAAATTTAATTGTTTATTTATTTGAAATTCGATAAGGCAGCTAAATAACAAAAGCTATTAAGTTTTCAAACGGTTTGTACAAAGCACACATCTTAAGTTGAACAAAATCAAAACGAGTATTGACTTGACTTCCACATTAAATAAATTCATGTGTATATTCTAAACACGAAATATACTAAGTGACGGAAAACTACTAAGGTAACTTTGTGTCAAACAAAAAACTCGTTTTATGTTGAATGAACTCAATCAGTTATGGTTGATAAAGTTCTTCCAACACTAGACATTACAGTGTTCCGGATCAATTAATAAGAAAATTGATTCAACTTCTGCAAAAATTATTTATTAAGTTATAAAAAAGAAAGTCAATTATTTCTAAGAAAAAAAAAACAAGTAACACTGTTTTGACGCGGTAATAACTATTTACTTCCACTATTGGAATAAATCCTAAAAAAATATGATATAATATAAGATGGATATCATTAGATGCCTAATGACTACAGCACTATACCAAAAGTCTGCGTTAGCACCAACAAGAAAAGGAGAAAATAAGTTGCAAAACTAAACAAAACAGCATATGTGCTTTTATTTAACGTTGTATTCTGTGACAGGGTGGCAACTGTCGCTAAACGAGCTGTCCTACTTTCGTCGCCTATAATGAGTTGGTTGATAGAGACTAAGTTTGAACAATTCTAAGACACAGTCAGAATTAGTGTATCGCTTCACTAATTTCCACAATTTTCCCTTTGATACTAACCCAAGAACCTTAAGCGGGAAAGTAATGCAATATAATACGTATATGACATTCTTTCTTACTGATGATGTAATCGTGTAGTTTATACGCTAGCGATTGCGTAAAATAATAGAGCTGCAATATCCGTCGAATATTTCCTGATGCATTGTACGACAGGTTGCATAACCAATGCGATTTCAACGTCTACTCGGCGTCCATCCGGACGAGTGGTCGCACTTTAAAAGTTTCGGCACATGTCCGACTGTCGCTTCCAAATAAACAGGAAGGGATTTTGACACAACCATTTAAGTGTTTACTTTTAAAAAATAAAATGCAGAGCTTGGCACATAGACGCAAAGTTGCCAGTCTATGTGTATTTTATAAGATGTACATCGGAGAGTGCAGGAGTTGCATGAGCTCATACCGCCTTCCCCTTTCTTCCATCGGACATACAGACGTACGGCTGGTTACCGTCCTTATCTTGTCGAAATCTCTCTTTTTCTGACCAAGCGTTGCCATTGCGCACTGCCAAGGTTTGGAACTCCCTGCCGGCGTCTGTATTTCCAAGCTCATAAAACCCAAATCTTTTCAAAGTTCGAGTGAATAGGCACCTTCTGGGTGAGCTCGCTCTATCATAGGCCTCATCCTTGCTACACGGCTGGTTGTTGGCCAAGAGTAAACTATCTCTAATAAAAAAAAAATACTTACACTAATACAGACACTCTACAATTACGATTCGCTTGTTCTGATTGATATTCAAGTGATGGTCTGTGTCTATGGTCTATCCAAAATAATCTCTTTTTCATAGTGCCCTTTAGTCCTGAAGGTTGGCCGTCAACTACGAGTACTAAAACAAAGTCTCTGATGAGAGCCAATTGGAACAGTTGCTAGACTGTTCTGCAAATCCACGACTTCCTCTTTCGTCCAGCGCGTTTCTTCCCTTACACCTTATTATAATTATTTTACCTTATTAAGGTATAGTTAATAAACCTTGTACCGAAATAATCTCTTTATAGTATTATTTCTGATACCTCTGAAGTAGTATCCGAAATACTACTTCGAAAAATTTGACACCATACCTACTGCCCTTAAGTATATAGATAGACTGCTGACGTCAAAAATCTTGAAATGTGATTTCCGTTTAGCCAAACAGCTGTTATTGGTTGCACGAAACTCATTTAATCTCCCCGACCAACTTTTCAACAAAAACTTTATTACTTAATGCATAAAGTTGGCGAACCAAAATGAATTATTAAATTAAACGTATGTATAGAGTGGAGAGGTCACGTCGGAATCAACGCCGCCGGTCGGAAGCGTTGATTAATTCACAATTGGCCCCGAGGCCGTACTCTTTATCGAACTTCGGATTTCCTATTATTAAAAGCAACATCATTAATAACATACCTTATTCCTTTATAGCAAGGAAGATGGTTTTCGAATTGTAATTATATCAAGGACATTCCTACAGTTTTAAGAAGAATCAAAATTAAAAAGTATTTAATATTATTGTTTATCGATAATACGAAGGTCAACCAGTAAATATTGCTAGCTTTAATATATGGCGCTTTGACGAAATTTCTGCTCCAAAAATAAAAGTCATTATAGAGAGGGCGATGCTTGTATTGCAACACCATATGATACGATATATAGATATCCGTTACAGACCAAGGTGGTAAAGAATCTGTAAAGAAGGCAGCCCAAAGAATCTGTCAGCTGAAGCTGAGCCGATGCGAAGAGCAGAAGACCGAGTGGGGTTGAGATCAACTGAAAAGACCTATGACCAACAGTTCACGCTTATGGGCTATTTATTGATTACGATAATGAAGACGATGACTCGAAAAACTAATGCTGAACATTAAGTCTGGCGGTAGAAGATTACTTTTCAACCAATGGACAAATAAGGGACGTAGGCCGTCCGAAGTTTTGCAGATTTCCTGCGTTGTACAGTCGTCATTTGCACCAGACACCAAATTTTAAAAAAAAATATCGGTTTATAATCAGATATTCAATAATTTTATTTTAAATGTTCCCCGCCAAAATTTATTATAATATAAGTTTTAATATTTTTTTAATGGTTTAAATACACATGCACGTACTGGCCACACATGTAGGCATGTAGGTATGTACGTTGCGAAAGTCACCCATCGGGCACTCTCCATCTCCAGTGCGAATCTTTTAAGAGAAAGCGGCTTACACTCGGCTCGCCTACTTCGATTACTTTATTGTAGGGAAATATTGCATCAATAACATTCATAATTAATAATTAAATACCTAATCACATAGCTTTCTATCGCATTCAGTCCACAAGAAGACACTCTTGCGTTAGTTTTGTTACACACCCTTTTGCAAAACTGTAACCTTTCTTTTTAATTTTATTAAGTTTGTAAGTACATGTATGTTGTTGTAAAACTGTAAAAGGCAATACAATCCAAATTAGTAGTGCTATAGTTTTTTTTTAGTTGTAATAATTAATTAATTAACGAAAGATCTTGTTGTTAAATTAATGTATATTGAAGTTAAAATTCGTAAAAAACTATCGTAAGTAAATGTTACTAATATCATCGATAAAATACTACCTAACCTAATATAAATTTATATTAATTTATTAATTATTAATTTAATTTAGCAAGCTTTGTAAAAAGGTTTAATTTTTATTCTATATACATAAAATAATGATATCAACTGTTTTTGAGTTAGTAGAGAAAAACTAAATGTCTTTTTCTTCTCATATTTATTTGTTTATAACTTTTGCAATTATTTATATGCGAGTAAATATATTGTTCTAGACATCATTCCGAATCCAATGAGCTATCGCACTTATTTTAGTAGCTTTATCAAGAATTAACACTAATAAACTTGTGACTAGACTATAATCAATTTGTTTATTTTGGCCAGTGAGTAATAGAAGATACGATTGTGAGTGAAAAAAATAAATATTCTTATTTGTTTGCTTTATACAACGACCAAGCAATCGGTCTGATAGAAATAGAGATTAATTTAATTTATTTTCAATGTAACAAACACATGTCGGAAGGAAACTACAGGAGACAAATCTAAATTTCCGCGCACATGCGTTGCATACGAGTGAAACCAAGAGAATCTGCGCACGCGCATTCTAACACGCGTGATCTGAATTCGGAATTGCACATCTCCATCTCCAATGGGGCATTCTGCATCCTGCTACCAAAAACAGGAAATGGTTTAAAGAGGTCATATTTCAACCGCGTACCTACCTAAAACAAGAATAGAATAGCTATTTCATTTTTCAACAGCTGACAGTCCACGTTATACCGGATTAAAATGTGAATCTAAAGCAAGCATTAATTATTCAGGTGTTAATTAAATAATTGATATATACAATTATGATAAAATCTTATGTGAAGACAAAAAGAATAAATAAATAAAGTAATTTCATTACACTTTGTTAGCTATAGCCGTGTTGTTTGCATCGGAAACACATTTCAGTCGATTAATCTGAATCGCCATGTCTCACAAGATGAACCTACTTATCGACAGTAAAATTACAGTACAGTACCTATTCAAATAGTATATATGTTACGGCTAAAGATAGGTGTTAACATAAACTTAAGATTAGCCGGCTAAACTTAGGTTTATCTTCGAGGAGATATTAATGTTAGTTTCTCCTATCATTAGCCGGCTAAACTTAAGTGTAACTGCAGGTCCTCGGCTAAAAATGTAGAAGCAAATGAAAAAGGAAACGGTATAATAATGTTTACTATTTCGATACGAAAATTTTTATTAAAAAATAATCACTCATTATACATACTTATATAGGTATTAAACTTTATACAATATCTAGTCATTAAAATAAAATAATAAGGAGCCCCATCCCTCCCTTATCCTTAATTAATTAAACCTTCTATGGTCGGCAGCGCACTTGTAGCACTTATGGCGTTGCTTGTGTTATAGGCGACGGTAGCCACCTACCATCAAGTGGACCGTCAGCCTGTCTGTCGACCTTATCATAAAAAAGGAGCTATTTGTTGAGACATGATAAACTAGAATGGCATTTCGCTAAAGATGGAAATTCACGACGCAAACTAACATGATATCGAACTTTAGCCTCCTCTCGAAGATAAACTTAAGATTAGCCGGCTAAACTTAAGTTTATGTTCACACCTAACTTTAGCCGTAACATATATACACAACATACATGAAGTAGTCTTAATATTTAGTCTTAATCCGCTGAATAGATTTGTGTGTTTGTTAAATCAGTCGAGTAACAAACATACAAATATTTTCACAAAGTTTCACATTTATAATTTAACTAAGACTATTTTCTGTGAAATTATTTCTAACAACACACATATTAACCGCATTTTTTATATTTAAATGCAACAGTCAAGTAAAATAAGTGGTTAAGTTGTTACTTTCAATGCAAGTTATATAATAACAAATAGTCTCTCTGATATAACTGGCAGCCAGTTCAAAGCTCGCTTTCTACTCGAATATATATCTTGTTAGTACTTAATCCAATTATCTACTTCTTTTGTTCGTTCCTTTAACTGCAGCTCACGTTCACTTTGAGAATATTATTAAATGAAATGTCTCATCCGCTCATTGGTGAGGTCAAAGCCTCGACAGAAACGAAACTTGTTAGTAGCACTTATGCTCTTTTTCGATTAGTATGTAAGGGATGATATCCTATTTTTACGCCATTTTAGTATAAATAATGATGTTGATGTTATGTTTATGTGTCATTAAATAAATAAATAATAACAAAACATTACATACCCAATTTCGGGCGCTCTGAATCTGTATGGGTATAACCTGAGAGCACTTTGGGCATCGCTGGGCACCGAACTATTCTTAATTTCATATAATTCTTTTTATTTAAAGGGCACATGTAAGCTAGCGGTCCACTTGATGGCAGGTGGTTACCGTCGCCTATTAATACAAGCTACGTTTAAGTATTCTTAGATTTAAGTACTGTAAGTGTGCTGTCTACCCAAGTAGCACAAAGGACAAAAATAAAGAGGAAATAACTTGGGAAATAGACTCAAACAATCAGATGAAAATTGAATTGTTTTCAATATTAAAATTAAATTTTAAATTAATGTTGTTTTAAATTTACTAAAAGTTTAGTTGATCAGTAATGTTCGGTGCCAAAGTGTTCGGAATTAAAATTTTTAAAATATATAATTACTAAGATTTTAATTAAAAAGTGCACTTTTTTTATTTCCTGTAAGTTACTGAAATTTAATAAAATAACATGGAAGTGTATTTTCATTTTGATTAGTTTGATTTTCTATACAATAAAATTGCTAGGTCAACAATGATATATTGATTGAGCCATATATAAAAAAAAAAAAAATAAGAGAAATTTGTCACGACCTTATCGAAGTCAAATTATATATTGCAAGCGATTACTGGTATTAATGTGTGTTATCAAAAAAACAGATTTATTTTAACAGATAAAAAGTTTTGGCAATCTGAATAAATCCATTGCTTTTTTGAAGTATTAAAAAAATACTTTTATTTATTATTTTCGATCATCCATTTTAGTGCAGCTAAATAAAATCCCTATTAGAATAAGTCGGTCAATAATCGAATTAATAATAGGTATTATTTCGACATAAAATATATGTTTGATAAAGTGGTTTCCACACTAACATAGCACTCTGTAACGAAAGACGAAACGACGCACACACGTGGAAATATTTTTTTTTACTGCCGACAACTGCGAACTCGATACGATAACTTTATGACCTACTTTTTAACACTATTTTCATTAATACTGTAACGATCTGCCAATATTGGTCTATGTGGGTATGCTAATAAATCAGTCTGTTGCTCACTCCCGCCTTTCATTGACGTCTCATTGGCGACGAATACGGATATCCGAAACCGAAAATCTTAATTATACGCGTGTTAACTTATAGTTACAAAATGCCGATCGGAAAGTTGGAACCGTTTAATCTAAGTTCTAAACAGTGGCCTGCGTACATTCGTCGTGTAAATCAATACGTAATACTTAATAATATTGACGATGCGTTGAAGGTATCTTTGTTGATAACGGTCGTGGGAGCGGAAACCTACGCGTTAATGTGTGATTTGTGTTCGCCTAGTTTTCCCGAAGATAAAACATACGATGAATTAGTGAAACTAGTGACCGATCACTTGGAACCGCAACGTTCCGAGATCGCCGAACGCCACGTGTTTAGGTTGCGCCGGCAACGGGACAACGAGTCTCTAAGTGAATATATGCAGGCGTTGAAACATCTTGCAGCCACTTGCAACTTTGGAAAGTGCAAATTGTGCTCCACGCTGGAGGATAATTTGCGAGACCAGTTCGTGTCCGGTTTAAAAAACGATGCAATGCGATCCAGAATATTCGCCGAAAAAAATATCAAATACAAAGAGGCCGTCGAGCTGGCCCTGGCGCTAGAGGCGGCTGAGAAGCATGCGGAGGTGAGCGGAACAACGGCGGTGGAGGCAGCGGGCGCAGGTCGCGAGGCAGGCGAGGGCCTGCATTACACGCGCGACGCAGGCGCAGGCGGCTACAGAGGCGGCGGCGGCGGCGGACGAGCGGCCCAGCAGCGGTCGCGTGGGCCGCGGGCTGCAGGCACGGGCGCGACCGGCGGCGGCGCGAGGCCGAGCGGCGACTACGACGCCACCGGCGGCGCCCGGCCCCGGGCATGTTGGCGCTGTGGCAAGCCGCATACACCGGACAGGTGTCGATTTAAAAATTACAACTGTGATGAGTGTGGTCAAAAAGGACACTTGAAAGTGATGTGTAAATCAGTGCGGGGTGGTAGTGGTCGACATAATTATGTGAGTGAGGAGTCGGACGATGGTATGTTCAACATAAAGGTGGCGTCTAAAGGTAACAATCCCTATTTTATTAAATTGCTGATTGAAAACAATAACATCGAGTGTGAAATGGATACTGGGAGTCGTATTTCAGCAATAAGTGAAGAAATGTACATCCGTTTATTTATAAATAAAAAAATTGTTAGGGATAATATCTTCTTACGCTGTTATTCAGGATCTCAAATCGAAACCCTGGGTTATATTGAGGTGGACGTTAGTTTAGGCGATGTGAAATGTAATTCATTAAAATTATATGTTATCAAGGGCGGCGCGCGACCTTTATTAGGACGTGAATGGATGCGTGCCTTAAAAATAACACAAATTAGTCTCAATGAAATCGTAGACGAAAAGTTTGTTAACCAATTATGTAAAGAATTCCCGCAGGTATTCGAAGACAAGTTAGGTACTTGCAAGCGAGCCATTCGATTACAGCTGAGTGATAACGAACCGGTTTACGTGCGAGCGAGACCGATGCCGCTGGCACTACGCGCACGCGTCGAGCGCGAATTAGCTCGCCTCCAAGCCGACGGAACTATCTATCGCGTCGATTATTCTGATTATGGCACGCCAATAGTACCTGTAGTAAAAGAAAATGGTGACATACGTATTTGCGGGGACTATAAGATAACTATTAACCCTAAACTAAAACGCGACTATTACCCATTACCACGAATTGAGGAGTTGTTTGCGAATCTTAGTGGAGGCGAAAAATTTACTAAAATTGATCTTAGACACGCTTACGAACAGTGTATTTTATCGAACGACTCGCAACCGTATACCGCTATCACTACACACATGGGTACATTTGCGTACCGACGTACACCTTATGGTTTATCATGTGTGCCCGAGAAATTCCAAAAAATAATGGAGGAAACGCTGCGCGGGGTGCCAGGGTGTGTGGTGTTTTTAGATGATATATGTGTGACAGGTTCTAATATGGCTAATCATAAAAATAATCTAAGAGCTGTACTCGAAAGGCTACGGGATATGGGTCTAACAGTTAAGTTAAGTAAATGCCGGTTTTTACAGGACATGGTGAAGTACTTAGGTTTCATAATTAACAAAGATGGTTTACGACCTGACCCATCAAAATTGGAGGCCATTTCCGACGCACCTACGCCTCAAAATGTGACTCAATTGAAAAGTTTCTTGGGGATGCTAAATTACTATGGGCGATTTATTACAAATTTAAGTACTATACTACAACCTTTGCATTACTTATTAAAAAAGGAGGTTAGTTGGAAATGGGATTCTAATTGTCAACAAGCCTTTATAAAAGCGAAGCAAAAACTCCTAAGCGAACGGGTACTGGCACACTACGAGGAGGGCCGGGAGCTAGTGCTGTCTGTGGACAGCAGCGCCTACGGGCTGGGGGCGGTGTTGGCGCACCGCTTCCCTGGCGGCGTCGAGCGCCCAGTTAGCTGCGTATCTCGCACGCTCAGTACGCCCGAGCGCAATTATAGCCAACTGGACAAAGAGGCTCTTGCTATCCTGTTTGGCGTTACTAAACACCACCAGTATTTGTTCGGTAGGCGGTTCACATTGCGTACAGATCATCAACCACTAACTTATATTTTTGGAAACAGGGGAGGTATTCCGCAAACGGCGGCTAGTCGTTTACAAAGATGGGCGGCCCGACTGGCCGCATATGATTTCGCGATAGAATTCGTTCGATCGGAAGATAACGGCCCGGCTGACGCTTTGTCAAGATTACCGTTAGCTCGGGAGGGTTGCTCCGTTTACTCGTCAAATTATATAAATTTAGTTAACGATTGTTTGCCAGTTTGTTATAAAGATATTGCTAAAGAGACAGAACGAGACACGTTGTTATCTAAAATAAAAGGTTATATACTTTTTGGTTGGCCATCCGTTCCGAGCTGCGACGCAGAAAAGCCATTCTTTGCGAGAAAATTAGATTTTGTGGTAGACCAAGGTTGCATTATTTATAAATATCGAATAGTAGTGCCATTAAGTTTACAAAAAAAAATTTTAAAAGAGATTCACGAAGGCCACTTAGGTATAAATAAAATGAAAAATTTGTCACGAAGTTATATTTATTGGGCTAATTTGGATCGAGATATTGAAGAGATGTGCAAGTCATGCGGCGCGTGCCGCACCGTGCTGGACGCGCCGCCGCACGCGCAGCTCCACCCGTGGGAGTTCCCGCTGCACCCGTGGCAACGCCTGCACGCGGACTTCGCAGATTGCGGGGGCAAAAGATATATCATCATAGTAGATGCTCATTCGAAATGGATAGAGGCGGTCGCCATGCGAAGTACAACCGCTGATTGT